>JAOUZG010052814.1:385477-399617 GCA_026289955.1 Argiope argentata
ATATATATATATATATATATATATATATATATATATATATATATATAAACCAATTAAAACGATATGAATTTATTTCAAAATAAAATATATTATTGTAAAATGAGTTTAAAATATTTTTTAATGAATTAATAATAGAAAATATTATGCCACAAAGTATTTAATATAGAAAATATTATACATCAAAATATTTTTATGATTGAAAAGATGATGTCATGGATTTCAAAATGCCATAAAAATAATTTTTGTGTTTTAATATTTTCCTAATTTTTTGCGAAATATTTCAAAATTGTAATTAAAAATTTTCCCAAAGTGGGCATTCTTACCTCTAAAAATAAACTTATTCTTATCTTTTAGATCTAGGTCAAATACTTATTAATTTTTTTAAGAGATAGTTTTTCTTTGTTTACTCTTTGGCTATTACCCAAACAAAAAAAAAACAACTTTTCGGATGTAAAAAGAATATGTTTTTTCCTCGTGGGTAAAATTCCAAGAAAATATTTATTATTTTTCATTGTTTTATTTTTGTAATTCTTTCCATAAGTTTATTGTGTTTGTTTATAAATAATATACATATATTTAAAAATATTATTTACAGAGCAAATTGGCGATATATTAAGTTCTTTAGCTGTATAATATTTGCATTAAAATCTACAAAAAGTTATATTTGAAATTATTGTCTCAAATAAATACTATCTGTCTCAAAAACATTTTATCAATAAGAAAAATAATATAAGAAACATCTTAGTAAAAACTATATTATTTAAATTTTTCTTAAATGTTCACAAAGCTTAATTTTTTCATTGCCATTATTTTTAGTACTTTCCGTAATCTACAACAATGGTTTACAATATTATGCTCTATGAACAACATTTTGACCAATTCAGTAGCAATTACTCATTTTAATATGCATTTAATCAATATACGTGGGCAATGAAGAATTTTGTATTTCTTTTCTTCACTTTATTTTTTTTTCCTGTTACATCTGTAAATTTGTAAACATTTTACGAACACATTACGTAAATGTTTTTGGAAATTCTTTTTTTAAATTTCTGACTTTTTAATCCTTTACTCTGCTGCTTTCCAGAAGACGTTATAATCTACATTTTAACGTTAATTCTTTGATTGTTATTGAAAAAACAATAATATATAATATGCTTAGATTATATTATTGTTTTTCACATAATATCCTCTGTTACTGTATTACTGTTAGTATGCTAACAGTAATATATAATAATCTTTTAAATTCGCTTACATTTCCATTTTTGCGCGTGTTTTTCTTTGTTTGGTTTATTAAATACTAATTGTATGTATGGAAATAATGGATTTTTTCGTGAAAAAAAATAATTGTCTGAATGAAGAAAGTTAGTTTATGTTTTAAAGATGAACATGGATATTGTGCCTTAAATGGTTAAAAATTATTTGGATATTAATTTAAAATTTGTAATTTTATTTCTTAATATTTTATATAGTTTATATAGTAAACTGTGCTGAAATAGTAGATATCAATTAAGCTTATAATAACGAATTTCCGCCAAATTTTTTTAAAAAAATGAGTTTATATAACTTTAACGAATTTTGTAAACATTTTTTTAAATAACATTACTATTTAATATTCACATACATTTATTTTTCAGGTTCATTTTATTCTCCAGGATAAATTTTCGAACTTTTTTGATTCCCAAAATGTAAATCCAGTGCATTCTAATTACATCATTTTCGGAAGCGAAGAGATATATCTCATCTAACTCACAAATGCGAAATGATAAAAAAAAGAAGAAATCAGATAAAAGATATTGGAAGAAATTCAAACTGAAGAGAAGGTTGAAGAATTCGATTTCACTTTTATGAGTTTTCATGAAACACCAATAAGCTCTGAAAAGACTTCTATAATGAATCACAAAAATGACGTCGATTTTTATGCAGACTTAACATTTTCATATGCGGATTTTAACGTGTTTACTCACGTTTTATAAGTTTATTCATTTCATTTCTCATTTTATTACGGATTTTATGTACTTCCACTTGAATTCACTCCGCGCCTGGGGTGGTTCTCATTTTTTTTTCCTTCTCACTTTTTATCTTACTCCCACCTCACACTTTCATTTATTTTTGTTGCATTTTTTAAATGTAAGCTGAGTCGGGAAAAGTACTGAGATGACGAATTTGGGAGACGAAAAAGAGAGTGAGAAAATAAGAGAATGAAGAAGGAAAAAAAATACATAAGAAGATATTCGGTGGTAAAGAAAACGACTTTTATTGACATTCTGGGTGTTCCTTTTTCCCGGACCGAAAATCCGGTCCTCTTCTTCAGGTGGGTGAGCACACCAAAAGGAATTAGCGGGAGAAAAGCTGCAGAAAAGCTCCCGGATTACATGCCGACCTGGACTCGGAAAACCCTGCTAATATGGAAAGTTTTTAAGAGCCCGCAAAAACGGGAGAGGGGTTGGTAGGGTGGAGAAGAAAGAATCTTGGAATAAAAAGAAAAGGAAAAACAGGAAAATAAGATCCCTCCGGAAGAAATTATGAATTTGGGTACAAGTGGAAAAAAAATTACTTTTCCCGCAGACGAAATGAGTTTTATTCTTTGGGTTTTGATTGGTGCATACGACATCAAGTAATTTTTGATTAATGACTGAAAAGAAGGCGCATTAAGAAAACGTCGCTTTCACAGAAGAATGGGCCGTGCTTTTGAATTAAAAGAAATCGCTGAAATTATGGGTTTCTGAACTACATATGTCTTGAGATTTCTTTTCTCATTATTCAAACATCGAAACCTTTTTATGTTAAGCACGAAAATTTATGAACCCATTCAAACTATTCCTTTCAAATCATTCCAGTTCAATTTCTCAACGATCAGTTCCTGCTCATTAACGCATAATAATAACACAGAATTAATAATACTGGGCATCTGATTTTATATTATTCAGATTTTTTTTTGTATCTTCATTTATTTAATTCATATTTTTAATTTCGCTTTAGTGTAAATTATCCGTTGTGTAAGTGACTTCACCTAGTTTTTTTTCTTTTTTTTTCACTTCCCGCTATTAGCTCACATCTCCATTTATGTAATTGTATATTTTGTTCAAATTTTCAATCGTCAATAAAATACTTTTTATTTACACACTCAAGATCAAGTAGATTTTTTTAAAACTTTTAGTAGATAACATTTGATGTTAATATAGTTTTTTCAAATATTAATGTATTAATTTTTTATTAATTAATTAAAAACCAATTCTTCTCACCTTTATAGTAATTGCAATTGTTAGGTCGGGATAGCCTGATTGATAGGGCGTTAGATTCACATTCCTTGTGTTATGAGTTCAAAACCGATCACAAAGTTTTCCAAGTCGAGAATTATACCACTGGGGGTACTAAATCGAAATCGCTGTTCAGGTGCTCAGAGGTGCCCACCCTCAGAAGCTACTGCACCACTCCTTCCATAGTAAAAATGAACACGAGAACAACAATAGTAATTTTTTAATAAAAACTAACTAAAATAATTTTTTTCTCAACTTCCTAAATTTTTTCTAATATCCAAAGTAGGAATTGATTTTAAAACATTGTTTTTTATATTACTTTTTTTATATATCTGAACCTATACATATATCTATAACTTCCTCTATCTAAATTACTATTAATATCTCTCTCACTATATAATAAGAAAGAAAAATACGTGACATTTAAAGTCTTCATAGAATTATTATATTCATTTAACTAAAATGTTTCAGAAGGCTAAATCATATTTAAATAATATTACGACACAAAAATATTGAAATATAAATTGTATTTAGAGAAATATCTAAAAGAAAAAGAAATCTATATCGTTAAAAATGTTTTATTAAAACATTTTAAGATGGTAAATTCATAGTTTTAGCGTAATAATCTGTTGTAAGGATATGAAGAAAAGATATGCAATATAGAGCATTTTGCTACCTCATCAAATCCTATTTTTTTAATAATACTGTTTCTAATTATTAAGGAACATATCTGTCAATGTAAGTTTAATTTTGTGAAGAAAGTTAAAACTGTATAAATCTCATGTAAAGAAAAGGGCATTTATGTACATCCTATATTGTGTACTACTTCTTCTGTATGCAGTATTTATCCCGGAAAAAATAGGTAAATTGAAAATTTGGTTAAAATTAACAGAAACAGTGGTACTTTGGGTGATATTTGGATTAAGAGCGTGTGTACGATATATCCTTTAAGAACATTCAATGTTCTGCTGTGTTTACTAATTTGATGATGATTAGATGCGTGTCGAAAGTGCCGTTACACTGGTAAAATGTTCATAATTAAAATAAAAAATATATAATTTAAATCGCTGACAAAAGAATAGCTATTCGAAAAAAGCCTTTATATGCTTGTGTACTAGAAACTAAAACAGCCAAAAAAGAGGAGGGAAACAAGGAGAGGACGAAAGGGAAAAAGCAGCAGCAAGCAAGAAAAAGTGGAGAAGAAAAGAAGAGCCTACACAACATTCAACAGTGTCATTGGGTATAATTAGTAAATAATAAAATTTACCATAGATAGCCAACTTATATTTTGACAACACAAAAGTTAAATTTAAAAAAAACAAGCAACGAGAAAAATATAAATAAACAAAAGAAATAATAAGTAAATTAATACATAAATAAATAAATATATACAGTGGCTCAGTCTAAGTTCGAGTCCATAATCAGGAACAAAAGCTAGATAGAGTTCTTTTTTCCTTTTTTTTCTTATACTCACTATATACTGTTCACTTTTAGCAGTTCTTAACAAACCGGGACAAATAACTATTCAATTTGGAAAATCCTATTTTCATTATGATAGACGAAATTCAAGATATTTTAATCTTCTAAGATAGATATTTAAATATTATTGTTTGACAGAATTTGGGAAATCTTTAATTAAAATTTAGTAAACTTTATTAAATGTTGAAGAATAGGGAATGATTAGAATTTAAAAAAAAACAGGGTTTAAGAGTTTAGAGAGTTTAAAAAGAAACAGAGTCGTCAGTAGTCTAGTTGAGAGAAGCAGTTTATTGAAAACTCAGTTTCGAATTTTGATCTCTAACGGATTCTCTAAACACTTTGGGCTGTTTTATTTTTTTCATAATTCTGAGTTCATTGTGTGCTACTGTTTATTGCAAGTGCTATTCTTATGCAGACGTTCACCGTGTTTTACTATTGAGAAATCCTTTTTCGTGAAAAAATCAGTCATTACATATTATTGAGCTAGTAGGATTTTTTTACTATACATAGAGTTCATATTTTGAATTTTTCCATAACAACATATATATTACTTTTTATTAATATATTTTCTGTTGTTCCTGAATTTGCAATCATTCATTTATTTGTTAAATTATAGCATTGGGTTTTAACAAGGGCAAATTAGCCTGAATACAATGGAAATTATTAAAGTGTTTCAAATTAGAAAACAGGTTATAAAATATATTTTTTTATTGCGGGGGTCAAAACTAACGAAAGAAATGTAACCAAATCTAATAAATGGACTGTGGAGGCCACTGGAAAAGTAATTCTGCCAAAAATATTAGAAACAAAAGTTTTTGGTAAGAAAGATTTCGATGCTATAGTAAAGAAAACAATTTCCAATTAGTGAAGAATTTCAGAAAATGGAAAGGGATTATCAATATGGAAATGAATCCTATAAAATCATTAAAGATTAATAAAAAATACCCCATACAGAAATGCATTATGTGGGATATGAAGTGCGTAGAAAATAACCGTTTATCAATCAATATTAAGTCCCATAGTTCATATAATATTCTCAAACAGCTAGTAATGTATGTACATAAAATAAGGATTTGCCAAATTGTGATAACTTTTTAGGAAATCATTTTTTTATTACTTCAGTTTGCAAGTGAAAGGCGCTATTAATTAGTCCAGTTGTTTTCACTGAGGAAGAAATAGGAAAAACTGATTTTATAGTAGCTGCCTCTATATATCTTCCTCCCAAATTCAAAATACAATGAAAAATTTAAATTTTCAATTATATAATTAGGACTTTCACATTCAATAAGGCATATGTTGTTCAGAAATCCGAATTTGTTTACAATTTTCTTTAATTAAAGTCAGGGCCCGTTTACCTGTAAAAGCAACACTACTTTGGCATCACTCCTTTTTTATTCAATAACCGAAAGTTATTTCATTTCTACTCCTTCAATCAAAATATAAAAAAATTCCTTTGTAAGAAAATATACTTTTTATACTTGAAAATTTAAAATTAGTTTTGAATCAATAATTTTTCAATTATAGAAAACAATGAATTGAAAAATACTAAGATGGTAAAAAAAGAAAAGAAATATATTGGAAAGCAAAATGGAAAGCATCAAAATTTCTCGTTTTATAGTTTACAGTAATATATAAAGTATTAAAAAAATTCAAACTAATAGTCAATTTTTAAAAAAATAAAATATCGCAGAACAATTTACAAATTGAAATTTTATCATTTGTCTTTCTAGATATGAAAACTTATTATTACGTTATTAAAACAGGAATGATATAATCTTGGGAAGAAAAACAGAAAAAATTAGAGCACCATTTGAAGAAACTCTTAAAACTCCATTTGAAAAAATTAAGTAATCGTCTGGAATAAAATGAGTTTTATTCTTTCAATTATGATTGGAGAAATGCAGCATCAACTAAATTCTGTGAAAAGAGACATTAAAGAAAGATTGTAATTTGAAAAAGAAAGAATCTGTTTTAATAGAAATCATTTAAATTTCGAATGGAGGGTATGGGAAAAAAACCATATTTTTCAAAAGCTTAGAAATTATTGAAGCATTAGAATCTTTAACAAAAGCTATTAGGAAATATCAATTCAAATCGTTACTGTGAAACAGTATAGCAATTATGATACTGATTTTTACTTCTATAAAATCAGACCTTTTCAATTAATGGAACACAAAATATTTTACTTCAATTACTACTAATTTTATATTATAAAATTTATTTATTACCAACAAATTTATCTATCGCAGTGTTTTTTCCTGCTTGGCCATTTACATCCTTTTATATTTTTTAAAGAAAAATTATGCATGTATATTTATAGATATTATGATTTATAGCATAAAAGTTCTTTGAATTAACATAATTATTAGATTTTTATTTCATAATGACTTACTAAGTACTATAATGTTAAATAATTTAATATTTTATATAGTTAAAAAGACTAATAGGTTGAATGTCTTGAAATATGTTTTGTAGTTTATTTAATCTTCGCTGACATTTTTCCTATAATAATTATTATTATAAAATAATTATATTTAATTACATATTATTAGTAATATAATTAAATGGAATTTGAAAACATATAAAAAAGTAATATACTCGACAAAATCTTAAAAATAAATAAGTTATGCTCTGTCCTTCAATTTTAAAATAATTAAAAATTCAGGAAAGGATAAATTATCTTGAAACATTTAGTTTAGATTGATGTTACTATGGAAAGCCCCCCCCCCCTTAAAATATTAGAATGCTTAAAGTTATAGCAAGGCTATAAAGAGAGAAAAAAAAGAAGATAAAGCGTTAAAAAGGAAATATTAAAAATTAAGTATCTAAAAAAAGATATCTTCTAATATTAAAAGAAAACAGGATTCTATGAGTTTGCTGCTCCTTTGCAGACTAGATAGTTAAGGTTAAAACTATTATGTCTAGCCTGAATAAACTTTTAAGAATAAAAACGTGTTCTTCTGTGTGATTTTTTTTTGAAAATTTTAATTAATTATTCTATAAAAAAGAAGTGAGATGTTTTTACAAGAAATTTTCCCGCTAAAATATTAGTGCAGAGGAACTTAATTTATTTAGTTTTGAAATTCAAAATATTCTCTTTCTAATGATATCAATTAAGTTGTAAAGCAAGAATTTTCTGCAATTTATTAATTTTAAAATTACTTTTTAAATTATTATTGTATTATTATTATTAATAATGATAATTTTATAATTATTTAAAGTATTTTGCACCATTATAAGAGTTAAGTATATTAAAATAACGCATTGAAAATACTTATAATTTAAAATTTAACACCATTTTGTAGAAATATATTCATTTGAAATCTAAGTATCTCTCATTCTATAAAAAAAAGAAATCACTTTCCCGCCAAATAAAATATTTATTTAAAAAAAAATTTCCACATCAAAAATAGCGAAAAGTCATTTTTATTTAATGACTATGAAGAAATATGATTTTTTAAGAAAGGAACATACATCGAAAGAAAATAAGAAATTTAAACTATGATTTTATTAGTCTACCTCGTCTTAGATAATTAAATTTTCAATATCAGATTATCTTTTATTATCTTCACTATAAAGACAGGACTGTCTTCGCGTCTTTGTAATTAGAATTTTTTGCATTCTAGGCTCTGTTTCATAGCATTTCCTGTATTTTAGTTTACCGTCACGGTTGGGCTTATTTCTAAATTCAGTTATATAATTTATTTTATAGTAATATTCATATTTTTTTAAATTAAATCTAGTTTATTAATTATTATTTTTTATTTTTATGGATATTTACAAACAGCTAAATTTTGATTTGCATAGGAAATTATAGATGTATTTACACAACAGTAAAAATGATTTTTTTAATAATATTATATTAAGGGTGAATAAATTATTATATTTTTCAGCTAAAACAGATTCAAGTAAGGATGTTTTAAGTTTTAAGGAAATAAAATGAGAAAATATCGTATAATACAAAAATGGTTTTTTTCTCGTAATTTCAGGCAATATTTTATTCATTGGAAATTTCAGCTTCATAAAAATGTAAAGAAAAATCCTAAGAATGCATAATGTCAGAAATCGGAAAAATAATATTAATATGAAAATTTTATAAGAAACTGCATAAAAGGTAAAGAATGAATCGGAATTCTAGAGAAAAAAAATAATAAAACGGAAGCCATTATGAATTTGATGAGAATCAAAAATTATTTTTTTACAAACAAAATGAGCTCCTTGTGTTTTGATTGGTGGCAGGTGACATCAAGTTTTGATTAATGGTTCTTAAGAAGAAACAATAAGAAAAGCATTAGTTTTGAATAAGAAATGAACATGATTTACTTTAGTAAAAATGGAATTTTCTTTTGATGTTTCGAGAATGTTATGTTTATTCACTTCTGTGTCATTGGTTGTCATAGATTAATCACTCGAATATGTTTACACAATAAACGTTGATAAAAGGAATCAAACATTAAAATAAATTGAAGATTACAAAAAACTTTTAAGAACAAAAATTTTAAAAATGATAGTATGCTAAGCGCTTGAAAGTAATAAATATGTTATTACTATTCTCTTAAAATGTGGAACAAATATTTAAAATATATATTTGATAAAATATCCTTGATTTTACACTAGAATAAGAATTATAATTTATTTGGTAATTAAGGCTAAATCCCATAATATTCAAAATAATAAGATAAAATTTTTAAATTAAACAATAAACTAACTAATTATCTAAAAACATTATTTCGAACTATTTGTATGTATATTCACTAGAAATAATAATTAAGTTTAAAATTTAAAGAAATTAGTGTCTATTATTATAAGAATTTAAGGGCTAGGATTAACATTTAAAAAAATCACTTATTTGTTTCTATCTTAAAGATTTTCTATAAAATTAATTTTTAGAATTCATAGATTTTATTCATTTTTCAGTGTTGATTTCCAATTTAATCGGCTGATACATTCGATGTTTTAATTAAGTCTATCAATTAAACGTAATCATTTGTAATAACTGGTAAAAATGATTACAGGCATTTAAAAAAAATAATTTGAGTTTCATTCAATTGAGCTTTTTAGACTAGAAATTCTATATATTTTTTTCAAATATTAAGATTCAATATATTCTTCCGACTTAAGCACGTCATTATTTTTCCTACGGTTTTACATCAGGTAAATTTCTTCTGAACATGTTAACATTAATATAATAAAAATCAGACAATTTATATTTGATTAAGAACTACATTAAAGTAAATTTAATGGCTTATAATCGTGTGAGTATGGGAGTTTTCAAAATAGCCTGTTTATTATTTTTTTAAATTTTGATATAGATTTCGTGGTTTTTGATTGAATATTATTTTAAAAATAGTTTTTAATTTCACATTGAGTGATATTGAATGACTGATTAGTTAATAAAATTGCTTGCTTGCTTAATTAGTTAAGTTATCAGTTAAATTACCTAAAATGACAAGCCTTGTGACTGATATTAATTGTAGCATTAGTGAATAATAACTTGTATTTCTTCAAAAATTGCATTCGAAATTCTCTTTATAGAGTAAAAAAAATTCTTTTTATTTTGGTTTTGTTTGATTTTTTTGATTTTTCAGTCGAATTTTTCATATCCATATCGTAATTAATTTTTAATTTACTTTATTTTAACCAAGTTATTTTCCCTTATTTATTATTATATTTAAATTTTAAACTTTTTTTGTAACCAGAGAAACATAACAATGTTGAAAAAATAGTCTTATTTAACGAATATAATTATATATTTAAAACATTATAAAAGTTAAAGGAAAAGTTTCAAAACTTTCAAAGTAAAATTATCAATAACAGTATTAATATTGATCATTTGTGTGTTGATTTCTTTGCGAGTTGAGAATTGCTCAAACTGTATCTCCAATAACTTGTTATTGAAAATTACAGAAATAAAAAATATATTTTTTTAATTATCTTGAATAATAAGTCATAAAATTACAGTCAATTTATTCGAATAAAATCTTGTTTAAAGCTTTGTTAACAAACTTCAATTTTTTTAACTATCTCACTTTATTGTACCACTTCATCACATAATTTTATTTTACAAAAAGATACTAAATAATGCAAAATGGAATATTTGCTAACTAACCTTATTCATAATATGTAGTGATAACAACATCCTTTATATATTCAAAAGTCCTTTAAAAATCGTCCTTTAAAAATTTAAGTATTTGATAAGCAAAAGAAAAATATAGCCTTCGGAATAAAATTCTACGTTTTGAAGAAATATGCTAAGCAAATATTTTTCAATAAATATTCTTGCATTTTTCTTTCAAGAATACTGAAATTTTTCTTTCTCAAATGTCACGAAGAAACATGCAAAGAAACAGTAGATAAATTATTGGAAAAATTATATTTTTGAAATCTAATTTTCTTATCTGTTAGCGAGGTATTTTATGTGTGAAGTATATTTTAGTCTCTTTCTTTGTTTGAATGAAGTATTGTTAATGAAATGTCTGTTTATGACATATTTTCTAAACTGAAAGTAATTTTGAGTTTATTAAATTTCAGATACTGGAAATAATAATAAATGCAAATACAAAAGAACACTAACATTTACAAAGTTTTATGTAGGGAATATTTAAACCCTGCGTCTATACAAATACCCTAATTTTGTTCTTTTATATAAATCGATAAATAATATAGAATGAAATGAAAATAATTTAAATGAGATAACGAATTATTTTGTATTAGCATATAAATGATTATTATTTCATGAATAATTATTGATATAAAAGTATGTCTGAACAAATGAAAACAAGTACATTTCAATTAAATAATTTTCTTATTTCAGTTCAATTAATTTCAGTATGAACTTTTAGAATTTATTTGCTATGTAATTAGCAGATAATATTATATAATTATTAAATATGAACATTTGATCAAGATGAAGGAAATTCATTTCATGTCTAAAACAAATCCTGCAATCTTTCCTGTATCTATATCAAATCCTGTTAAATTGTTCTGATTAAAATTGTACGAAAGATGTTTATCATCACTTTGAGCATGTAAATTGCATGCATTACCTTTTGAATATTTCATTGTTCGGATAATAATGATTAAATCTGTGACCCTATTATTTGTTTTTGATGTAATCATGATAATTTTCCTCCTTTTATAAAGCATATAAAACATTCCTTTTGTATAATAAAACCTTCAGTTTATAATACACGATGATAATAAATAACTTCGTTTCTAAGATAAAGCCTTAAAGAAATTAAAGGTATTATTATAGTTTATAGAACCATTATGTCAATTGCTTAGTACATAAGAAAATATTTCACTCATTTGCTTAGCAAAATTAAAAGTTTATTTCTGAGGCAACATAGAAATGCATTTCTCATGAGATGAAATATGAAACGCATTGAATGATTAAAGTACAAGAACTTTAATTACTACAAGAATGTTAATTAATAAATTATTTAAAAAAATACAAGAACAGAATAATTAAAGGAATGAAAAAAAATCATTTAGTTGCTTCGAAGTTCATAATCTTATATTTCGATTCTCACAATAAGTTTCTGTAAATCATGTTTAAGTTGTTCTCATGAAGCATATAAGATAAAAGCACGAGACTTAATTTATCATGAATTACTTAATTTTAAAAGATGGTTGAATAAAGGGAAAACTACATGAGTGATATCTCACCAACAGAACTTTCGAACTAAGAAACTAAAGTCAAGTCAAGGTAGAAAAATAGTCATAGTTTCATTATTTTCTGGAATATACTATGAATATTTAGAATTAAAAAAAATGTCATCTGTACTTGCTCATGATAACTTATAAGCTTTCTACCCCAAAAGAATATAATTATTTGACCACAAGACTCATTTGCATAGGTTTTTACCCATTTTGAGTCTGGGATCGTCTGGGCGTGAAACAATGACATTTCTTATTTTACAGAAAGGAAAAACAAAAGAAATATAACAATGAATAACATGTCAGCATAATTATTTCGTTATTTGATTCATTTTTATTACTCATTTTATTTCATAGTATATTTTATTTATATTTATCAAAATTTTCATCTGTTTGTGTAGTTTTCTATTAAGACAACATTCATAAAATAATTTTACATTGATGTTTTATGTCGATATTTCGAAAACGTCTGCTAAATTTGAATTTGTATATTTATCATTTTCTGCAATATAAATTTAAAAGCGCAAAATCAAATTTATTTCAGATTTGATTTTTTTTTAAATTCATATTGGCAGTGTTTCAGATTTTGCAAAAGTAAATCATAAATGAAATCACAGACAAACAATCGTTTGGATTCATTAGAATCATCTTTTCTTTTTTAATCTTAATTTATTTAGAATATGTAGAAATATAATTATTTCCTCAAATCTGTTTAATTTTTTTATGAATAACTTTAAACTATTTACTTATTTAATCATTAAACTTTCAGGATTTTTAAATGTCTTTGATTTTCTGAGGTATAATTTTACTATGTTTGTTCCTTCAATGTTTCTTAATATGAAATACACTTATCTCCACTTTCGTTATTGAAATTTCTAGAATATTTCCTAGAGAATTATTCAAATTTTACGATTTAATTCAGTATTAATTCATAGAATATAATTTAATGAAGAAAAAATAACAAAAATTGTTAAAAAAAGTATGAAAAAAAGATTTTTAGATATAATGTCTATAAATATGTATGATATAAGAAAACCACCAGTACACAATACCAATCCCTTTCAAAATTAGATGCATAAAAATTTATAACTTTAAACGGCAATCACGCGTGTAAAATTTTTAGAATGAAAAATAAATATTTTTATTTAAAAAATGTAGTATAATCAATATTTTAAGAAGGACAGTTGTTTGGATACTTAAAATGAAATTTTAAAAATAGATTCCTGTTAGAACAACTACCTATTGCTAAAGTTCTCATGACAAAACTTAAAGAAAATTTCTGCAATTATTCTCCAATCATAATTTCTAGATCAACATTCGTTGAATCCTACCTTCCTTTCAAATATATATATATATATATATATATATATATATATATGAAAGAACAAAGAAATATTTAAAAAGAAGGACAATGTTTTCCCCAGTTTTTGTATACTATGACATTTTGATGGGTATTTCTTACGCGTGTCGAATTTAGGTGAGGGTATTATTTAAAATAATTTGTTGAGAGAAGCAATTTTTTTATTCCTTCCCAAGGAGCGTCGGAACCTCTGAGAAAACATTTTTATAAATGTTTTTGTTGCCTTAATTATATAGAAAAAGTAGAATGGTGTCAGGAAATAAGAATATTTTAAATTGAAGTTATTATGAATTGAAATGAGTTAAAAATTAGGATTTTAATTTTTATATTTTATGTTTATATATATATATATATATATATATATATATATATATATATATATATA
>JAOUZG010052814.1:411963-445695 GCA_026289955.1 Argiope argentata
GCTTCAAATGGGAACATAGTTTGGCATGCCAAGAAGAGCTTATGAAATGTATACGTAGGCTTCAAATGGGAACATAGTTTGCCATGACAAGAATAGCTTATGAAAAGTATGCATAGGCTTCAAACGGGAATATAGTTTGGCATGCCAAGAAGAGCTAATAAAAAGTATCCATAGGCTTCAAATGGGAGCATTTAATTATTCATTGGAATTGGACATGTGAAACTAAAATCTTTCAGAGTTTCTTATACAGATGTAAAGAAACAAGGTAATTTTAATTAAATATGTTTATTTTTTATTTATTTTTGAAGAATAAAAACAATAACGAAAAATTATACATTATATGCTTGGACATTTAAGATAATTAGTATTTTATTGAATGGCAGAGATTTTTTTTGCGATATTCTCTCGCTATAAGTTAAGCACATAAAGGTGCGTTAAAATACATAAAAAAATAATAAAGCAAATAATACAAAAAAAATTAAAATCAATTCCTACTTAGTTCATTGGGAAAAAAGATTATTTTAGTTACTTTTTATTAAATAATTACAATTAATATAAATAATTTATCAAAAGGTTATTGATATTCTCAAGAATTAAACTCGAATTCTTCATCTTCGAGTGAAAAACATAGAAAACCTAGTATTTTACCGATTGTTCTCCAGCCTGTTGGTTTCCATTCTCATTACAAACTACTAAAACTTTATTTTAAGTATTAAAAAATAATATTTGAAAAAACTGTATTAAAATCAAGCGTCATTCCACTTCAAGTTTTATTGTAGCTATTGTTACTAATGGCAATTGCAATTGATAGGGACAAGGCCGCTGGTGCATCATAGGATTTAAGCCGAAATAAGCTTCTCTTGTTTTGAAGTAGCGCCAACTACGGCTTTAGCTACACACTCATCACATTCGTTTGCACAGCCCATTTTTACTAGGGGGAGGGGCACGTTCACGCGCCTCACAGTTGGAACGCAGAAGAACAACCATGCCCTAACCAGGACTCGAATCCGGGAAAACCAGATCACTAGGAAGATGCGTTACCTCTGTGCCAGAACGCTGGCACTACAAGTTTAAAAAAATGTATTTGAACTTTAATGGATGAATAAAAAGTATTTTACAAGCAATTGAAAATTTGAACAAGATATATAAATAAATATAGGGGGAGTGTGAACAAATAGTAGGAATTGAATAACCGATTTTAATTTTTTTTATTACAAATGAAAGTATATTAGATTATTTTCCGCTTTTTAAAAAAATTATGTATAATTAAATCTCAGTTGTAAACGAGAGCTTTTGATGGTTCCGAGGAAAGTAACACTCCCCTTCCGAAAGCTTCAAAATGAATCTACTGTATTATATGACACTAAAAATCGCCTTCGTGTCTGTAAATATACATTTTCAGCAAAAGATGTTAATCTTGCTTTTTATGATTCTTTTTATTTCATTTCTCCCTTTAAATTCAATTCTGGAAAGATATCTCCGCATGATTTCAAAGATGACTTCTCCCAAAGTAAGGGGTTTTGGATGACTGCGAGGTAGGAAATCGTTCCCAGATTTTCACCTGAAATCATCCTATCGTATGATAACGCAAGAATCGATGCATCCTCTTTTTCCCAGGGTGCGATTCGAAGGGGGAGGGGGGGGAGTGAGAAGAGACGGCTACTGCCGCATTTGTGTTATTTTCCTCCACCACAGCTTTTATTCCCCCTGGGTATGTACTTCACTCCCTCCCCAGAGCACAGGGTATATCTGCGTCAATATAAATGATATCTCTACGAGTTGGAAAATATATCTTTTTATATTCCATTTCGGTTGAGGTGGCTTCTGTCATTGCTTCTTTCACCGTGAGATCGAATGATTATTATTCTTATTATTTTATTTTTGATTTTTGATTTTTTTCGAAGTATTTTGTCTTTTGTGTATATTCTTCGAAAATGTGACAGTGGAAAACCATTGGCAAAAATTAAGCTTCGTTGCACAAATTTTTTCAAGTTATGCAAATTGCTTCTTTTTTTTAAACCCTTTATTTCGTTTCCTGGTTCTTTCTTACATATTCATTATAATACTAATATAATATTTATTTTTGTATACTGACATCTCGACAGACATTTTTTTCATGTTGTTTTTGAATTTTCCATGAATAGCTTTTCTTTTTTTCTTCGGAATATATTTTAGACATATATCTAACATTTTCAAATTACTACAAAAATACTTAATGAATGAATTGACAGTGAAAAAAAATATGGAAAATGTTTCTAAATAACTTTAAAAAGCTAATTCTTAGTAATTTCTATAAATATGAAAAACACAAATGGCAAAATTATTTATTCTCAACTTTTATTTTTTCAATGAAAATATATACTCACTGATTTAAGTGTGCGAGCGTGAAAGTAGACTAGAAAACAGATTAAAGTGAAATCCGCTTTGCATATTTCAATGTACCATGCCATGACATCGTTTCTTGAATGGCCAAGCACCACTTGCTCGCGCAAGTTAAATTATATTTTTATTCGTCTTAATTGTTTCATTGAATGAGTCACTTTAGTATTGTAAACGATAAAAAAACTTTCTCTCATTTATTGTTTAAAAAATACCTATTTATTTCCTATTTATTTCATATCCTATTTATTTCATTTCATATAATCACCTGCTCAATATGACATTTTTCTCGGTTTTATTTGCTGTAGTCATTAACCTTTTTTTAAATCAGAGCTTTTGTAAATGCAATGGCAATGAGTTATTAAAAGCTGATTTATTGTGATGCTTAGGCAGATAATAATTTTTTTCGCCTACGGATTAAAACTTTATTTTTCGCTGACGCCAAAAACCTCATTCCAAAAACAGGATTATGTTCTGACATGATAAGAAGACTATAATATTTCTAATTGAGTTTTAATACAATTATTTTATTATTTGGATTGATTATAAATAAGGTATAATATTCTAGCCTGATCAATCAATGGAAACTTAATTCGAAAACAAATGTGCCGATAAGTTGGATAATGGGATTACTTGATTTAATTCCATTAATTTTTAACTTAATTTTTATGCTAATAATCTTTAGCATCTACAACATTGCAGAAACAAATAGATAATTTTTAAATACTTTCAAAAATTAGAAAGAATGCTTTAAAAATATCACACTCGTCCTATACGATTCTTTCAACATTTTAGCTTATAACAGTTTCTATCAGCGATTAGCTTATAGGACCAAAAATGCTACAAATTTCTATTAAATGAATGGTTGGAAATGTATGATGAAACATGCTAATATTGAAATGAATATTCAAACATATTTCACACAGCTAATATGGTGACTTAAAAAATGTGACTACATTTGAGACGAAGTTTTTATAATAACTTATAAAATGCTTATTATATTAATGATTTTTTAAATAAAGTGTCTTTAAAAATCCCTCATAGTACTTTATTTTTTTCAGTTCAAAGCAAAAATTGGAACAAAAATTGAAACAAATATATTGCTTTTTTTTCTAAAAATGGTAATAAAATAAATAATTTATAGATTATAAATTTATAAAATTTATAAGCTGTAAATAAAAAATAAAAATAAATAAATATGTAATAAATGTAGTATAAATTAGATATAATAATATAAAAATGTGTACAAAATATAAAAATTGCGTATAAATACAAAAATATTATGCAATCTCTGAATTAAAATACTAGGTTATTTATCTTTTAGATTTCAAATAACAAAAAAAAAATTAAAAGCAGTATAATTTTTTTCAATCATACAAACATTAAATAATTTTTTCTAAAAAAATTAGATTATTTATTCTATATTTCATGGTTAATATACATTACATTGCTAATTTACAAATAGTAATAAAACACCTTTATTTCATATATTAGAAACATTAGGAGCTTCCCAAAAATATATACAGAAACAAAATTAAATTAATTTTTCATAAATAAATCTGTTGATAAAATAGGAACATTAAAAAAACACTTTTTGATATTTTCAGTAGAGCTTGATGGTTCAAGTGTTTGACTATTAAAACTTTTTTTAATGTTAAATATATTGAGATTAACTTGTTTGCTATCGTTTTAATTAACTCATTTATTATAGACTTTTCTAGCCATAAATTACAAAATAATTATTCTTCTCTGTGTTTCCCAAACTATATTTATGGTCTTTCCTAAGCATTGATGTATAATGACAGTTTATATCTGCATAATTGTTTTAACAATGTATTTTCACCCTTTTTTAGCTATAAAAACCCCGGATGTTGAAAGTAGAAGAGTTTCGATCTAAACTGCTTTATAACTAAATTTCCGGTATTGTATTGACAATTAGGATTTATAAAGCATTTCCTATTTTGAAAGAAACGAGAAAATTTGCTATGCAAGTGTGAACTAACCAGAGGAAACTATAAAATTAGAAGAATCGAGCTATATTTTGAGACGAGAATGTTCTTGGGGGAAAAAAAAGTCCAGATTGGACCATAAATTACAACATCTCTTTAGTGAAGACATAATAAATTTCCGTTACCCATAATCTTGGAACAAAAAGTGCGAAAAATAAAGTTCTTTTTAACGACTGTTTTGTTACGTGTTGAAAATCTCTACGCTTTTAGTACGTCGTAAATAGAGCGTTTTAAATATTTTTCCAACAGTAGCTGGGCACTTCATTTTGTTCTAGCTTTGAGCGTTTTACAGCTGGTATTTTACAAGCTGCTTCATAAAATCTTAGAAAATACGTAATTTACAAAAGAAGAGTATGTGTTTTAGATTTCCCGATTCCAAGCATTGTGAAGGGAGGAAAAATGGGCATTAAACTGGACGTAAAATTTACGGCATGATGCTACAAAACGCCCCGTTGTTTTTTATTGTATTTTTAAAGCAGATCGGATCGTAATAAAACAACTATATATGAGATGAAAGTGATCATGAAAAATATCGGCATTATTTGCAGCTGGTAGAGATCAGAAATTTAAATTAGGTATGCGTTTTAAAGTTCTTGAGTGTTCTAAATTGGGCTCTAATGTATGGAAATGGATGAAGTTATTTTACATATAATATGAAGAATGCATGGATGAAGTTTTAATGCCCTTTTACAATATGTGCCTCAAGGAAATTCATAAAATATTTTTTTTCTCACTTACTTTGAAATGCAAATTTTTGCAAAGAAATATAAATATGTAATAAAACTTTCTATTATTTGAAAATGTTAAAGTAATTCAAATGGAATTGTTTTCTTTTATGGTTATAGTAAAAAAAGAAGAAGAAAGAGGTCCATTATGAATATGACAATCATTAAACATTAATATACAGAATAATAAGCTATAAAAACTCGGATATCACCTCGCAAGCACCGTTTAAGACAATTTATCTTTTTGACGTCTTTTTTTTTTATTTTTACTTTTGATTTTTTAATTCGTAATAATATTCAGAAAGTGATAAAAATGAAGATCGTTTTTGGGGGGAGGGGAGCATTCAATTAAAAAAACTGTGCATTCTTGTTTTTTTTTTTTGAAGAAATAGGTAAATCCTTAAATTAAACCAATAATAATACATCAGATTTCGAATTGAATTAAGTGGATATTACAGTTATCTGAATATCAATCCAATAATTTTCAAACTTAAAGAAATCTATTATCGAAACAATTAATTAATTATAGATTTATTGTTCATTAATCAAAGGTTTCTGTCATTTTTTATTGTGAACATAAATGATAAAATTCTATAAATAAGGGTATACATAACTAGGGACCCGATTGTAACTTGAACAGTAACATATAACGATTGAATTGATATATGTTATCAAATAAAAGTTATTCTCTATTTCTAACGTTAATTTTCTTTTTAAAAAATGTCACCATATACAAAATTTTAGAGCATGTATTATTCTTAGGGGGTGATGAACTGTCCCTTTCGACAGCTGTGCATTCCTTTGAAAAAAAAGTAATTTGAAGAGCACCTTTATAAAATATATTTATGATTTATACGATATTTATTGGCAAAAAAATACACACAACTACTAAGAATAAGCAAATTAGAGTTTCACAAAGGAGTTCTTTTATATATTCTGTTTGAAATCAGACTAATACTCTCTAGTGATATTTAAATTAACTATCTAACTATATTTGTTATTCAATTTACCGAGTAGTAAAGAAGTATAATGATTAATACAAAATCTTCTTTGAAAATGTTACCGACAATATAAAATAAAAAAAATCGTTTGATTTTTTTGACCGATTTAAAATTTATTAACGTTTAAACTATATCAGCATGGCTTGATTTTGAATATTTAAGCAGCATTTAAATATTTATTCTCTTCTTTTGAGCACGAATTTCATAAAGAATAATTTTCCATCTCTTGCCAGATAAGAGGAAGTTACCAGAGAACCTTACAATATCCAAACAACGAACTCTAAATTAAATTCTCCTGGTCTTTTGTGCTTTAACAGTTTAATTTCCTGTTTTGTAATCCACTCCTTTTATTTCGAAAACTGATACGCCTTCAAATAATGATGATCACATAAATATTATTGTGAAATGTATTGCTCGCATAGGTGGGTAAAATTCTATAACAAACAATTGTGTCACTCAACAAATTAAATTATCGCTTTTGTGTGAGTAACACGTTAAGGCATTTCACTCGACGTTATTGAATATAACCAACTTTTGATTAAATGGAAAGGACAAAAGCGGTGGTTTTAAATGAAATTGAACTGGCATTCGGGAAATTTCGTGATTGAAATTTTAATGAAATGCAGGAACTGACGGAGAATTTGGAATTTCTCAGAAATGTACTGTTTACATGCATTGAATTGAACCTTTTTTTTAATTGAAAGAAAATATTTTTTCTCTGGCTGTCTTCGAATAATGACGGCTATGCCATTTAATTAGTTTAAAGTCTTCATTTTATTATAGGCTTAACCCTAAAATGCATCTCGTAGTTATTTGAAAACACATTTTTATTTTTATTCATAAGCTTCACATAACTGATAGAAAATTCAAGAATGAATCCTTAGAAATTCTTTTTTGAAATACTTTTTGATAAATACTAATAGAAAACACCGATGTATGGACATTTTTGTTACTAGAATAAGCTATAAACTAAAAATACCAAGATGGACGTAATTTAAGTAAGTCTACCATCAAAATTACTATCAAAATATCTTTCTTGTACAGTAAGAAATATATTCAATAAAAGAGTATTATTTTCATTGTAGAATTCTTATAACATGATTTGTGTGATTGGGATATTCTTTTAAGTTATAATACAACTATTTCACACTTTTTTAAATTTTTTGAAAAAAATAATAAATTTTTAAAAAATAACTTTCTTAAATTATATGTAGCTATTCATAACACGTATATTTTTTTATAATAAAAAGAAAAAAACTCGTGTATTATTGGGTTAAAAATAAGAGTATGATGTTATATGATTGGCATTTTAAAATGTGTTTTATAAAAGAATATGTATTCGTTATATGGTTACTTATTCTATTAGTGTTCACCCTAAAACCTTTATTTATTGTATTAAAGACAAAAAGTCAGTCAATATAGGTACGTGATTGTCACTTTAGAATGTGTTATATAATAAAATTTCAATTCATTATGGGATATAAACTTATATTAAATATAAACTAAAAGTATTATGGTCTAATGAGAAATTATTGAGCACCAAATAAATTAATAAAATAGTTAACATATCAAGTTTGGATTTTCTTAAAAAATATTATTTGAAATAACATATATAGTATATTTCTCAAATAATATTCTTTTTCACACAGCTTGGAATATCTATCTTAGACAAAAGATTGAAAAGTAAAACAACTAATTTTCAATTAAATAATCGTCAACAAGAATTTTATGATATTAATAATTCAAAATTCGTTGAATCTGTTTCTTTTGGTAGCAGAAGACTTTTTTGAATTATTTAATTATTATTTTTTTTATTTACAATAAAAAAAGTTTTATGAAAAGACGAGGAATTAATTTTTTGCCTGATAATCATATACACACGAAAAGTGATATATTTTATACGAGATAAATAAATTGTACTTGTATCAGTCTATTTATTACTGGAAAAGCTGGTGCTCCTCTTAAAGAATGTCCAGTTCTTGAAGATATTTAAAGTACCATTAATTCATTTAAAATTATTATAATAACTGAAAATTAGATTAACGTTTATCTTTTTAATATAGTGCATAAATTTTTATAGTTAAATTGTTAAACAATTTAACAATTTTAACGACGTTTAGAAAAAACTTTTTCTTTAGAAATTTAATATAATATTTAAAATGCTGGAAAATGGTCAGTCATATGAATTGAATAAGTTCATCAATTCATATTGATATGTCTGTTCCATGAAAGGCAGCATCACAAAAGTGGCAATTTAAAAAGAAAAATGCTAGAGTTTCAATTCTATTTAAATCACTCTCAGTATTAATACTATTGCTATTTTTTATATGAACTTCAAGTTTCTTTTTTTTATTACTTGGATATTTTAAGATAGCTTTAAAACTTAAAATAAACATCAGTTTATCTATTTCAATTTTATTTAAGAACTTCATTTTTTATTTCAATTATTATTTAGCAGTTGAAAAGAGATAAAATTTAAGGACTGAAACAACTTTTCAATGCTCATATATATATTTTTTTTTCATCTTGGTTCTTTATAGTGTATCCATAAATTTAACGGAGAAAGATATTTTTAGAGATATTTTCTAAAAGTAGATGAATTACACTTTGATAATTTAATTACTGAAACGATATTTGAAATTAGTAATGAATTATTTAAATACCCATCTGCAAAATTCCTTCATATAATTCATTACTAAAATTATTTTAACATGTTTAACCACTTTCTACTTAGAAAAAAGAACAACGGAGCTGCATTCCCAAGACAAATATTTATGCTATTTTTACCTCGGGCTCTTTGATCCAATGTTGAAATATGTTTTATTTAGAGTATTCTGTTTCTTAGAGTATCATGACTTTTTTCTCTACGTAAGTAAACCTTTTTTTTTGTGCATATTTCTTTAACTCTTCAGTCTGTAGTGAGCAGCTATGGACGAAAAAAAAATGACTGGCACTAAGACCTTTCTTTGTTTTTGCTTATTTGAAGGGTAGGGCAGCGAACTTTATCTTCTTACCCATGGCAACCTTAAAACACGAAAGCTTGTTATTAAATACTTAGACGCCTTGTCTTCTATGTAAAAAAAGTATTCTTAAGAAAAAGGAAAAAAAAGTCACTGGATTTTAAATTCTGAAGTCTTTTTCCACAAGCTTATTTTTCTCTGAATATATTAGCTTAGCTGTAGAGATAAAAAAATGTAATTAACGTACAAGTCATTCTTTTGTTTTAAACGATATATATAAAACACAATTGTAGGAGCATAGGCTTCTTTCGTAAAAACTTAAAGTAGATTCATAGAAAAAAAATACGAGCTTGTGCCAACTATAATTAATGTAGGCTTAAATATGGTAGAAGCATAATACTTCACTTAAAGGAAATCATAATTGCTTTAAAGTAAAGTAATTTTTTTGCCATCGTTTTTTCCTCATAAAATTTTTAAGTGGTTGGACACTTACTCAGGCATGATCAAATAAAAACGCTCATACATCTTTCCAAAGTAAACAGACGAATGAAAAGAATTCTCCGGATCGGCGTTAATTAAATTTAACATTGTAAGATACTCAGAGAGTTCCTTTCAAAATATCAGTAATAATTACACATTTTAAAATGCAATTTCACGAGACTTAATCTCGTGATTCTGCGGAAATCTTAATACTTCAAATTCGTCGTTTCTTGTTATTTGCGAACTTTTGTTTTTTGGAAAGAAAAAAAAGTTCATTCAAATGGGTATTAAAACGGTATGTTTTAGTGCCGTTGTCTTTAAAGAAATGGATGGACTGAAGTAGAAAAAAATTCCATATTTTTTGAAAGAATGCGAGTTTTGAAATATTCAGTCTGAACAATGGCCTTCTGTTCAGATGGGAATGGAATTGAAAATTTGATTGAAATTCCATTGAATTGAAGTACTGGTCAATGATTAGCTGTCAATAACTACAGAAATCTGATTTCTATACTTTTTGTCGTTAAATTTTTACTGTCTTTTTTTACTTTATTTATTCTTCTATTTGATTTCTCTCTATATATATTTCTATCTTCAGTTTTTCAAAAAAAAATTGCTATTTTTCCAAATTACTTTGGTATATATATCTTAATTTTTATATTTAATTATTTATTGTTATTACTTGTATTTCACTCTCCGAGAAATGTACGTGTAAACAAGCCTATTCCGGTACTTGTTTTAGTTCTCTAGTGACCTGCTATTTTCTTTGATTTCTGACAGTTTGCATTATTTCTTCATGGATCTTCTCAAGTTTTGCTTCGGATTAGTTAAGGTTTAAACGTACATAAATTATGTTTACTAATTAGAGAATATTTTTTGACAAAGAGGAACACTGTTTAATTCACCCCTCCGCCTAAATATATTCTTACAACTATTTTAAATATTCGACAAAATGTGATTTTACTGGTTGGTCATCAGCAAAAGCATATCATTCCTCAAGAGAGTCTATAAAATGTTTGAATTTCTTGATTGATAATTGATTTCTTAATTATTTTTGTCATGAATCTTTAAGATTTGTAATAATTATAGAAAATTTTTTAAGCATATTTCTTTTTGGACATTCATTCTGGGATAGTTATGAATTTATTTGTTTAAAACAGCAGTTCCTTGAATTACTATATATTCGTTTGAAATATAATAATATAAACTCAAACAGCATCGTAAATTGTAGCAACATCAAATTTGATTTAGTGAAAAATAAAGCTCATAACAGACACAAAATTGAATTTAATAAAGGTTATATTACTATGCTAAAAGTAAAAATTGATAATTTGAGGCGAATGTTTTAAAATTTCACAACGAAATTATGATGAAAAAATGGCGAATCTTTCAGGGTTAATGGTTTAAAAATTATTTTCTCAACCATTTCCTCTCTGATTTTAAACTTAAAATGCTTTATTGCTTTTGAAAATTTATTTTTTATATGGATGTAAAACTATTCTAAAAAATTATTTTATAACTTAAAAATTATTGTATAGTAAACGGAAGATAACTGTTTACATCCGGTGGTTATTAAGCAAAAATTTCAAAACAGAGATTCCATGAAAGTAGAATAAAATCCACAAACAACTTTTAATTTTTTTGAATAATTATGTAGTAATGTGAAATAAATGTATCACGATAAGCATGAATGCTGAAAAAATAAGCTAACATTATTCTTTTCTAATATTATAGAAGACTAGTTCAGTTATGTTTTGAAATTTCGTATAAAAACAAAATATATAGATTATATTATTTTGAGAATGCAAATCAGATTCCGATTTTAAATTAATTTATCCTCTTTTACCAATTTATAATATGACTTCAGACTCCGATATTAAGAGTTTCGAATTCCTGTTTGAGGGGGAGAAAACTGCCTAACGATAACTGTCTAAAAAAGTGAGACTCTGACAATATCTGATATTATTTCGAAACATTATCTATACGCTCAATAAACAAACACTTGAGATATTGCAGAAGATTGAAGGATAGAAGGATATTTCTTTCTCAAAGGACACCGGAATTATTTGAAAGGGATTGTGAAAAATGACCAATGCCGTGGTCAGATGGATTAGACTAAGGATTTGATAGAGGCTAAATGGTAAAAATTGACGAGAAAAAGCCAATAGTTTCGAAGAAATAGAGGCATCATAAGTACAGGGACAATTCTTGTCAAACTTTGACACCTACTATGGAGAACTAGCTCTATGTTTTTAGTCATTACGTAAAAACATAATTTTATAAGCATGCAAACTTATGATAGAGTATAAGCCAACAGATTGGGACTTTAAAGTGTACAGAGATAAAGCAGACTTCTTTTCAGAGTGCAACACCAGTACTTCATGGTCCAATTGATCATAATTGCGCATTTATCATACTATTATTCACAGCATTCATTATTGTTATTATTATTGAAACCACTGAAAACAAATCAAATTGATAAGATTTACCGTAAACAATACCAAAATAGTGTCAAAAAGTTATATATGATAAGGTGAGATAAGGTAAAAAGCAGCTTAACGTGACTTAGAAACTCCACAATGAATTTTGTAGCTATTTTTTGTGAATTTGGCATGTACGAGTTTATTGACAAAGGTAGCGATTTTAAGTCAAGATTTTGTGCTATAGCTCTTGAAGATAAAGACCCTTGAATAACCGAGGGCAAAAGTCTGACTTCTTGCTCATATGAAGATGACACTCAGACACTCGCTTGCAAAACTCCTTCATAACGGGGGATTCTTTCACTCACCTCACAAACAGAATCAGAAAGTATGCCCGAGCCAAGAATCAAACCAGGGACGCCCAAAACACGGGGTAGACGCGTTGTTCGTACTGGTCTCAATGAATGTTTAAGAAGCAAATGAAGACTTTTGAAGATAACATGTTTTCGTTCTTATAAAAGCATCAGATTGAAAAGTTTCTTAGTCTAGGTTTGGTAAAATGAAATATTTTTTATAGAATGGACACTATGGATCGTTTTTGTTTCGATTGGTAAATATTTGAAATGCGAATAAATAGGAGGAAAAATTATCAGAAGAAAAATATTGATAATTTCCCTTTATTGTAAAATAACAAAATGTAACCACGTTTTGCCGTTAAAAATTATGGTAATATTGGTAATGAAACATTTGTAAAGGTATAAATTATATTTTTTAATTCATCACCCATACACTAATACTTCCTTTTTTTTAATTATTCTCGTTGCTGAAATATAATTATACTAAGCAAACAAAAAAAAAACTTATAGTTAAAAGCCGTCTAAAAGAAACATAGCAAACTTAATCACTTTCATTTACTTTAGATTTAATGACTCATTTTCCGACAATATATTCAAAAGAGAAAAAAAAATGTTGTACAACTAAGAGAAGATAGCTTTTTACACTGTTTCATAAAATTTAAAATAAAGCCAATTTGGCTTAGTTCCAAGATTTTTTTTAAAAAGAAATATTATTTTTTTAGCTCTTCCTGAATGTGCGACCTAAAATATAATCTGCAATTGTAGCATTTTCAACTTTAACATAAAAGAATATATTCTTAAAAATAGTCAACAATCTTTTTTAATAGGAAAAAATAAAAAGGGATATTAAAATTCAAAATTTACTTCAAGCTATTATTTAGGAAATTACCCATTTTTAGTTTATTTATCAAAAAATCAATTACCCTGAATTTAATGCTCTTAAACATAGCGCCGTAATTAAATTTAAACTAAATTTCCACGAAGAAATATTAGAAGGCATCTCTTATAATTTGTGTGTAGGGAGCAACAAAATTATTCCATTAATAACAGGTTCAAAATAATATTTTTCCTTAAAGGAAAGGTCAACACTGTTTAAAGATATAAAAGAGTCTGAATAACTTCAACCATTAATCACTGTTGACGCCTGATAAAATATGTTCTCTAATTTTCCCAAAATTAATTTATTTTCCTCCTTGATTGCAAACGATTGCTTTAGGAACAAATATCAGTTTCGTTAAGAGGATAATTTGCATGGCACTATCCATACTTCATAAATGCAGTCATTAAAATACGTTGAGTTAACGTCTACATAAAATACGATCCCGTCCAATAATCTGGCCTTCTGGGAATTTTACTCTGTATTAATGTTTTCCTATTTGATGACTTTGTAAATTAAATTTCGAAGCCTTTGTGTTTGGAGGTAAACATGAAAGGCAACTAGCTTCATCCCAAAATGGTTTGTCTAAAACTTTTTTTTTATTTTTATGATATTCGATAGCATGGGATGGGGAAGGGTCGCTACACTTTACTTTGTTAATAAAGTGTATGCATGCCCAAATTAATGAAGTTAAGAGGATATTATATTGTTAATATATCATTGCTGACAGAATTTGTTATTCATAAGGAGGTTTTTTTTAAAAATATATGTGCCATGCTGACAAGAGGAAAACGAATTAAATTTAAAAGATACTGACGTGTGCTAACATCTTTTTAGTAATAGTATTTAGCAAATGCTATATTATCAAGCTTGTATTCATTTTCATCATGTATGCTTTTGCCATTCTACTTACTGTCGTCTCTTCTTTTACACTTTTTAAAATCAATTAATTAGTTAAAATTGCAACGTTTTGATCAGTTGAAATGCTCAATGCAGGGTGATTCAAACTTTAACTTAAAAATGCAGAATGAGGTCAAAAAACATTCAAATAGATTAAAATTATAGAAAATTACCAAGGATTAGCTTGGTGACTCTCTTCGTCAGTTTTGTAATTGCATTTCAACATGAGTTATTGAAAGTTCTTGCTACATGCTGAGGTACGTGCAATACTATATGTATGTTGATTTGATATACATATAGACTGTATGTAAAAAATGTAGTTTGAATGGATAAATGGATGACAGAAATTTCTCCCATCCAAAGTAGTTGGATTTCAATATTAATTATTTAAAATTCTGACCGCACTCAAAGGGAATGTTAGCTAATTACATAGTAAAGTACAACTGGAATGACAAATCAGATGAAATAAATAGCTTTATTACCCAACCTTGTAATTGAAAGTTCTTAGTACATAAGAGAAATATGAAATTCTGTTATAACTAGTACTATTAATGCTGGTATATATATATATATATATAGCTGGTATAAATGAATGTTGGTTTTATATAATTGTACTATATATGCTGGTATGTATAATTGATATTATGAATGCTGGTATGCATAGATATTATGAATGCTGGTATGTATAATTGGTATTAAAAATGCTGATACGTATACTTGGTGATATGAGTACTGGTATGTATATTTGGTTATATGAATGCTGATACGTATAGGTATAATAAATGCTGATACGTATAGGTATAATGAATGCTGATACGTATAGGTATAATGAATGCTGATACGTATAGGTATAATGAATGCTGATATGCATAGTTGGCGATATGAATACACGCATGTATAGCTGATATTGTGAATTCTGGTATATATAGCTGATATTATGAATGTATTATGTTCCCATTATGAATGGTCTTATAGTGTGCATTATATTGTCATAGTTATCATATACAATGCATAAGAGAAGAAAATGATGGAAACAATAACTTGGATGAGAGATAAATGTCTTGAATCACTAGTGAAATAATTTTATTTCAGCATCCTTTAAAGTTTCAGTGGTATTCTTAGGGACAAGCAATAGTTTTCAAATGCTTAAATAGTGAACAAATATACTATATACATTAAAAATGGCTGAAAAGAAGAATGGGATTAATTAGATGGCTAAATTTATCATTATTCTTGTTCAGCTAATTTCAGCAATATTTCGCCAAAAGTTCCAATTGCAAAAAAAAAAAAAAAAAAAAAAAAAAAAAAAAAAAAAAAAAACCCACGTAATAATTTATGAATGTTGAAATTTTGAACATATCAAATAGATTGTCGGAAAGACTAACTGGATGAACTAAATAATTTCATTTTCAATGATAGATTTCCTCATAAGACTTATAAAGTTCAAATTCATTGATAATATATAATAGAATGAATGCTGAAATACTGAATATATAGCATTTCAGGTTGGAAAGACGAACTGGATGATATAGATGGCTCAGTTCGATAACGATGGATAAATAATTTTGAACCCCGATACATTAGGAGAACAATAAATACTTTGTGCATACTGAAATAGCGAATACTCTGAACTTGTTGATCTATATGGAAGAATCTGTCTTTCTGTTTCAAATGTTATTAAATTTCATATATTTCTAAACAAGTTAATAAGTCTGAACAAGTCTATTAGCTTCAAAACGTGATTAGAAGTGAATTCGGAGGACAAGAAATACTTTATGAATTCTGAAATAGTAAATGTGTTGCCCTTGCTGACTTATCTAAAACAATGTCCCTTTCAAACGATTTCAAAATGCGGTTTATTTTCAAAATGGATTTTAAGTTCGTGAGATTTGAAGTCTAATTAGCAGTGAATACTAAGCATTTCAAATGGCTTTTTCAAAATCAGCTTTAAACTATTGACTTAAGTTTTCCTATTTGAAATCCGATTTTAATTTGTTCAGTGAAAAGATGAACTTTAATGATCCCACCCTAACTTCGTCATCTTCTGTGAGTGGTAATGTGAAATTTTTTATTTAAATAGGTTGGTTGGACGGCGTTGAATTCAAATCCCTTGAATTGCGAGTTCGAACCCCGCAGCCAAAGACTCTCTGTGTGTGTGGTGGCTGGTGCATGTTAAATCTGCCATGGTCACAAAATCATCCATGTCGAGAGTAATACTACTGGGAGTACTAGGTCAGAGGTGGTTGTTCGCTGATGCAGATCTAAATTAAGGTATGTGGATGGATAAATGAAACGCATGAAGGAAATCTACCCAGTGAAAAGAGTTTGTGACGTGTGTGAGCTAGAAGTTAGACTTATGATCTTGGCTGCTCAAGGGTCTATGCTCTCAAAAGCCATTGCACCCCTCTTTCTTTTGTAAAGTGGAGCACGCGAACAACAAGAACAATTATAGTTAAAATTATCGATGAGTATTCCAAAATACATCTTTTGTAGTTTTTTTAAAACATCTTAATAAAATAAAATCAAATTTCATAATTATTTTTCATTTATTTTTTTAATTATTTTCATAAAAATTCTTGATAGTTTATTCTGGGTGTTCATTAATTATTGTCGGAGTTTCCGTACCTTATAATTTTCGAATAAAAAATATTACTCAAAAACTGATTCCTATTCGCAAATTGAAACTGGAAGAATTTTACGTAACAACAATGCAATCTTAGCACATTTGCAATCTGGTTAATTAGGATGTCATAATTAAAGATGTCAACCGTGAAAAGAAATGCAATGTATTTTGTGTGTGTGTGGTTTTCCGAAATTAAATTAGTCATAACAACTGAACGTCACTTCAGGACCATGTACAAGAAAGATCCTCCTTCGGATTATTCTATCAGACGCCAGCTAACAAAATTTCAGGAAACTGATAGAATTTCTACACCGAAAGAGAGCGGGAAGACCGAGAACTTCGCAGGAAAATGTTGATCGCATCCAATAAACGTTTACTCGTAGACCACAAAAATCAACGAGACAATCAGCTGTGCAATTACGTATGCCGCATACGACAATATGGAACATTCTCCATAACTGCTTTCAGCTGAATGCCAAGAAAGTGCAAGCTTTAATATAAACTTTTAATAAGCTTTTTGTGCACTTTAATACCATTAATAAAATTATTGATTTATTTTTATTTACGAATACGTAATCGGTTTTTTTGTGAAATATTTTTTATTCGAAAGTGTTGAGATACGGAAAACCCGACAATAATTAATGAATGCCCTATATAATAGGACTTTCAATCCATACAGCGCAGGAAAATAAAATCTCATAAACTTTGAGATCGATTCATACCAAAAGATTCCTTTTTTGGGGGCAGTAAGAAAAAAAATGAAGCCAACACTATTTTAGAAAGTTTTTCACTTCTACTAATCTTTCGCACCGCTTAACAAAACGGAATGTGAAAGAAATATCTAATCCGCAGCTGAATTTCTCCTCCCGTCTGACGTTTGATAGAGATAACGGCTGCAGAAGTAAGCGAAGAAAAGTAGCGCAAGGAAAATCTTCACAGCGTTTAAAGGGCTCCCTTCATCCTCATTGGCTCCCAATGAATCTTCTGCGGAAATTTAATTCTGTTTTCAGCAACTTCAATCAAGATATAACTGCGGATGAAAGAAAACTTGTTCGCTCAAATGCTCTCCGCTGATAGCTCGAACAGGAGGTAGTTGCAGATACTTTTATTTGGTTTAAGGATGAGGCGTTCTTTCTACCCAGCGCACCGTCATTGTCTGCGATGACAGTTATTTGGACGTTTTCGTTTCTGAAAAGACAGAAATGACAGTTTCCAGTTGTGTACCAAACGGGTGATTTCGATTTTAGATAATGGGACACTGGACGGAGTTTGTTTTCCGAAAGAACTAAAAAATAACTAGAGATAGGATTAAATCAGGGTTTTCGGGGGAAAATTATTACCTCAGATTTTTTTATTGTTGCTTATTTTACAACCCGCAATGAATATTTTTTTTCTTCTGATTTTCCTCATTCATTGGAGTAACTTTCAAATTTTTCTTAAAATTTGCAATTATGAAGGAATGGACATAGATAAAGAATATATTTTTTTTTATTTTTATCTTGCGAGAACTTGAAGTTTTTTTTAGTTTGAGGTTGCAAAACATGGGTAGAAAAGGAAGGGTAGGGGTGGAAGATGCTATCGTCCGGAGAAGAATAAAGAAGAAAATGGGAATCAACGCGAAACAGCGAGAGAGGTATGGAACATTTTATATATGATAACAATTTTTTTTGTTTTAATTTTCAATTTTTCTAGATTTTTTTTTGAAATTTGAAACCACCTTTCGTAAGGCCCACCAACTTTCACAACCCTTCTCACCCCATATTGCAACCCTTCTTGCCGAACGTGGTGAAAGATGAGTTGAAGAGGAGGGAAGAAAAGTGAGTTCGAGGGTGAAGACAATTTAGTCTAGGACTTACGAAGCAAAATATGAGAGATCAGTCTGAGTCCGAGACTGGTTATGTCGAAAGATTATGGAATATTTTTGTGTGTCTTTAGTATTTTTGCTTTATGTGTGTGCTGAACTGTGTTCCATATGTACATGTAAATAAAAATTGGGGACTAAAATTGGATATGAATACTGTCTCTACAGCTCACATTAAAGAAATCCCACAGAAAAAAGTGGTATATACAGCTTTTCTAAAAGTTACGATTGCAGAATATTTTAGTCATCTGATCATCTCAAACCGAGTTTTTTGAGTTTAAACTGGATTTCCTGAAGTAAAAACATCTTTTCAGTATTAATAATTGCGTAATCTGATAATCCAACGATTGTCTCTAAAAGGTTTAAACTGTTTCTTTACAAAAAACATTTCTGATCTCGTTAAAATAACTCGATTGACTTTGAGACAGTCGAAGCCTATTGTTTTTCTAATTGCTGCTAATATGAGTTATGCGGGAATTTGATGTTGTAACACAAGACTTCAAAAATTTATGTTCTCACATGATAACTTGAAATTTAAGATATCAAATTTCAATTAAAAAAGCATCTCGTAAAAACTTTCTTTTGTTGATAGCCTGTTATTGATGTGCCCCCACAGGGAGAGGTTATACCTTCGTCGTTAGCGGTCCATAGGACTCAACTATTATTCCCACCTATTCTGTTATTGTGTTAAAACAATTACGTTTCGTTCGTATGCTTTTGAGTGGGTATGAATAGTCACTTTTACCTGCTGAACTACAAAAAACACCTTTTTAATAAATGGAATTTAATAAATAGAATTCTGAATACATGTGGCAATGATAGCTGGCCCAAGGCGTACAATTTCTGACGGGGATAATTAGAGGTTTTTCAAGAAAGTTTTAGAAAATTTGCTTAAAAATGGTTTTCAGTTCATTTGAGCTGAATCGAAAAGATACATGATAAATATGATCTTAAGAAAAATGGCGAATTCATTTATTGATAAATTCTTCAACAAATAGATTCTGGAATATGTTAGAATAAAAAGGTTGCATTGCTTATCAAAATATTGACAGCAAACGAAGATCAAAACTTTCGACTATTTACAAAACAACTATCTTGCGAAATTTTAGAAATCCATCTTTCTTAGAATATTGCAATGTTGTTTTCAAAACATTTTATTTTTTTAAATTATTTTTTTAAGAAGGGATTTTTACTATAAAGGCAGAAATATAAATTCTGAGACAGTAAACATCGACATATGTGAAATAAAAGATTCAGAAAAATAAAAAGAGTTCACTTCATATAGAAACACAGTCTCTAAACATTGATGTTGACTTCGAATGAAATTGATGCATGGTGTCAAAATACAGTCCTGCAATGCTGTTTGAGATTATTGTTTATAGTTTGCAGCATTACAAACATTTTAAAAAAAATAAATCTAAAATATAGTTTATATTTTGAATCCTTAAATTATCTCAGAAATTAAATGATATCCATAATTTTATTTTAAGCATACTCTTTTTTTAAGCAATAAAATTTTGAATCCGACATTAATAGAAATCTAATTGAAAAATGTTGTTTAAAATCTGATAACTAAAGTTCAGTTCATTTATATTAACGCCCAGTTTTAAAGCAAGACTAGGACTAATTTGGGGCGAACTTCGTTCTTTTCGGACGTGGTCAAATGACGAGGACAACACTGAAGCTGTCACCCATTTCTCCAAGATTCCACACCAGCTAGAGGGTGATTGGCCTCCAAGGATTTAACACACACCAAACATTCTTTAACCCTAGATAGGTAAACTTTAAAAAATTAATAAGGATATACTACAAGCAGAAATATTTCGGTGAAAACGAATGTCCTCATCTGTAGTTCCCAAGGTCAGATTAAGATACTGAGTAGAACGATCCATTTACCGTTATAGAGGAAGAATAGTCAAAGTTATTTCGTAAGCGCTCGTCCAAGAGACGAATGGTTAGCATTCTAGGGATAAAGACTGTTTTTCGATGTAATTTTGTCACAAATTTGAAACCCCAATATAGAAAGTATCGATATGTCGATGATCTCGAATCATATAGACCACCTTGACCCTGTATTACAAACATTATTATTAGGATTACAAACATATCATTTTAAAAGACATTCTTATACATTTTTTGAGAATTTCGACCTTCAAGCATTCTATTTCTTGAATTAGAAATTGATGCGGTTTCTATTGAATGACACATTTTAGGAGGAATGTTGGTCAAAGATATAATACTTTTGCCTATTAAATCAATGCGAATTTGAAAGAAATAATTTCATGGCACAACATTACACGTAGTAAACAAAATTCTTGATGCCTTATTATTTATTATAAGACTTTCAGGTAAATGGCATTTTTCCCGGTAATTTGAAAATAAATTTTACTAAATAATGAAAATTTAAATATCCTAATTTTTTAAAATAAACAGACACCATTTCATTCACCTTTAGGAGAAGATACGGTCACACCTTCAGATTGGTCAAAAATATTGAAATCTTAACGATATTCAAAGTTCATACTTGTTCAAATTTTTCAAAAAAGATTGAAATGTTTATTTTTACAATTTTAAAGTTAAGTAATATTTTAGTGTTTATGATTTAAAACACTGATAACTTATATATTTTTTAATCTTCCGAGAATTGTGTTTATTTATAGAAAAAAGATGAAACATTATTTGCCTCATTTCACTTCTTTTAGTAGTAAAACTAAATTTTCTGATGTTAGAATTTTTTTTATTTTATAACCATTTATGATATTGTATAATATTATTCATAATGCAAAACTATCTTGTGCACTGATCTTTAAAAGAATCATATTTGGTTTCAACAAAATAATTTTTGCATGAATTAAAGTTTATACCCTTTTGCTAGAATTTAAAATTATTTTTTAAACGGGATGGACAAAGACTAGGGAGATGAATAGTACAAAGTGCTTTAAAATAGATTAAAGAGACTATTGATATCTTGTTATATAAAACATCTTATTCAATAACAATTAGTAATATTAACAACCAAAGATACATCGTAAATACTAAAATTAATTGCATTGGATGAAACTGAAACTAAAAGGAGAGAATTAGAGATAATCTAAATCCTATAAGAGAAAATCTAAATATAATATAAAAAACGTTGAGTACTTTAAAAAAATTTAACGACAAAATTTTCTTATATATGTATAAAAATGTCTATAAAATATTTTAATTTGGAGGAAATCAGTGTGTAATTAGATTATACAGTGAATTTTTTTTCTAAAATAGGAATTGTTTCAAATTTTGCTTAAATTTTCCTCGAAAAAAATAACTAAATTTAAAGTAATTCTGAAATAGAATGAGCATTAATGAAAAACAATAATATTTTTAAAAGAAAATAGTAATTTTAATTCTACCTATGATCATATTCCAATGTTATAAAGAAAATAATTAAATGTTTTATTTCTATATCATTCCTATAAGAGAGTATCTTCTCAAATGTCTTATTAAGCTAATAAGGAACATATGCGCAAAACTCCTTTCTTTAAATTTTTTTAGAAGGGGTATAGAAAACACAAGATTCAAAAGAACAAATAAAGAGACATAAAACAGTACATTAATTTTCATTTACATTAATTAAAATGATGATTATTAGTAAAATCATAATAAAGCATTTAATTATTTTCCTTCCCTAATAATATATATTTAGTTTATTCCATATTATCAAACAGTATAAAGTTGTATTTCAAATATCTTATACATTTCCAGTATTTTTTGTAATAACTAATAACGTAATAAAAATATTTTAATAAATATTCATTTCATTTCAAAATTATATTTACAAATTTCACGAATACGTAGTGATAAATGCAACTACTTATACAGTTACAAAAATTATAGTGATAATGCATTGGTAGTAAGTACAAAAGAAATATTCCCAAATAATCTTCGCAGATCATATAACGTAACTTTAATTGTTTTCTTCATTTCGTGTTTAGTTAAAATATCTTAGAGGTTTAAGAGTATTTCGTGATAATTCCCTAACTATAATCTGAATTGCAAAAGAATGGTAATCTGAATTATATAATCTGAACTGCTTATCCTAAGCCTAATTTTAAAGTAAATATTTCTTGTTTAAACAAATTGATCAAAATTTTAAATTGAACCAAGATAAACAAAACGAAATCTTTGTTGGGTAAACTTCTAAAAATAAAATACATTTTTAATTTACACGAATTTCTGGTAGAAGAAAATTCGACGAATTAATCTGTAGTATTAAACAAGCAAAAATTCGCTTAAATATACGTAGTTTAACTTTGTTGTAAGATTTCATTATATATTTTTTAAACTTAGTAATCAAAGTAGTAGTAAAAATAATTTATTTGAGTTAGGTACCGTAGGATAAAATCATGTGAAGCTATAAATATCCAAACCAAATTCTTCTGAAGATACTCTGAAGACATTTCCATCTGTCACCATTGTTCGAAGTGCATATATTTTTTCCCTTTCATCTTCCCTCCCGTAGCGTAACTTATGTCGTTCTATTCGGAGTCATTCTTTACAAATTCTTTCCACCCCCTTGGTGCTTTGTCCTCTATAAGAAGAATGACGTATGCGATGGCCTAGATAACTAAAATAGGGTCAGTTTCAAGCGCTCTTTAATTGTTGTTTATTTTCTTTACAAGGGAATATCATTAACCCACTTTATATTTTGGCAACAGAATTAAAATAAAAATAACAACGCAATGTTTATTTATCAACAAAAAAAGTGTGTCAACAATTTTTTGACAAAATTTAAATGAGGATTTAAATAAGAAAAATTACTTGGAATGTTAGGAGAGGATTTCTTCTATACTTATTCCTTTGCAATTCTGTTAATAATTCATATAATTCCAAAGGAATTTCAAGTTAAAACTTTTAATACTGTAATAATAATTTACAATTCATATATTATTTAAAATATAAAATCAGAATTTTAATATAAAGTAAGAAATTGTAATTACAGGAGATATTAGTTATTGTACTAATATTTAATGGATTAAAGCATTATATCATAATCATTAATTTTATCTGTATTTGTATAAATCGATACAATGATTAAAATTAAATGAAAATGCACAAAAGAAATTCCACAATTTTTTGCATGGTGATTTCTGTATTTATTATTGTAGTTCAGATATTTATTGTACGTTAAAGGTGAAAATAAATCCAGTGAATTATATTCAAAACAAAATAAATTCACAATTTTCTGAAATGAAACTATTTCAAAATCATTGTTTTCAAAATTTCACCTTCTCTTTTGACGTTCATGAATGAAATTTTCTTTATAGTTTAGTGTTAAAATACCTTTCATTTTACTCTTTTGTGCTTTTTTTATTTATTCTTTTAAAACCTGAATTACTTTAATCCTAAATAAGAAATTTAACTTGGAACTCTTTTGTCTACAACCTGAACAAAAGATAAGATAAATAGTAAAATAAAAAGCCTTCTACAGTTAAAGTATTTTTTTTTTCATTTGTAAATTATTCAATAGAATTTTTAAACTAAGCGTTCCATACTATTTTATCAAAATAATCAGTAGTTCTATATGTGTTTGATTTCTATGTAAATTTAACTAAAATAATGAGTGCCAATAAACACTCATTACTAAGAAAATGTGAGTTTAAGTACCTTAAAAGAATGGTTGCCCTAAATTTCTATTTCAAGGATATAAAAAATTCAGAAATTCCTTGACCGAAACCCACAGTAATGTCCTATGATCTTAGAAAGGTGATATAAAAAAGAGGATTATGTTTAACTGATAGCTACTAAGAAAATATATACTTGAACATGTTTTGTCTTTTCTTAAAGTTTTGACATTTCTAACTCCGGAAATGATATGCTCACGTTCACTGCTGATTTTGAAGAGAATGGGGTACAGTAAGATAGCTGAAATCTAGTTCAAGGTATTTCTGAAATATTTTATTTATACTGGAAATTAAAGATTCTTCATAAATTGAAAGAAAAAGTAGAACTTTTTATTAAATGAAATTTTTAGCACTTCCATTCTCGATATCAGTGGACTTATCTCAGCATTTTTTTTTTACATGAGACTTACAGAAGAGAAATGCAAACTGAATGTACTATATAATTAATATAACAGAATATATCCTTAAAGGACTCATATTAAGCACAATAGTAATTTATGATTAATATTTAAATTATGTCCATTTTTCCGAAGTACGTTATTTTCACTCTCATTCTACTAAAAATCTTATTTTAGTATCACCAATTTTTAACAAGAATTCCTAATTTATAAACCAACTTCTTTCCACAAAGAAAATCCCTTTCATGCAGCTTCAGTCATATTACACTGAGATAATGTAGAAAAAAATAAAAAAAATCTTGGTACTTCAGGTTTTGGGATCGGAGAACATAAATTATGGTCTTTGATCAGCTGATATTTCAAGCCAAAATTTCGTTATCTTTAATTCCCCAAATCTGATAAGAATAGTTGAGTAACTTGCATTCTTTGCCACCTGATTTAATGGAAGCAAGTTAAAAGGTAATCCAACTTAAAAGTGGGGTTAACCAGCGATTGATTTCATTAATATAATACTCTGGAAATCTAGTTTAATCCTTTTAAGGTTTTAGAGAAGTGCTGCTTTTAACCAGGGATTGAATAATTTCTGTCCTCTCCAGTTATTCGAGTTTATTTGAATGATTTTGTATATGACAACATAGGTAGAGATTAAAGGAGGCAAAGACACACCTACAATATAAAAAACAGGCCCTTCAATAATCACGGCCTAATCTTACCCGAAGGATTAATGCCCCGTCATCGAACAGGAAATAAAGCGACAGCACTTTCACTACGCACCTCGTGTGGCCTTTTCTCATTCAACGCATTTACACTCTCTCCTTAGTTAGATATTGCAGTTACTCTAAGAGGTTAATCAGCTCCACATAAAGGCTATGGGTTAAATTTGATTGATCAGAAAACCGAGATAGCAGTAATATGAAATAGGGTTGCGTCCTAAGAAAATTATAGGTCATGGTTTATTCTCTATAGGTCATGGTATATAGAAGGTAAGTAGTAAGTAGAAGTTATAAAGCAGGTTTAGATAGAATTTCAACATTTTCAATTATTTTCCTTTTATAGGTATTTATTTAAATTGAGTTATTTGATCATCGCAAAGATAGGATTTAGAAATCATAATTTCACTTATTTTCTAGAGTTCTTGTTTTGAAATTTTTGAACGCATTTATAAGTTTTTAATGTAAAAGCACAAAATTTTGGCAACTTAATTACTACAAAATATATAAAGTAGAAAAAATTCTACAGAGTATTTAATTCTAAATATCTTGCATGTTTATATCTCTTTTTCTTGTAGAGACACATGCGGTCTTTGAGTAGAAATCGCTTCTACTTAAGAGAAAATCAGAAGTATGTACAACTCCACTAGAAAGAGATACTTATTAAATATAAAGTAGAAAGAATTCTACAGAGTGTCTAATTCTAAATATATTGCATGTTTATATCTCTTTTCTTGTCTTGCGGTCTTTCAGTAGAAATCACTTCTATTTAAGAGAAAATCAGAAGTATGTACAACTCTGCTGGAAAGATATTAGTTTCATTTAGAATGAATGCATCTCAACTCGATACTTATTAAATTACTCAGGCGTGGATCTTAAAACATACTAACAAGAAAAATTGCAAGGAACTAAATTGATTGCAAAAAAAGGGCAGAAAATCAATTAACTTTATTTCATTGAAATTCAATTCTAAAATAATACTTTGGAAACATAATCTTCCCAAATTTTCAAGATTTTTAAAGAAATAACTCTCATTTAATTAACAATTATATTATTGTTATATATTATTGCCCGATTTGATGTCACATAAAGGAAACTTTTCGATAAGTCTTTTAATTTTCAAGTGTCATCTCAGTCATTTTGGTACTTACGTATAAGACCGCCCAACTCCATTGCCAAATTTGAAGTCATCGCCAATGAGTTGCTAAACCGCCAATTATGGCAATCCGGTAATGGTGTAATTCGTTGATCTTTATCGCCAAATGAAAATCCGTCGCCAATGAGTTATTAAATCGTTGGCGAAGACGGTCTTATACGTAAATATAGTCATTTTACCATATTCTTCCATATATCACTCAATAGCAATGACGCAGTAGTGAATCTTCAACAAGTACAATGCATATATAAATCTGCAGCGTGTATCGAATTAAATCCAGGTGATTAAATCATAATAATAATATGCCTTCAGCATTGATTTGGTTATAACTGTTAATATTAATACTAGCCGACTTTGTAAGCTTGTTATTAGCCAACAATATTTGTAGTATTAACTAAAAAAAACATCAACTCTTTTTTATAAACAACGTTCTACCACAGCAAGAGAAAGCTTTAATTTTAGAATTAACAAATAAGATTCTGATTGATTAGATTTGATAGAATATTGACGAATAAAATTGGTAGAATCCTTTCATTCCTGAAATTGGGAGCTGTGCTTAGGTCTTACATTAAGATATTTTTTTAAGACTGGAGGACTCTGAAGGATAGGTTAACCAATAATTGGGTATCTAGGAATCATGTATATGCACAAGAAATACGGATAGGAAAAATTTATATTTACTGTCACCAGGGTAGATAGAAGGTTTTCCGTTGAGAGAATATATAGTGAAGAAGAGGTTTCTCAAATTTTCTCTAAAAAATAGGTTTTGATAAAAGGCAAAAAACTATCAATAATGTATATAGCGATCACACAGACTATATGAAGTTATAAATGGAAGCAGTCAGGATTATTGATGTGGAATTTGCTGTAATTTTTTTCCATGCAGATTGTACCATTAAATAGTAGTCCAAGGTTTAGTTTCAGAACCTCTAGGACATATTTAGGATTCGTATTGTTTCATATTTAATAAAAATTGATAAAATCAGACCTATGGTTGAAATTGAAATATTCCTTCTATAATAGTTCAAACTTTTTCCAATATATAAATAAAGATAATTTGATACTGAATTCTAATAATCTTTATAAACAATGTTACAACTCTCCGACTGATACTGACGATTTTTTCCCTAAGAGATAATTTGTATAATTAAATAGTGTTACAAGATTTATTTACAAAGTATAAAGGAGGGATACAGTACTGGTGTTCTCCAGTGACATGCTTAGAGCTCACAAGTTAATCAATGACGGGAAGCATTTAAGGAGCTAAACTTTACATCTGTTTTTATAAACAAGATGAAATGGCATTAAATTTCTAGGTTTAGAAAGGTACAGAACATTCTAGAAGACACAAGAAATAACAGAAAGTAAAATAATAACAAAATTTTTTTAGGCAACTTGCTTCCAGTCTGATACGAATTTGCGAACTGTCGCTTTCAATCCTTAGCAGTCTATGACTGAGCCATTAACAATTTTATCGACTATTATAAAAATTTCCATTAACTGAGCCATTAACAATTTATCGAATATTTTAACAATTTCCATTAACTGAGCCATTAACAACCACATTAATAATTTTCATTGACAGAGATATTAACATTTTATGGACCATGTTCACAATTTCTATTGAGTGAGCCATTAAGAATTTACTTCCGCTCCAAATTAACAAGTTCCATTAACTGAGACATTAACAATTTATTGACTTCGTTAACAATTTACATTGAGTGAGCCATTAACAATTTACTGATCACGTTAACAATTTCCGTTGAACAGAGATATTAACATTTTCTGAACCATGTTCACAATTTCCATTGAGTGAGCCATTAACAATTTACTTCCGCTCCAAATTAACAAGTTCCATTAACTGAGCCATTAACTATTGACTTCGTTAACAATTTGCTTTAACTGAGACATTAACAATTTACTGATTACGTTAACAATTTCCATTGAAAGAGATATTAACATTTTACGCACCATGTTCACAATTTCCATTGACTGAGCCATTAACAATTTACTTCCGCTCCAAATTAAAACAAGTTTCTTTACAGTATTTTAATAAAGTATTTTAAGAATTTTTATAAATAATGCAAAAATTTACTGACTATTAAAACTTCATATTTATATACAACTAAACTGAAAATTTTTATATGAATTTTGAAAAAAAAAAGTATTTACAGCATATGTGCTGGATTATCTGTTAGAGTTATGAAACTCATTGCAAAAGTGAAGATCGAGATTCTCAAGATCTGAAGATGAGAAGTGTTAAAGGAGAAAATGCATTACCCAACAATAAAATCTGAAGAGTATTCCCCTTCAGATCTCATTGTTTAAATAAAACACGCTTTTATCACGTTTCAGATCTTAAATTTTATCCCTAGGTGCAAAACTAGAGTCCTTTTGTTTTCGCTATTTTAAACTGACAGAACCAGAGAGTTGCTATTTAAATAGTTCTGTCATCTGTGTTAATTACATTTCTAAGTAGTCTGGGAATGTTCTGGGAAATAAATTAAAACTGCTTGCACACAGTAGTACTGAAAGTTGTCTTCAGTTTGGATCGTTAAAGTCCTTAATTTGGAGCATTTTTAAAAAATATATAATTCTAGGTTTTTTAGGGATAAAATGTAATTAACTTTGAGATCTTCCTTAAGTTTTATATCTGACAGTAATGTGATTTAATTATTTTAATATAATGAAATGCAAATCAATTTTAATTAAAATTATTCTGTTTAGACAATACGAATATTATCTACATTTTTTAATTCAAATTTTTCATTCGGCCAATGAATTCATAAAATATGAATCATAAACACATTTTGTTTTTTTCTTCTGTGATTTCTGTATTTTAATACAATTAACTCAGTAGCAGCGTTATGTTTCTGTTCGATTAACATATGCATTTTTAACTAACTGAAAAATATTGAACAATTATCCGTTAGTTAAAGAGTTATAATTTATATGAGATTATTATTGATGAATAACCCTTCATACATTTGTAAATTTCTAAAATCTCAGAAAATGGCGTTCCAAAGTATATTTTTTACATGATAGTACGTTTAAAAACAGAACTTTAGAATTACAATTCATATGTAATTTTAACATTTCTCCGCTTTTCAAATTACGAATTAAGTCATATTATTTTTGCTTTTTAAAATATATAAAAAACAAATCAGCAGTGGAATCTATAGACAAATATTTTCGACTTAAAACTTCCTCGAACTAAACAAATTAAACAAAATATTTTAAGGTATTAAAAAAACTAAATTGAAGTCAATTAGAAGAACATTTCAGCCAAGATTCAAAATTTACAATAAAATAAGTATTATTTTAGTCCCATAATGAAAATATATTAGTATAAATTTAAAGGCGAAATTCAATTTAGTCTGCATCAAAAATGCATTACGGAAGAGAAAAGTGGTAATTTATATTATAATTTATATTAAAATTTAAGAAATGCAAATGGGCTAATATTCCATTACATATAATCATAAGATTAAATTATGCCTAGAAAAAATTCCATAGAAATGTTACTTGCCCTTTTTTCTCTTAAAAAGTATTCAACGGTAATTATACATATAGTACTTTTATAATCTTTTACTTCATACCTTTATATAATTAATAATTTAATTATAATTTTTTAAATATATTTTTTACACTTTCAATGACAGAAAATCAGAAAAATTTAGATAATAAAGTGTTGAAATTAACAATTAAGATAGAAAACAAACCACATTATTAAAATAAAGAATGACGCATTAAAAAAATTATTTAGAAATTTAAAATATGTGTTAATGCTAAAGTTCATACATAGACCGGAAAAGTAAAAACTCGATTTAATCGTATGATCTGACTCTACCTCCTGTTAAGCAGTCCTTTCCCCCTTAAGCAGAGAAAAATGTTTTTATCATACGAGGGATGATTAAAATTGGAAGAAAAGTAATACGATCACCTAGGTCATTCGTAGAGACCTAGATAAATTTAACAAGGGAAAAGTTTCCTCAGCGTCACTAATATTTTGTCTTTATCATATCATCTATAAAATTATGAGAAAAATAATACCTTCTGACTTTTAAAGACTTATATTATAATAAGCATAATTCCATTTTATTCAAGAGCATATCATGTAATTTCAAAATTAAACTGTCTTTTCAGGAAAATATGGAATATATTCCAGACACTAGATTTTCAATGAAATATAAGATTAAACTTTGGCTTTTTGCACGTCATTTGAAAAGATTTATCTTCCTTCGATGGAGTTATTTTTCCCTCTATGGAGCTCGATGGTCTATTTTTGTAACTGTCATTAATAATGTATTTAATACAGCAATTATATATATACCGATACTGTGAAGAAGGAAATAGAAGTTATATATAGATTGATTAAACGATCATACAGACTTACATGTCTTAAGAGGGGGGAATACTTAATAGTTGTAATACAATTGAAAGTATATATTCCGCCCAAAGAAAAATAATTTAATGATTTAGGAATTATGAATTTAATTGAAGAAAAAAATTATTTAGATATACATTTCAATATAAAACTTTTTTTTCTCGTTCAAATATGCAATATATATAAAAATAATTTTAATGCTTAGCCAGTTATCTATAGTGTAATTAAGCAACCATACTGATTAGCTGTCGGTGGGGATTAAAATCTTTATAACATTTGTGATACCACAGTTTGAAACAAAAATGAAATGCCTTCCTATAAGATGGAAACGAGAAAAGAATTTCAACATTTTGTGATTTATGCATTGAATTGAAAGGAAAAATTCTTTACTTACGCATCTTCAATGTAAAACATGTGGCTGTCTGCTGCCAAGCATTTTCCTTTCAAGGAGAAAATATCTTTTTCGATTTTTATGGCCGGATGCACTCCTTTCTGGAACCAGGTCCCTGTCCATTTGGAAGGAAATTCACAGCCTTGGGATGCTGGAGGAGAGCATCACAGAGTTACATACATTTTATTAGTATTTATACATATATTATTAAATAAGAAATACTCTTATTAAAATAATCTAATATATTGACTAAAGATAAAAGAATCATTGTTACCACTCTTGTACAAAAACATTCATGAAATTTAAATCTAAAATATTCGTGAAATTGCATCATTGAACAAAATCTTAAAATGAGTCATTATTCGTTTTTTCTTTCTTTCAATGTTCAATCTACATTTTTTTCAAAGTTCAACAAACTTATTATTAAAAGTGAAATATTATTTCTAATATAATCTCATACGGTAAATAAAAGATAAAATAATCATCGTTACCGTCTTCTACAAAAACATACATGAAATTTAAATCTAAAATATTCAAAAAATTGTATCATTGAACAAAATCTTAAAATGAGTCATTGTTCATATTTTTTTTCTTTCAATGTTCAATCTACGTTTTTTTTTCTTTCAATGGTCAACAAACGTACTATTAAATGTGAGATATTCTTACTAAGATAATCTTATACGGTAGACAAAAGATAAAAGAATCATCATTACCGTCTTGTACAAAAACATTCATGAAATTTAAATCTAAAATATTCATGAAATTGCATTATTAAACAAAATCTTAAAATGAGTCGTTGTTCATATTTTTTTTACTTTCAATGATCAATCTACTTTAGAAAATAAACAAATAAAAGAAATTTCATTCACGACTTGTACATTATCTGAAATATTCCTGGGCCAATATCATGGTAGAAAATTTAAGAATGAGACATTGTTGATATTTTTTTTTCACTTATTACGTTCTCTGCTCTGAAATTCTCTGTCTCATAGAAGAGCGATGCAGAGGGAAATATTTATTGAAAAATATATGTTTAATATTACATTCGACGTATTGTAACGTTTTGACCGAGGATACTGGCGAGTTACGCCTAAAATAAACTCGGGTCTTTTAGAAATAAAAATCTATTTATTTCCAGCTATAATACACATATATTTCACACAGGTACACCTTCTTGATTAAATATATTAAGAACATATACGTAATTCAGTTCAGAGTTCCACTAGGGAAAGGTGCTGGATTCAGATAAGTAGTCTCTCTCGGAGGTGAAGATATAGGATGGAGTTCTGGAAATTTCCGCAAGATTCAGCCCGAGGTTCGGATGCTCTGCTTGTCGATTAACCTGCTGTATTTACTGGAACATAAGATGATGAACTGGCTGGAAGAGCAACTTAGAAGACAGCTGTTCAACTAATTGAAGGTCTCCCTAAAACTCGGATGAGCTTTCACACTTCAATCAGGACGCAAAAGTCCATAAGTTCCGATGAACTACATGTGGGCTCAGCTACAGGACGTAGCTGCCTACGTACATTCCAAATTCTCTTTTGAGAATTTTACACAGAATTCCAAGCTGGATTCTAGCTTGAATCACTAGCTTTCGCTTCGTCAGTTGGCTCTCTCCCCCCGCCAGCCACTTCCTTTGACTCATCCAGTCGGTTCCCTTTTTATCTCGGTCTCAAATGCCGGCCCTCGATAGCAAATGACCAAGCAGGATAATTTCCAACTTTCATTGGATCATTTGACCTAAGTTAGCTATCCAATCACAAAAGAGGGGGAAACAGCGACTAGCAAAGAGACGTGTTGGTTCCATCTTGTCTGCTGCCTTTTCTCAAGAAGAAATGAATGCCATCTGCCACTGGTCCTCATTGTGCCGCCTTGAAGAGTGGGCGTCTTTTATCTATTGACAGGGACATATCTGCTTCTTTCCTTCGTTGTTTGTTCCAACACATGTCCAGTTCAGTGAAGACCTCACAAGTCGTCCAGACACATTAGTTTGACTGCGGTACTTAAATTTGAATACAGGTGTCTACATTCTTCACATTTTAAAAATTACTCCTCTATATGTGGTTGCTTTTCAGTGGGAACTTAGTTTGCCATATACCTACTTGTCGCTTATCTGAAGACGTCACAGTACAATATATTAATACAATCAATGTGCAATTAATCACGAGTTGACTATTCTAACCCACCCTGAGGCGCACTGATATATCTAAATGAGCAAACCTTCGCTATAGAAATTGGGGTTGAGTCTTATAGGACATCAGTGACCACGTTACAATCCTTCCATATGAAGTACATTCAGTCATCGATAGAGGGTAGCTGACTCCACATAATTTCTGTATCCACCAAATTGTTGAGAACCAAATACTATGCCAGAATATTTTAATTATCATACAATAACAAATTAATCCCCTGTTGAATAAATTGCGCAGTAAAAGAAAA
>JAOUZG010052814.1:445705-472996 GCA_026289955.1 Argiope argentata
TGAAACTTTATCGGGGGCATCAATGTAACAAATTATTGGGATTTTTGATTTGAAGAATGTAGACTTTCTTGATCCTGGAGAAACTAAACTAAGTTTCTTGTTTTTATATTTTTATATTTTCTCCTGTTCCATTCTAAAACTTCAAGGTGGATTTTTTATGATTTCATTTCACTTTGCTTGAAAGCTTTAAATATAGATATTATAAACAGAGGGAGACATAAATATGTAAGATGGTAAGAAAGTCAGAGCAAATTATATAAAACATTACAAAAATGTTAGAAAAATCCCTAAAATAGTGATTATTTAAGAATAATATAAATATTTGAAATAGCCTCAAACTTTATTTATTAAAATAATTAATATAAATGCATAATTTTTCTCACATTTGAAGTTTTAAAAAATCAGATTAGTTATTGAAATAATTTTGATTTGTAATAATTTTCAAATTCACAGTCATACAATATTTTCCATAAAATGAGAAAATTTAAATCAAAGTTTAAGCTAAATACTGTAAATTGGCATTACTGAGTTAGTTTAGTTAAGTTTAAATGTAATATATAGTCATAATATACGATTCCAATACAGCTAGTTAAAATTAACGATATTAATATTCTCAATTCAACCCAAGTACCAATTAACGAAGTTTGTAATTTTATGAGTAAGCACTCCCAGCAGTAATTAAAAAATAATTTCCAAGAATTTAAATGCTTCTTTTGAATGATATAAGTCTTCTTTATTTGTATTCATTATGAATAAAAATTTGTCGTTCTTTGTATAACTGCATATAAATTAGATTTTTATTATATATTCTACTTATATTACATAAAAGATTATTATATAATGATGCATTGTATTTATTAAATAGTTTGTTTATGATGGAGTTGCCATTTGGTTTATTTTAATAAAAAAGAATTTAATAATTAAATTATAGAATTAATTTATTGAGAGAAAGAAATAATAAATGGATATAAAATAATGAAGAAAAATCCATTTCATAAATAATTACTTACATTTTTAAAAAAAATAAATTAAATTTTTTTATAGATATTCCTGCATTTCTGAAAAAGATTTATATAAATAGTAAAATAATATCCAAAATTAATAAAGAACCATAGATAAAAAAATTAAGGTTTAAGAGTATATATATATATTTAATTTTTTACTGAATAGAAAATTATTACTGAAGTTATTACTGAATAATGACCGAAATTCAGGAATGAAATAAACTTAATAATAATAAATCAGAAAATAGAAAGTAGCAATCCAATCTAGAAGTGCTTGAGAAATGATTAATTATGAATGCTATTTGCACTATAAATTGCCATTTGATATGAAATGTTTCATATATTTTGGAACATTGGATATTCCAAATACTACTAATTAACGTATTATTATATACTAGCTAATTTATTCATATATTTTCATAAATTTAAGATTTATTATCTGCCAGATTTAGTTCAGAAATACTGATAATGGCATTTCCGGAAAATTAAAATTAATGATGTAATAATTTTACCGTTCAAATAGTTTTATATACTGTTTTAGAAGATTTTCTCCTTATGAAATACAATTTGAAATCAATGTTGCAAACTATTGGAGAAATGTAATTAAAATGGTTTTAGAGAATTGAGAAACAGCCAAATATCTTCACTAATCTTAGCTATTAGAATAAAGGTAGATAAGTATCTTGGTATTGAAATCATGAATTATGGTATAAGGGTAAAACCCCGTTTCGTCTCTTGTTCAGTACATGAGAATCTTATCAGTTTAGATCATTACCAGTTCTAGAAATTATCAATGAAACGAGTTGTCTTAGACAAATTCAATAAATTGCATTGATTTAAAGCTTATGATAGTAGTATTCTTATGGTTTTTATTGTAGAATATTGAAGGATAATAATAATAATGTAAAGAAAAAAAAATATTAGAAATTTTAGATCTCTTGTAAGAAAAATTATAAGTATTCAATAATAATAAAAAAATGAAAAAATTAATGCATGAGCTTATTTGTTTGAATTAACACAATTTTGATAAAGTACTTTATAATTTTAAAAACTATAGAAAATTCAAAATTTATAATTTATTCTGGTCTTTATAGTACAAATCCATTTCGACTTTTTTGAAATATAGTAAACGAATCAAAATCAAACAAATTATGCAATTTCATCTATGGTATAGATATTTGACAACCTTATGCAATGCACAATATAAAATCATCCTTTTAAGAAACTGGTAAATATATATTTATATTTCTACACATTTTGAAATCAACCAACATGTTAATGATTTCTTCTAAGTTAATTGTTTTGCTTTAGTAATTTTGAAAATGAATTTGTTTTTATTTATTTATCTGGTAATTGCATGACTGTTTGGAAATATTTTGAGCACAATTATACTTAGGAGATCGGTTTTTATAAATTCTGTAATGGCACAGGTTACTTAAATAAATATTTAAAATTCTAATAAATTTTTATTGATAAGACCTTAATATTACTTTACTAATTTATCATTCTCAATTTTTTTTCACAATTTCATTTGTTAGACTAATAAAATGATATTCCTTTTTAATTGAAAATCTGCAGCCGTCTTCAATACAACAGTTTTAATCATCTGCCTGCTGAATTTGGTGAACTAAGAAGAAATTTATTTTAAATTTATATTTAATAAAAGCTAAGCCAAATATTTACCTTAAAAAGATTGGCATAGTAATTTATATATTAATAATAACATGAAAAAAAAAGAATTTTCATATTCATATCATTTTTTAGTTGATACAAAATTTCAGAAAAATAAAGCAAAGATTCTCCCTACTTACGAATAATTTTTTTACAAAAATGCATAGATACAAATATAAATTGTTAACTATATTTTTTCGAATTTAAAAATTACAAACAACTATATTTACCTTAACAAAGATATGCTTTAATAATTATTATTTGAAATACTTTCAGTTGATTTTATTCAATGATGAAAATATTTAATATCATACAGTCGATATAAATCTTTTCTTTAAATATATTAAATATAAAAATGTTTATCTACAAATAAAATTAACTTTTAAGTTTGTTTCAAGAGAATTTCGAACTAATTATCTTAATAATGATTTCATCTTCGAAAATATCTAAATGGTTTTTTTTATTACAATAATAAATTCATGCTATGTAAAAAGCAATAGCAGAAACATTATTCCGGATTATACGCTTTTCTTGTTTGGAAACATGCATCATAATATATTAACATTGAGCAGAAATTAAATTTAAAACAATTATTATCATAATTAATTATAAAATATATTGGAAAATATTTTATCTTTACAAATTTAATAAAGGTTCATATTCAAAGACATTTGATAAAGAATAAAACCAATATAACAAATAATATTTTTAAAAAAATTGGCAAGCCTTAGAAAAAAATGTCTTCACAACTCATATCTCTATTAATTTAACATTTGGTTTAGTAATTTTATCAATTAATCAGAAGAAAATATATGAATTACTTAATAAATAGATTTACTATAGAGTTCACAAATACAAATTTAAAATATTTGCGTATAATCACTTTAGTTATTCACAAAAATGGAAAATGCAACTTGCTACGGTTTATTTTTAAATATTTAGAGCAATATATTTTACAGATTAACATATATATTTCATTTTATACGCTACAAAGTTTTATAAAGAATAAATTGGAGAGATAGTTCAGTTAAAATAATCGCTAATTTTTCACTAGTATATTTGTAAACAGTATTATTATTAATGCAATTATTTTCTAACGGAGAAAGATACGAGTTTTTAATTTGGGAAATTGTACACTTAAACGATAAACAGCAGAAAACTGTATTTTAATGAAAGAAGTTATTTTATTAACATAAACAAATCACAAAACCATTTGATATCTAAAATGAGAATTCAATTGTAAATTTTGACATAAGATATATTTATGACAAATTAATTTTCGAAGTATCAAAATCCTTATTCGAAACAAACAACCGTAATGAGTTTAAATACAAAAACTAACTTTTTAAAAAATAATATTTACTAACAAACTATAATTAAAAGTTGAATTATCCTTATACAATACTGATTTTTTTAATTATGTGTTTAACATTTTTGTAACCTAACTTTTCATCAAAAAAGAAAATTAGCATGCCAATTATAATTCTTTCCTCTTCTCTTCATACGATAAAAATACACAAAATTATTAATAACTTAAAGACAAGTTTAACTGATTTCGAGAAAGTTTGTTTAACTACTTCTTAGGTGATAAAAATCGTTGAATTATGATTACTTAATATCTTCTCGATGCTAATTGCTTTTGTTTATTGCAATTAGCAATCTCACCTTAATTAACATACATTTTAATTATTCCACGACGCCATGAAGACGTCAAAATAAAAGCAAATGATTACCGCCTTGCTTTTTATCCCTCGTCTCTTGATGAAAAAAAGAATTTCTGCATTTCATTAATGGTCGCTTCTAAATCTTTATGGGAGAAGGCGAGAAAATGGTGTCTCGAAATTAATTGGAAAGATTCGCACGCAAGAGCTGAAACTAACACAATATTGTCTTCTTCTTCTTTTTTGTTTGCTACTTAGGCAAACAAGACACCATAAGACTCTTAATTAGAGTCTATTCTGTCTGTGAGTAAACCCTGGGATTATTTTTTTATCTCAAAAATATATATATTAATATAATTTTTGGAAGCACCTGTAAGTGAAAGAATTGTTCTCGTCCAATCTAAAAATGAAGGCGAGAAAGAATATTAATTTCATGATGGGCAAATTTTAGAATAAAAGGATGAATAATCTAAAAATGCCTATAAAGGAATTTTATAAAAGAAGGATTTGAATATTAAGTGTTTAAGGGAAGTAATGAATTCAAATAATAATTTATTTTTTGTGTACTTTTATCAGAAAGAAAGAAAATTAACTGCATTTTTTATCAATTAATCAATATAGTTCTCTTTTTTTAAATTATGAATTTTATTTTAAAACTGTTTAAGAGTAAAAAATTCTGCACACACAAAAAAAATGACATAATTGTTTTCTGTTAATTTAAAAGGTAAGGACAGGGAAAATATTAATTTCGTAATGGATAAATTTTAGAATAAAAGAAATAATCTGGCAATATTAAACGAGTTTTACAAAATATATTAAAAAATTAAGTGTTATAGTAAAATAATATGTTTCACCAATAATCTAATAATATTCTTTGATAATTTTATCATACAGACTGGAGACTATCTGAATTTTTAATAAATTCATCAACATAATTATCTCTTTATCAAAATAATATGTTATCTTGATGAAATAAAATATCTTTTATTTGAAAATTGTTGGGCTGTAAACTGTTCAGAAACATTTTAAATGAATTAATTTTTCTTTATTCTTCTAAATCTAAAAGTGAGAATGAATTTTAGTTTGATGATGGATACATTTTAGCCCAAATGGAGGAATAATACACATTTGCAAAATAAACGATTTTTTAAAAATATGATTGCATATTAGATTTTAAATGACTTATGATAATAGTTATATTTGAGAACTTTTATGAGACATAATGGAAGGTTTTTGAATCGTTTATAAATAATTAAAGATATTTTTCCTTTCTTAAAAATCTTAAGTGTTATTTTGATGATTGAATAATAATTTTGATCTCAAAACTATATTGCAAAATATTTTTTTGAAACACCAACAAATAAAATAATTATCTTCCATTCGATCTATAAAAGATGAAGAAAATAATATTAAAGTAACTATGAATGAATTTCTAATTGAAAGGCAAAGTAATCTGAAAATGTTTCATGAATAAGTTTTACATTAAAAAAATAATTTATATTAATAGATCAAAAGAAATTCCAAGTTGAATATGTATTGTGAGCATTTTTCGTAGTAAGAATTTTAACTTGTTCATCTAACTAAACATTCGTTCTTTAAAATAATAATTATTTTTATTGTTCTTGTATTGTGAGAGTGTGCGTGCATGCGCATGCGCACATTTTGTGAGTGTCCGTAATCCTGGCAGTTCAGTTCAAGGAGAAAAGTAAATAATTCATAATGAATTTTTTAAGAAATTTCAGTTCAAGCAGAAGAGTAAATTATATACAAAAATTTTAAATCAGAATTTCTCCAGAAAAATTTAATTTTTACATGTCAGGCTGAGTGGTTTTCTCCCTGAACATTGACTGTGCATTCTTATCCTCTGCTTTTTTTTATGCCTGGTTCGAGCTGAAATATGCTGGGAAGAGCCTTGGTTGGCTATCTGTGTCAGTTGAATTATAGTAGAGTCCCTGTTCTGCTGTATAATTCGTCGGAGACGACACCAATCACGCTCTTGGAAATCTGTGCTCGAACCGCAGTTTCGTCTTCTATAGAAGGAGTGTCGATTCTGATTCAAAACTTTTGAAAACCTTTGATTTGGCTGCTTTTGAGAACCCAGTGATATCTGCCATCTATGAAATCGAGGCATCTTCTAAACGGGCATCATCAATAAGCCCTATTTCAGTTGGTGAAAGATACGTCGTTTTTCCTATTTTACTTCATTCATCGCGAAAATGAATCTTACACCTTACTTGTACTAGCATTCTAACCACGTGTAACCCAGGTCACAGCTAAAAAGTTGCATACTTCATCCCTAGCTATTCAAATGCAAATCTCAAAGGTTTCCAATTCATTGGCCAGTGAGTGTATATACTAAAAATAATGAAATAGCTTCTTAATTTTAAGTAATAAATTGTTAAGCAGTATTTGTTCGAAAATAGACTAGTGACGGTATTAATAACATTCTTCCAGCACTTATGTTTGAAAATTCGATTTGTCTAAGAATGTTTTTGAAATGAATTAAAATTAAACAACGGATAATAATTACTATTTCAATGCTAATGATAAAAACCTTCATATTATTTCTACATGTTTCAATATTACCATTTGTAATTCATTTGAAGCTTTATATTAATTTACTTTTTATTATAACTCAAAAGTAGATATTTTAAAGATCAATGTTGAATATAAAGAACATTAAAGCGTATTTCTCCCTTTATATCTGTAATTAATTATTGGTGATAAAATTTTCTTTATTTAATTCTGCAAAGAAATTAACTTCTACGGTATCAAAATATCATAAAATTCAATTTTAATTAGTTTATTGATAATTAATAACTGAACGTATTAAAATATTGTTATCACTTAGAATAGACACTTGTAAAAATAATACACAATTATAAATTTATATGTAAATATAGTATTATAAATTTAAATGTAAAAATAATACACAAATAAAAATAATACACAATAAAATCTAATACACAATTGTAAACTTAGAAACAGAAATACATCATTTTTATAGAAACATCTTTAACAATATACAATTTTACAAGACTTAAACTTATAAAAAAATTAAATAATTTATATTTTCATCATAATAAAAATACAAAATATTTAAATAAAAAATTTATTTCTTGGTAGTTTAATAACATTTCCGGTGAGAAATTTAACAGAAAATGCAGTTTCTATTAAATTTCTCATCTACCATAAAAATTTATCGAGTATAGAGATGTATAATAATTTTACTAAGAAATGCATATTTATGATTAAAAGTTTTACTAATTGAAGATAATTTTTAAATAAATAATGAAATAAATTATATTTAACATAATATATTTCTTTTCTTTTTGAAAACTTAACTTACTATTCATATTATAAAGATAAAAATCATTTTTTCCCTTTAGGATTAAGCCAAAAATATGTATCCCCACCATATTTAGAATCTTGCGATCTTTTCCCAAAGAAAAATCAATAATATCTGCCTCTGTTTGAATGGCAAACTCCGATTTTGGTTGAGTTTAGAGAAAGGAAGGAAACAAAATTCGCATTTCTCGTAACAGGTGGTATGTTTATACATACCTGGATGCGAGTTTCACCGTAGAGTTAAACAAAGAGAAGAAGCTAAATGTTCTGGGTGCTTGCTTCTAATGCATTTATTCATGTTCAATGGCAGCGATGGAATCAGTGTTTTGGAAAGGACGGAAGGGGGGGGGGGGTAGAAGAGGGTGGATTGCTAAGCGTGAGCCAAGGAAGTTGAGCTGCAGCTTTGCATTTGAGGCTGGTATATCTTTCTCGCATTTGTGTAAATTTCATTTCTCTCTTTTATAGCATTAATTTTGGAAGGGTCTAAAACTCATTAATATGCTAATTTTGCATTTGTATACTATTTTAAAGTTGATGCAAATAAAGAAATAATGCATTCTTTTAAATTAACGAATTGAATCTTTATTTTAGATACATGTTTTTAATCTGGAGTATTCAAAATTTTATACTTTGAAATTTCTATGTATCTTGTGTGTGTATCTATTTAAATGCATCCCATTCATATTATATGAACTCAGGGTATTTAACAAATGGAACAACAAAGCCGGATGATCTGCATTAGCTAACAAAGCAAACAAAAAAATGCAATGGAATTCCGAGAGGATATAAAATCAAGAAAATTGTAATCAAATTTCCAACGTCAAAAATACAATATGGTAATTGCTCAAATAAAGATTTATTTAGTTAATTCAGCTTTTGGCGGCGTATATATACACCTTTATGTTTGAAATCATGGCCATTGACTTTATCACAAAGTCTAAATGATGGGAAAAAAGTCTTTTAGATGCTCAAAAAGACCAGGTATGTTTAGGACTACGACAGCAGAGAAGACAATCTCCACTATGACATAACTTTGCGTGTTTTTACAAACTTCACATAAACAAGTAGTTCATGATATCATAAAAAGGCATCCCATGGATTGATATGCAGGGAACTTGGGGGACAAATAATGAATCTTGGCCACCAAGTCCACCTTCTTGGATTTGTAATATCGCTACGATTATTCACTTCTCAGGAAATATATGCAGTGGTTGCATCATGCTTTAACCACATACGTAGTTGCACTGATACTTGCATAATTTACAAGTTTTCGATATGGATGTGTTGCAGTTAAACAAGGTACTTTGCTCATTTCAGACATACTGACTGCGAATCCGGTACAAAAATTAATAATTGAGGATTCTTGTCCACCTGTGGACTTTTTGAGATTCCTAAAGTACACTAGCTTAAGGATTTGCCATCACACACATGCGTGCTTTATGTGTGTAGATAATGTAGATATGTGTAGATATATATTAAACTCAGAGCATGCATGTACTCTTTCGCAATTTTCACCCTCTCATTGTGAATTACATCATGTTCCACTGTTTTTAATCTACTTGAAGCCTACTGACAATAGTTCTTCTTATTAGAAATCATTTATATACATTACATTTTGAATTACTTTTTAAGGATTTGAATGCAAAAAAGCATCTGGTATAATCAGTTTTGTAGTATGTATTTATAATAAAAAGACCACGTTAAATTTACTGAGACATGCTTAACTTCAAATGAAGTTTCAAAAATAATGAAGTTAATGAAAAATAATGAAGTTTCAAAAATAACTTATAAAATAAAGTAGATCAATAAAAACGCCCAGTTAGGAAAATCATCTTTATACTATATTAAAATTACAGCAAAAACTGTCATGAAAAGTTTTTTTGTACAATCGGTAAATTTATTTGTGATTAAATTTATGATAATCTTGTGATTTGAAAAAATGGCTAATTTAAATGGGAAAAATGTACTCTCTAGTAATATCATATAGTTTTTCTGAGTTCAAAAGCGACAAACTTAATTTAATCATAGACAAAAATAACCAATTATAATATATATTAAGTACACATTAATTCCTTATTGGTACGCGATTTTAAATTTCTGGATCGTAAAAGGTTTTTATCGGTCACACTGTATTTATAAACAAGCAGAAAAAGTATGAGAACTATCAATATTGCTTTAAGTATAATAGTTTATGTATATGTATCATAGTATTTAACTAAAGAAAATATTTATTAATACAATATTAAATTTATATATTGCTGCCAAATACTATAAAATATGTTTAAAATTTTTAAAAGTACATTTAAAATTTTTAAATGTAGTAAATTTTTAAATGTAGTAAAAGTATTCTACATTTTAATAATATTTGTTGTTTTAAATTTTTGCATAATACCATTAAATGTTCATATGAAATGATTATATATATATATAATTCATATTCAAATGAATTTATTGTTTAATATTTCCATAAATTTTGAATTAAGCAAAAAAAACTCAGTATGATTAATCATTGAAACCAAATCAATTCTAAATTTTAATTTGGTCAAAAGCTATGCTTAATTTATTTTTATTTTGAATATTTATTTTTATTTTGGTCAAACAGCATTTAAATCATGTTTATGCTACAAACGAAAAAAATATTCTGAATAAGAATATTAGGTATATTTTACGTAATGAAGAAATGTGTATTAAAAAAATAAAAACTCTTACACTTATGTATAGTTCTTATTCTTCTAGTTTCAATAAAAAAATATTCTAGCTACACTAACGTTTTAAATGTTTTAGATTTTTTTTTTCTGTGGCCAAAGCTCTGCTAGTTAGATAACCAAGTATTTCAGAATTTTAAAAATTAATTTTTATAAGTGTTTTAATATTTTTCTTAAATTATCAATACTTTACAAAAAGAAAAATGAAATAAATAAATAAGAGAAAAATAATGAGAAGTAGAAGTGCTTGAATAATTCATTTGAAATGAGGATTTAGTTGAAACGATAAAAATGCATTATAAAAATGCATTAAAAAAACTTAGTTCAATTGCAATTATTATTTTAAATCCATATTAATGGGAAGAAAGCTTATAATATTCCCAAAAGAAAAATAATGAAAATAATAATTTCATTCATTCGGTAAAAAAGAAAAAAAATGATATAACGTTGAAACAACAACAAGAGTAACACATCTTTTTTTTAAAAAAAAACTATAATAAAAAACTAATTTTGTTTGTATAATTAATTACACAAATTCATAAAAAAATTCCTAAACTTTTCTGACAGAGCACAATTAAAAAAAGAGTAAAGTAAATCCATCGATAAAATTTTGACTGAGATTGCAAGGAAAAAAAAGATATGAAACAAGTTGGAATTAACCCATTGCTGTCAGAGAAATAAATTTGTTTCTTTCCTAAATACTTACAATTCTAGATTATTGCTCACCAATCAGTCTTCAGAATTTATTTGCTTATTTTTTATTATTATGCGAATTAACTGACTTAAAGGATAAGAAAAACTGATTGAAATTTGGATGGTAAGAAAATGAGAAGTTATATTTTTAAAAAGTCGAAATATGGAAAAGAAATTTAAAATATAAAAAATAGAAAAGGTATTTGACAGAAATATTTTCGACAGTATGGAAAAGCAAATTGAATCAGTGAGAAAAAGGGGAAAATCAAAAATAAAAAAAGCAATTTTAAGGATTCTTCTGTTTTATTCAGTTCAATTTAAACCATGACTAGAATTCGTCACATTTCACTAGTCAATTAAAAATTGTATGCATTTTAAGCTTGCAGAATTATTAACATTGGTATATGCAAGGGATTTCTATATTTCTTGAGATGTTTAAAATCTTCAAATATTTAATATGATTCATTGTAGCTATAATAGATTTAATTTTTAAATGCAAAGTCTTTCTTGGAAATAAGAAGGAAATAATAATAAAATTAAAAATTATTATTAAGTATTTTACGCAGTACCTCACAGAATTTTAAAATTATCATAAAAGTTTTGGCATTTTTTAAAATCTTTTTTTTTGTCGGAACAAAACAGAATGAAAATTACGATATAAACCTTATTATTAAAAATAAATAAATAAACAAAGAACAATTTTCTGTGTATTATTGATCACATTTTAAATAAGATGAAATTAACTATGCAATGAATATAGTTTTTATAAAGTGTTTTAGTTTTTACAAATAATTTTCACACAAGAACGTTGCGGAGATGCTGAATTTATTGTCTATGAAAACGTGTATTAAATATTTGCAATACAAGTTACAAATTCACAGCAAATTAATTCTATTTACAGTTAATCTCGGTTAGTAGCAAATCTATAGAACAACCGTCAAAAAGAAAGTATGTCTCAAGCTAAACCAACCAACGTAGCTCATTTTCCGAACTCATCTGATTCTCCAGCTTTAAGGCACGCCTTAAATAGTGGGGCAACCATGGAAAGCTCTCACTCTTTCCAGACAACTGGGGAAAGTTCCATCATTCTCTAAGAACATATTTTTATTTCTTAGCTTTTACATACATTTTGGCGTTTAGTGAAAAGAGTTAGCGTACTTATTAAGTCGCCAACACACCTAACATCGCCAAATTAGTCAAATATGGAGACCTTCTGTTGTAAATTTGCTTAGAACGGTCTTTCCTCGCTGACTTCGGTTCTGTTACAGTTAATTTTTTACAACTTAACTTTGCAAATATTTACAAAACAATTCATGAATATTAATAATATTTACATCTAGTTTACACAAAATTCATTACATTATTTAGATTTCTCAGAGAAATTCCTACCCACATTCTAATATTTCTTTATTTAAATATAATAAATAAAATAAAATTTTAAGGAGAGTAAATATTTGAAATTTCTAGTCCTGATCAACTAGCTACTTTAATATTATTATCTTATTCGGGAACGCTCTTAATTAATTTCATAGCTTCTGAATGTGGCTGATATAAACGATAATATATCGATGACAAAATTTCACTCTGTTTTTTTTTGTCAAATTGTTTTTATTAAGAAAATATTTAGATATGAATCACATACTCATTATATTCGAATATTTTTAATTCTATCTACACACAAATTTGCCATTTAAATTGAAATATAGCGAATGTATTATGTTTAATATGCTATTCTAAATAATATGCTGTATTACAGTATTCCTTTTACAATTTAATTACCATTACTTGTGTTTTTGAACTTATATTCAGTTTTGCCATATCGAATCATAATGAGTGATAACGGGAATATTGAGAATGAATCTAAGAACAACGGAAATAGTCACTAAATTTCAAAAAAGAACAACTAGTAATAAAGTTAAGATAGGAAACAAATGCTTCAGCAATAAAGATTATGAGATGTTTTTGACAAGTTTGAACAAAATCCTGCAGAATTGTTTTATCTTGTTTTTCAAATTAAAATGACATATTTGGATGGAATAGAAATTTTTACTGATGGTTCAAAAGATGAAAATAAAATAGGAACTGCAATAATAGTTTACTACTAAAGGAAAAGAATTGATAAGAGCATTGTGAAATTATTAAACCATGCCACAAGTTTCCAGGCAGAAGTGCAAGCTTTAAAGATGGCCATAGAATGTTGTGAAATGGTGGAGAATGGACAGAAATGCTCAATTTTTTCAGATACTCTATCAGGTCTGCAAGTCATTCAATCATTTCACAATTGTAATAGGGAAATATGGACAATAAAAAATATAAAAATAATAAAATTCAACAAGTGGGTAGAGTTGAGTTGGGTTAAGACCATATTAGGATATATGGTAATAGAAAAGCGGATGAATATGCAAAGATGGCGGCACAGAAAGAGAGTGTGGATATAATGGCCCCCAAATCAAATGGTGTCTTAAAATGGGAAATGAGAGAATAAATTAAACTACAGCGGTTTGACCGAGGGTATATGTCCAAAAAAAGGAAGAGTAACTTCCAAATTATATCAGGACATGAAAGATTCCTTGTATATTTCCAAAGATTTGGAAGAATGCAGGAAAATAAAAGCATTTGTGGAGGAATCGGTACTATTTACCACTATTTAAAAGAATGCACCTAAATCTTTGAATGTAGAAAACATATGGAAGTTGAAATTAATGACTTGAGTTCCTTACTGATGTTACAGGTAATCTTAGGACTCTAAAGGACATGATGTCAAAAATTATCAGTTTTTTGCCAGCTGTTTGAAAGTAGGAGTAGGTGGTCAGTATTTGACCACTTTGGGGCCAATTATCTCGAAGAGAATATCAGTTTGACAAATTCAATCAATGTAAGGATGGGCATTGATAAAAACCACAGTCGGCCGCAACAAATCCTGTCGATACTGCTACGTTCAATGGGGGTGGAGTGGTTGGCTGTACAGAAGAAGAAGAAGTTAATCATAATGGCACTACATGGCATTGACAATATTAAAAAAAGATAGAAAATGGTAATAGTAAGTTTAGTAATAGTAAGCACGTTTTAATACTCTAATAGTAAGTTTTAAAAAAAATGCGGGGAATTGGTAGAAATTTGCTTTTTTTTTCAGGAACTGCACTTATATATATAATCTTAAAAAGCGAATTTTATCAAATTATAAATTTGCTTGAAGTTTCTTAGTTGCACGAAATAAATTTATATGTATACAGCATATGTGTACAGTACAATTATTTGTTTAAAAAAGCTATAAGATACATTCGACTAACAAAATTAATTAAGTGAAATTAAAATTGAATATTTACATTATCTTATATTCAACCGAAAATGAAGTAACCTAATAGAAAAAAACTTATGCTTTTAAATTTATTTCTTATTACTGGTTCAAAGGCACTATTTTCGGATAAGAAAATTGATATCTGTTTCCGAAATTTACAAGCACAACTAGGAATAGTTTAAATGATTAATTTCAGTAAAACCGTAGAAAGAAACGAAAACTTTTCTTCTTTCATAGATTTCAAGAAAGTGGAATATAAATTAACCAATAAATATTCGACTGAAACAGCAGGAAAAAAGGAAATATGAGACAAGTCGAAAAAGAACTCACTGTTGACAGTCGAATAAATTTCTTCCCCTCATATGCAGTAACAGAACCCAATCATTGCTCGCCAATCAATCTTCGCAATTTGTTCGTTTTTTGATCTGTATGTGAAGGAACCGACTTAAAGGATAAGCTGAATTGATTGATCAAAATTTGATCGGGTAAGGAAATGAGAAACTCGTTTTGGAATGAAAGATTCGATCTTTTCAGCAATGCGGAAAAGAGAGTTGAGCTAGTAAAAGATTGAAAAACAAGAACAAGAAGGAAAAAAAAAGGAACTGTTTTCCGAATTCGCCTACGTAGGTCATTTCACTTTAACTTTGGAAGTCAATTTGCAGAAATGAAATGATCAAATACTAGGTGTATGTCATTCATGTATGCAGAATTTGATTGCAATTTGCAAAATGTCATTCTACGTTCTTTTACAAATTCTGAATTAATGCATCTTCGATATGTTTATTAAACTATAGTGACAGCAAAGATGATAAAAAGAAATAATAAATATTTCAAATATAAAATCTATTTATTTTTTGCAATTAGCAGAAAAAAGAACATATCGATCATCGGAAATACAACTGCATAGTTTCTGCATTAATTCGTATAATACTGTTTGCAAATGAAATGAGTATGATAAAAAAATAATTTACGTTTCGTTAAATTGCAGTCTTTCCTATATGAATAAATAAACTAGTTTTAAACTTGAAAATATAGATTTTTATCTTTTTTAAAACTTTTCAAAAACAATAAGTATATACTATAGAATGATTTATCATTTTACACAATAGAACAATGGAAAATTAATAAATAATGGCAAAATATGTATTACCCTGATATTGTGTATAGCTATTAAAATCTAATCATATGATGTATAATATTAAGATATTTAAAACATTTTATTTTTATATATAGTTTGTAGCTTAAAGAGCAACCTGAAATCAAAAGTATTCTAATTTCCTTTTTTAAACCAAAAGTACGATCTTTAAAACTTATCAATTTTCTCCATTTAAATGAAAATATTGCTAATTGGAACATCATCTATGAATTGGAGCATTTATATTCATATGATAATGTTTAGAGAATATTTCATAAAACTAGATAAGAAATTATGCGATGACAACTTTCGTGAAAAAATATTTCTTTGAATGCTTAGATACCAAAAAAATTGAAAAATATATTTAGGGACAATCACTTTTTAATACATTACTTTCTAATCTAATCCATTATAATTCATTGTTTGAGTGATATTCAAAAGTGAATCATGAAAATATAAGTAATTAGGTAGAAATAGACAAAATAAATAGATATTAACGTTTTTATTTGACTTCTAGCCTAATTAAATTTAGGAAATACTAAACAAAATGAAGCTGCTTGAGTAAAATTCTTCAAATGAAGTAAAATTAATGAAATTATATAGAATCATTTTTAATATAGTATAAAGAGTTTGGTTTAATAGGTGAGATACAATTTTTAAGTTATGAGTTTAAAATTTTTTTTAAATCTGATATAACTGTTGCATTCATTTCTTTAATTTTAATGGCTTCGTATATTTAAAATTGTTGTAAAGGAATAATAAATTGTAAAAAGGGAAATACAAATTATTTGTAGCTTAAAAATCATCTATGACATTTTTGAATAACTTCGAAGATGAATTCACTGATTCTAGTGTTAAATGTTCTGATTTATTAATGAAATCATGCTGAAAAGTAATATGGTTAGTTTACATTATTAGTTGGGATTTGTACAGAGGATATTTATATGTTTTCATATCAATTTTAGGGCCTATTTATGCCTCTAAAAGTAAAAACCATTTTTAAAAATATTTTCTAATTGCTTCGTTTTTGGTAGCATAATTTTGTATCGCGATTTCCATAATAGAATGTACTTTTAAAATTTTCGGGAAAACTAATTTCTGTTTTTACAAACTAAAATCACAAGTACCTATAACTAAAATGTTGTAAGAATATTGTATTCTATATATATCCAATACTTATGTCATGTTTCATATTCTTAAGGAGAACAGTGGTACATTTTATGATTATGACTTTAAGACGTTTCCTTTTTTGATGTCCTAAGAATAAATAAATTTGTTTTCGCATTTTTCTTTTCTTCTAATTTTTAATTTCCCAATGTAAAGAAATCCAGCGACAGTCATAAATACTTTACTGACTCTTTTTTTAGAATTTTACTTTGTTTTATTTTCTCTTCACTCTCGATAGTAAATGTATTTTGATTGTAACTATTTGCAATAATAATTGTTTTATCAAAAATCTTTACATTGATCTACTACGAAATAATAGAATAATTTTTTTTAAAAAAATTGAGGGATATGCCTATCTTTCAATGTCAATGCAAACAACCTAAGCAAAAACTGATGGATATTATTTTTTCAGCGTTATTTAGCTGTAAATATTGGTTTATAACTTTATTTATTATTAAAATAAGATATATATTTTATAAAAAACTTGTAATTTATTTTAACACTGTGGAATTTTCTCTTATTAACAGGGTTTTCCATTTAGAAATATTTGAAATAAAGCGATTTTAAAAAACAATATTCCTTGTAAAAGTAAAGATTTATGACTTTTTTTCTTTCCAGTTAATAAAGTTGCTCCTTTTGGACTCTCAAATTTTAATGCCATGCCTTTCATAATATGTTTCAAATAGGGAAAAGGATTTTTTTTCTCTTCCAAAAAAGCAAAATCATACCTCTCAATCTAGGAATTGTTTACGTGTGAAGTTTCGAAAAAAAAAACTGGCATGAAAGAATATTAAACGATAATTTTTATTTGGAATGTTAAGTTGCTTCAAAAAAATTTTACTCGAAATCTTTAGTTTCTTTTTAAATTCTTTATCGAAATTATTCTAAAAATTTGTTAATACTTTGAACAGATAACGAGAATGAAATTTTAATTCTTATTTTTGAGAAGGAAACAATAATAGAAAATATTAAAGTAGATTTTTTGGAATACTAAGTAAATTATTTTAATGTAAATAAAAATAATAATTTAAAAATGATTAAAAATTGCAAGTTTAAAAAGAATTTAACTTTTTTAAACATATATATTAATTTAAATGCATACATACAGAACGCAAAGGGTTGCAAAACTATAAAATGCATTTTCAATAAAAAAATGGCAAGTTAATGTTTAGACAGAATCAAAGATTATAAAATCTCAGCCTATCTATTAAAGATACAGCAATAAAAAATTAAAATGAAATCTTTTATGCATATTTCAATGTATCATTTCGGAATATAATTTCTTGAACTGCCAAACACCACGTGCTCGTGCAATTTAAATTTATTTTAAACCATTTAATGGTTTCATTGAATTAGTCACTTTAGCATTGCAAGCGATTCAAAAGACTTTGTCTCGCATTTATTGTTTAGAAAAATATCACATTTCCTAGTTATTTCTTTTCATATAATCACGTGCTCAAAATGACATTTTTCTAGGTTTTATTTGTTGTAGTAATTAACTTATTTTTACTATCGGAGCTTTTTTAAATACAATGGTCACACGTTATTAAAAGCTGATTTTTTGAGATACTCGTACAAATAATAACATTTTTGTTTTTCACCTACGGATTTTTGTTGAACCTCATTCCTAATACAACATCATTTTTGACATTTTAACACCAATACACTCTTAAAAATGTATTTAATTTCTTATATTTTATAATTTATTTATAAAATAATGTTCAATTCATAGAAAGAAAAAGCGATGAGAAATAATGAAAGCGTACAAAATTATTCCTTTTTTTTTCGATAATCTTCAAACAAAATGTTGAAAGGAAATAAAGCTTACCATTCGATTTTTCTAACATTCCCCGAAAACGGTTAAAAGCATTTCTGTTCAAAAATACAAAACTACAATATATATAAACGGCTAGTTTTTTCTTCTTCTTTTTGTCTTTACAAACGGATTTATAAATATAAATATATATATTTATATATATTATTTCTCAACAACGCAGACAAAACCAAAACGGGGGAAGAAATGAAAAAAAAAGAAAAGAAAATCTCTCAAGAAATATATTTCGGACGCGCAGCATAAAGCTGAAACAAATCAGGAAAGAAAATCTCCGTTATCCACAGAATTAGATTGGTACAGAGTGCGGAGAAATTTGACATACCTATTGAGGAAAAGAAAAAGAAAAGAAAAGAAAACGGAAGAAGGAAAGAAAAAGAGCGGTGGAAAAGAAAGCTTATGGAGAGTTATTCGGCCGGAAACTATAACAAAGAAAACTTTGAAAAACTTAAGACAAAAAGAAGAGAAACACTCGGGGGCCAAGACGCTGCTTCTACTGTTCAATCACTATTTCTTCTCTCGGGCAACGAAAGGTATTTTTGGATAGCATTTTCGATAGGAAGAAAGACAGTCATATAAATTTAATATAGCATGTAATTTAAGATAAATGTTCTTTTTACCCTGTTATTGGAAAAATACTTCTGTCTCCTGAGGTACACAAAAAATTGTCGAAAAGTCGTAACTAAACAAACTTAACGAATCATACGTAACAATGCTTTTGTATAAAAAGTCTCAATTTTTTCTTCTTTTTATTAAACAATAAAGACTTCGAATATTTCCTTCCAAAAAAAAAGAAAATAAGAAAGATAATAAAGAAAAAAAAAGGAATTGTTTATAATCTCATTGCTAAAATTCTGGAAAAAATGAAATGTTTTCAACTCCATTTGCACCTTTTATTATATCGAAAAGATAATGTAAACAATTTTTTTAATTCTAGATTCTAAATGCCTTATAAAGTAAAATTGTAATTTTTTTACTAAGAATTAAATAAAGGAATGAATGTAAAATTTTGAAAACTAGGTGTCAAACGATTTTAATTTTTAGCATTATTTCCAAAGAAAGTAAGATAATAAAAAAAGAAAGAAGATTAGGATTTTTTATGCATTATTTCATGCTAATGTCCTAGGAAAGAAATGTTTTTCTTCATTTGTAACTTTTATCTTATCGAAAAGTTAATTTACTTTTAAATGATTATGCATTATTATTACTAAAACCTTATATCACACAGCCAAAACTGAGTCTTATGCAAATAAACTCAATAAACAAACAAATAAGAAAGCAATCAAATTTAACTTAAGTTTTTAAACGAAATCAATAACAGAAAGGCACAATTTGTGAGCTGATACATCAGTAATTTTTACTTTTTATCATTCTTTCTAATGAAAATAATGTGAACAAAAAGAGAAGATGATAAATTTTTATATATTATTTTATAAACAAAGTCAGAAAATTATCTTTTTTTTTCATTTGCAACTTTTATCGCAACGTAAAGGTAAATTTCTTTTGAACTATTTTATACTCTAGCTCCTAAAATGTTATATCGTATAGCCAAAAATGTCTCTAGTGCAAATATACAAACGTAAGCAATCAAATTTAAATCTTAATTATTTTGACAAAATCAAAAACAGATAAACACAACTTTGGAGCTGATGTATCAAACAATTATACCTCTTATCATTCTTTCTAACAAAAATATTGTGCAGGTAAAAAAGGTCAATTTTTATGTATTAAATTAAATTCATATAAAGAATATATTTACCTCAATATCATTAGCATCTTTTATTACATCGACATTGTAAAATTTCTTATAAGTAATTATGTATTTTATTTATTTTTATGTAGTTTTTCTAGAAAATTATGTTGCATTCCAGGCTTATCGCTCCAATAAGCTTGAAAAACAAACAAGTGATCAAAAATATTTTTTTATAATAAATTGAAAAGAGGAATACAGAATTTTGGAGCTGTTATAAGAAAAAATATCACTGGCCCTAAATATATTTTGTAAAAAGTTCATATTCAGACGTATTTAAAATGATTCGTATCTCATACTGAGATTAAACCAATTTAGTCGTATTACATTCTAAATTTTCCTTAATATATTTTATATATAGTTAAAAATATATGAAATAAATTCAATTTGATATTTATTTTTATTCATTTAAAATGCTTAATTAAGAGTTACACAAAATAGCTTATTATTAAAATGAAGCCATCGCTTGCTAACGATATTCTTTTTAGAATATCTTGTAGATTTATTGTGCCTATTGCACATTTAGATGGTAAAAAAGATATGATATTTCAAATTCATGCAGTTTTATGATTGGATGATATTATTTATTAAATGTTTTATATTATTGTGGAGTTTAAAAGGGTAAACGTTAGTAAACAACTTTCGAATAAATTCTCTGACATATATATCTGAACTTATCTAAGCCTTTACGTTAAATTTGGATCGATAATTGGTGATAATGGTTCAAAATTGTTTAAAAAAGGCGTCAATAACATAATGTTAAAATCAACTTACAAACTGTTATTTAAAATATTTGGTTTAACAATATTTTTTCAGAATAGTTAATTATATATAATCTGCATCAAAATTAAAACAACTTTAGCTCAGTTGGGACTGTTCTTTTTTAAAAGTCAGTTGACTAGGTTAAATGAAAAATGCCATCCTAACTTCTATAAATTAAAGAAACTATTACTACAATTTATATTAATTTAAACCTGCTGTGTATTAACAAGGCATAATTATAATGAGTAAAGCATTTGCCATAGTAAATAACAGCTGATAAATTAACAGGAAGGTAAAAATACTCGAACAAGAATATTTTCAGTTACAAATATAATATTTATTCTAAAGACACTTTGCAGTTAAAAAGTTATAGTTATGTTCTAAGCATATTTTAAAATAAAAAACAATAAAAAATGACCAACGCCCTGGCACAGAGATAGCGTTTCCTTAGTGATGTGGACGCCCTGGGTTCGAGTCCCGGTTAGAGCATGGTTGTGCTTCTGTATACTATCTGTGAGGTGTGTGAATGTAGCCCCCCCCCCGTAAAAAGAGTTGGTGCAAGCGAGTGCCTTGTGTCATACTCATATGAGCTAGAAGTCAGGCTTCTGCCTTCAGGTGCTCAAGGATCCATAATCACAGAAGCTACTGCACCCCTCTTTCCGTTGTAATTTCCGACATTGAATCTTCATACATTTGAATGGCAAATTAAATAATCTTGAATGTTACTGAAATATTGAGCTTTAATCAAAAAAATCACTTGAGATTGAAAGATGTTAGTTAATTACAGGTTGTCAGAGGAATATCAGAATACGGCAAAAAAATATCATTCATTCAAACTTGCCTCCTTATATTCATTATAATCTTGTGAACAATATATTTTGTGGTATAAGTTTCATAGCCTAACATGTCTGCAGAAAATAAACAATAAAAATAAATTAGTGATCTTTGTTTTATTATTGCTTTCTTATTCAAAATAATTTTTTTTAAAAATCCATATGTCAAAACTGAATATTTCCGTTGTATCAGGTTGTACGTGAAAATTTGCCTACTTCATTCTAAATGTGGACTATTTCTCGATCGAAGTTAATCAAAAGTATTGAAGATGAATCAATATTTTACTTTATTTAGACGAAGATCACTTCGTTCAACAAAAGACTCTACAATCTTTATTTGTCACGAGTCCTTAATTCCTAGGTTTGCTGGATATGGTATCCAAATGCTACCTGACATATTAGAACAATAGTTATACAACTAAATTTTTGAGTTCCACTTAAATTCTGCCTTTTAACATCCCCTGATTGTCTTAATTATTTTCCATCCCTCTAATACAGGGGATCTCAAAGGGTGGGTCGCGACCCCCAGCGGGGTCGCGGGATGTGTCCAGGGGAGTCGCGAGATTTGGAAGAAAAGTTTAAAGAAAATTAATTTATTGCTATAGTTTTCATTAAAAAAAGAGTACACATGAGGCTTTTAATGCGCATACAAGTTAGTTTTCGTGTTCCATTAGTTAATGGGATACATGAGCTTGTTCGGAATTAGCTAATTTTTTAATGTCTGGAATGAGCTTTGTAACACAGAGAAAAACAATGGCATTTTCCATTGTCAAACGATTTCTTGATTTTGTTTTTAAATTTTTCCTGATAGAGAATCCTTGTTCACAGTTGTAATGTATAGAGAATGGCCTCAAAGTTTTTAATGCTGTTGTGGACAGTTCTGGGTATTTCTTTTTAATACATATCCAGAATTTATCGATGTAAGCTACATTAAAAGTTACTTCAGCTGACTGATCAGTTGAAATCTCTATTAGTTGTACATGATTAAGGACACTTAGCTCAGCTTTTGTTACGGCTTGCTTACTGAACGGGTTGACTATCCACACATCCCGACTCATACTCTTAACTGGAATGTAATCTACAAACTGTTCTATCAAAGTTTCGAGATGAGTTGATACTAGTAAGGGGGAAGATGAAGTGTCAAGGGATGTGGCACCATTACCCGACACATACTCTCCGAACACTTGAGTACGTGTTAAATGTTTAAAATCTCTGTCTAAACTTTAGACAAAGTTAAAACACTGGGGGGGGGGGGCAAAATACTTAATCTAAAAAGGAGATGGTAATGTCTACAAGTTTTGAGAACACCTGCTCTAAAATATTATTCATAATATAATGACATGACTTATCACTAACATAGACAAGTAGGATTTAATTTTCAGTTAATTAAAAAAAAATAACTGACTATCGGTTGACTGAAATTCGAGGAAACATAACATATTTTTATACCTAAATCCAACTTTAAAATATCCTATATTAACTCATTTTATGCCTAGATCTGGTTGTCAACAAAATAAAAAAATCAAGGAGGAAAATCCCCTCTTGCTGTTAACTCAACCGTCGCTGAGTCAGCAATACTACCAAAGCGTCATCACTCGACCCCGGAAAGTTTCTACAGGATGTTTCTCTATGTGGCTAAGTCCGCTCCTTAGGACAGTAAGTGTCAACATATTTCTCGCAAAATACGATGGGGTTGTTGCTACAGTCACTCCCCATCCCCCGTACTGTATAAACTTGACATTCCCCCACGCGGTTTTCTCCCTTCCCACTAAAGCGACAAAAAAGAAGTAGGACATAACCCCCCCCCCTGACATGAGATTGTCAAGGCTATTCAGAAAGCATGCAACGTGGAGTATGGGAACTCTGGATGAAGCATTCTCTGAGTGCCTCGACGGTCTCCGGAATCGGTGGAGACGATGTGTTCACTTCCAATTGTAAAGGACTTGAGGTGAATTTTTTGTTATGAACATTTTATCTCATGTTAGCTTCTAAATTTTGATAGTAGAGAGGATTAAAGTTGCAAAATGGCCATATTTGAAATAAAAAAATATGTAATAGCAAAGTTTTTCTTCAACTAATTCTTTATTTTAAACTTATATATCTAAACTCTGATTAGTAGTATTTCGTAGTGGAAGGATATTATAATTTGTTGGTAGTTCTTTTATTGAAATATGACGAATATTTCACCCACAGATTTCGAATAATATATTATTGAATGACAATTACCAACATCTATGAAATATTTGCGACAAAAGGGAACCGAAGAACAAACAATGTGAATTAGTAGAGTACAGAATTAGTAGTACAAAAACTTAAGGAATTTACCGACATACTTGGAAATTTATTCTGATTATTCTAAGTAATATGCGAAAATATGGATAAGTTTTATTGTAAGTCAATTTCTTGTTATGAACATTTCATTTCATTTTAGCTTCCAAATTATAATGGCAGAGATGATTGAAGTTGCAAGATGGCCATATTTAAAATTTAAAAAAAAATTGTAATAGAAAAATTTTTCTTCACGAGATTCTTTATATGAAACATATCTCTAAACTCTGATTAGTAGTATTTTATAGTGGAGGATATTTTCATTTGATATTAGTTCTTTTATTGAAGTATGACGAATATTTTATCCAAAGTGTTCGAAAAATATGTAATTAAATAAGATTTATCAACATCCATGAATTATTTGCTACAAAATGGGTCTGAAGAACAAAGAAATTAGTAGTTTTGATGAACTCAAATTTTAGGAATTTATTGACATTCTTGGAACGTTTTTATTATGAAGTTTGGTTGCTTTTATTCTGAATATTGTAAGTTGTATGAGAATGTGAATTGTATGGGAAAGTAAGGTGTGTAAGTTGTATGGGAAAATGAACCTTTTAAATTTTTAGCATATTTTTAAAAGTATAGATTTTATTTTTTGATTTTTTCCCAAATTACCATATAATCCCTTAGTAAATAACGGTCCTGTGTTTTTTTAATTATAGCTTAATATTTTTCTAAGTGTTATACATTCTGCTTTCCTTAATGACAAAGAATGAAATACCCAGCTTTATAAAGGAAGTCAAGCTGTTTCATGTAAATCAACTATCAAATCTCCTTTGTTTTTCAAAAAATAAATTGCTTTAATGTTTTTACTTCAGCTTTTGACACATATTGCTATTGTTCTTTAATCTTTTATTTCAATAAATGTAAAGCATATGAGATTCTAGTAAAGAAATTAATAAACTAAACCATGGCTCTACATTTTGCCAAGACAAACCGACCCCAGAATCTCAAACCTTGGTAAATAAAAGTGCGTTTGATTCATTAGTTGTCCTCGCGGACGACTGCATTCAATTAACTCTCACCATTCAAGCTAATCAAACTCAGATCAACCAAATTTCCACTACCAACAGAAAATTTTTAGTTTTCTGCATCGCCGAACTTTGGGATCACTAAGGGAGGAACTCAAGATAAATTGGTCACAATTTCCACGGGAGGAAAAAAAAAAAGAAACGTCGTAATTTTTTTTCTGATCTAATAACGCAAAACAAAACTAATAACGGCTGATAAACAGCAGTTCGCACAATAGAATTCTTCTTTCGCGGAAAGTCACGTGAAAGAATAGGAGTGCCCGAGGTCCTCTCATTTAATAGATTAAACGATTACTCAGGCTCTCTGGAACAAAGCCAAACACGAGCCTAAAACAATGGGTGTTATTTACAGAGGACTCCACTAGGAGAGGTTATTCTGTGACAGATAAGGGCTCCGTGCCTAATTACAGAGAGGGAGAGCCTGCCTTTGTTATCTGTGAGCAAATGCAGGAGGACCGTGGTTTTGTTTATCCCCCTGTAATTGGAACTTTTATCGTGCGACCGTGGAGGGAGGGGCTTTTATTGCATTGAATGATAGATACAGTGATGGAGTGGGGAGCCATTATCATAATTTTTGGTAGGCGAGCAGTCTAAATGTCAGCCGGTCAAACAGTTTTTGTGTTGTCGAGTGTTAAATTCGGAGGAAATCATTCATCAATGGCACCATAAATAACTGATGGCAATGGAGACTCCCCCCTTTTATATGCATACATTTTTATTCGCTTAGATATTAAATAAATTACCTGCAAAGCCGAGTGAGTAACGTTTTCTCATTGTCCAAGCCTCGACAACTTCTTGACATATTATTTAGTTTACATTAGTTAAATTAATTTACTATTTAAAGCCATAGGAATTCTAATATGGGATATTGCCAATGGCTCAGACTACTATTGGATGAATAGAAGGACATCTAAAGCTGCTGGCACTGACTTCTAAATCCATTTCGGGAAAAGGGTCTGACGTCTTAAAGAGGCTGTGCAAGAATTGGCACGAGTTTGAATTGTAATATATAAAGATCGACCACATCAATACCGCCGATAGTGTGCAACTCAGAGATATTTCAAATCATCTAATGACTATATATATATCAAAGTATATATGACTTAAAAAATTTAATTGATTAATATATGTTGTATCTCTGTAAGGTAAGGCTCCTCTAAACTAGTAATATTCGATCATTGGCAAATCATTCCATGTCTTATTAATTGCCGAAGACTCCAATTTTCTTCTTCCATTCGAATGAAAAAAAAAATTACCTATTTCTGGCGAAAACCCTAAAAAAAGCACTACTATCATTACTAACAAATTGTATATTCATTTGATATATTAATAGGATCACAATCACAACTGGTTCTCGAATCTCATAATGCGTATAAATTAAGACAGGGCAAAGACAAGGAGTTGAATTGAATGCTAAATATTTTCACCTCTATATGTTCTTAACCAACAACTTTCTAATACTGGTCAATAGCTCATTGATTAGTTATCGCAGTCGGAGAACCACATTTAAAGCGAAACCTTCAGAAGTGAACATGTATCTTCATTTCTATATATCTTCAGAAATGAAAGTGCATATTTCAAGAATATCTTAAATGTTTTCCAAGAGTAATGCTAATCAGTATTCGTCAAGCAAACAATTTTTATCCAATGCAAACCTAACCGTTAACTTTGAATTATTTTGATACATGTTACTATGTGGCTCATATGCTGTCAACCGCCCAAAACTGCTAAAAATTAATAATAATCACATTAAATTTATAATGCATTTTTGTTCGTAAAACATATCCAAAATGAAAAACTAAATCTCGTCAATTAAATCCAAAATACATTAGCAATTTTTAAATTAAATAAAAAATCTAAATTTCGTATTATTGTACTCCAGAAAAATCCAAGGCTTTAGAGTCTTATTTAAAATCAAAAATTTCAGGTTAGGGGTCAAAGATAAAAACATTTATTCATCAGAACATTTTAAGAAAGTCATTCTTGCTAATTTTTTTATATTTATAGCAATATTCTATCATTCGTACTGTGCAAAATATAATTATTAATCAAACAACGATATATATATATATAT
>JAOUZG010052814.1:473096-515679 GCA_026289955.1 Argiope argentata
TATATATATATATAGGTTATAAAATTACTTCAAATCTATACTTTCCTCGAGAACTCAAAAATAAAAATTTCAGATTATCAAAAATTTAAAAATTAATTTCAAAACTCAATTTTTTTAAAGTTAAAAAAATGATTAGTGAATTAAAAGTAAATTAAGAATATCACATACATGTATCCAACAGTAATATTTTATGTTTAATTTAAGATAAGATTGTTTAGCAAAAAAAATTGAATTAATAATTTTCAGACAAGCATAAAAAAATGGTTGTCCAAATAGTTTCGTTCAAATCAGGTCCTTGTTGTTCGTGCGAAAAGAGATACGCTCCTTCTAAAGCATTGAAGCTCTCTATGTTTGTCAAAATGCCAATCAAGAGATATCTGTATCATATGGATTGTGCTTAATCAAATAAATGTTTTTATAATTATTTTTTTAAAAAAAATCAGTGATTAACTAAAGCCATCGTGATCAATTCAATTTTCAATTTTGTTCACTATAAAGAAGCAGACTAAAGAATTTAGATTTTGATTCCTTCTTTGTATTCATATCAGAGAAAATATACTTGAAAATGGCGAACTCTAAATTCTTGTCATCTCTTCACTTCGAATGCGTGTCCTACTAATGAGCAGTACGAAAAGTCGCTATGTGAGATCACTTATAGCTTAATACCAGATGAGTGACAATCAATTAAACTATCTTAAAGTTTTCAAATACTTTTGTAAATCAAGGAATTTCATTTACGAATAAATTTGGCTTGCAGACTGAAGTGATAAGAGAGCATTCTTAGATAATATTTGTTTTCTGTTTTTATTATTGCTTCACTCACACAGATTATGTTGTCTTCATTTCAGTTACTTAGTATAATTTGCTTAGTGAAAATTTCTTCAAACTTCATGCTGTGACTCTAGATTTCATTAAAATATTGTCAAGAAATTTCACACAACTAATTCGAAAAAGTTAATAGATATGAATGGATATTTAAATAAAAACTATTCTATTTATTCATTCAAATTTACTTTCTTTTGCTTACTTTTATTTTCAACGTTACTTATGAATAGTTCGAGTAATATTTTAATTTTGATATCCATACTAAAACTTTTCCATATTTTACATAATCATTATCAAATTCGTTCAGTGTTTTACTCTTGACAATGGTTTTTACAAACATAAATTTCACATTTATAAAACTTATAGTACATTATGATTTCAGTTTTATTTTCTTTTCATTGTGAATAATGATGTAACACAAGAAGGGTCATTTTACTTCTTGTAACTTAAAAATGATTAAAGAAATCAAAATATTTATTTCCTGTTCGAGTAAAATTCTCTAAAATATGAATAAAATAAATTAATTACTAATCTAGTTTCAGGAAAAGGTCAATTCATAATTCAGAGTAAAAATTTAAGAATTGAGACAAATTTGAAATTTATTTATTATAATGAAATTATAGTTAAGGAAAAATAATTAAATAAAAAGTTTATTAAAAATAACAATTTTTCACCAAAAATATGAAAAACTAAATATTTAGATGAAAAAAAATAATATTCAGTATAACATAATGATACTTATTATATATGTATTATTTAACATTACTGTAACAATAAATAAAGTAGGAAAATCATTAAAATGTTTTATTTAATTTTTAATACTAGTTACTTTCATAATAAATTCTTTGAATAGCTGTTATATTGCAATTTTTATTTTTTGATAATTAATGCAAATTAGAATAGTAAGTAACTATTCTAATTTCTATGTATTGAGATTCTGCGAGTTTTTACCCCAGAATAATGTATTTAAAATATTTATTTTTTGGGGAAATTTATTTGATTTTTTTGTATTATTTGATTAAAAATCAATGTTAACATTTTAATTAATAATGTGATAGATTTAAGAATTAATTATTGTAGTTTCTTATAAAATCTCATATTAAACCTCTTTTTCATATAGAATACTGTTTTATATAAATTTCGTTTATCACTTATTATTTAAATCGTAAAGCATTAAAATACTTCACGTCTATCAATAAAAACTTCTAGAGGTTTAGCATGTAAAAAGTAGAAGTAAATTAGAAAATGAAGTAAAAATTCAATGCAATTTTGAGTGCAATTTAAAACACAAATTTGACAAAAACTAAAATAAAGAAGTACAAAATTGAACAATAAATAGAATGTCCATTGAACTGCATTAGTGATTGTTTTTAAAGATGATGTTATTTAAATTTGTCATTCAATTAAATATGACATTTTCCTTGCAATTACTTTCAGCATTTATGAAAAAAAAATGCGTTTATATTTGTTGTTCGATAAATATGGAAGTTAGATTCGAAAACTTCATCGAGAGTGTTTGCAATAAGTTCCTTAAAACTTCCCCTCCTTCACAAGACAAAAGCAATAACAGCTTCTATAACAAATTTACCTTTTGACTCAACAACCTTTTAAAAGTAAGCAACAAGCTGTAATGGAATTCCTGATTCTCGGAAGAATTCTGTAAATAGGCACTAACACAAATGAGGCTCGCGTAATTTTACAATAATGGCTGATGCTTTAATTTCTGCGAAGATCGTGAAGGCTTTTTGAAGGTTGCCAAGAAATTATCATCACCTTTCTGAATTAGTTGATATAAGTATAGTGATGTTCTGTATTTTTGCAAAGTATAATTTACGTCCTCTAACATCCTTTTTTAACTTCAATATTCTCTTGTATTGCAGTGGAGTATTAATTGTATAAAATATAAATATATATTATTATAATATATAAGTATATATAAGTAATAAAAGTATGTATAATTGTTTTTCAAAAGTGTGATAAAATAAAGATTAAAAATTAAAAAAAATAGTAAATAATATTTTCGCTTGCATTCCTAAATATTTCTTTTAAAAATTAAAAATTAATAAACTTATATAATCACTATTTTGAGGTAACAAAAGACTTTTAGATGTTATTTATTATTTTTTAGTTGATTGTAATAAAATTTGTGATAACTGCACTCAAGAAAAAGTGCATATGTTACCGTTTAAGTTTATAATGCAGTTATTTTATAGAATACTTAGTTATTCCATGAAACAACTGATTGTGTCAGTTAAAGTGTGTAATATGTTATTAATTTTACACTTTAGCTAGTTATTCTATGGAAATACTAGGTATTCTATAAATTAACTAATGAGAGACAGTTAAAGTGTAAAGTAAACAATTTATCTAAAATGAAATAACTAGATATTCTATAAATAAACTAATAATAGACAATTCAAATGAAAACGAACCAATTTATCTAATTTATGCAGCTTATAAATGGTATTTATGGAAACGCACCATAAAATCATTTGATACAATGATTTCTAAAATAACATTTGTGATTACAAAGAGCCTTATTCCTAAAATAAAAACATTTTTCGTTGACAAGCTGGGTTTTACACGAACATAAATGAAGTAAGGGGTGGTATTTGTCGTCCGAGATATATGATATAGATTATTTTACACTTTAAAGAGCCGCAGATCGTTATTTTATGAAATAAGTATTTAAACCAGGAAATACAAGCGAGTTTTACACTTTAACGGACACGATCAGTTATTTTACGAAATAACTAGGTATTCTATAAAATAACGGATTTCATACTTCAACGGTAAGATATATAATTGCAGATGATTAGAAATGTTCATGCTGAAAACTCGTATACTCATATATTTAGAAAACCTTCTATTGTCACCTTCTATTCTGCTCTTCTGTCTTTTGCTACACTCTCTGAACGTGTAGAGCAGCATTTAGAAAGTAATAACAGACTCACTTAGGTCACGGCTGTCTATAAAGTTGAATGCTCTTCTCTCGTCTATCGGCATGACTATAACAGCGCAGTAAAATAGTAGGTGTAAAATATAACACCTATATATATTTTGGAGGCCTTACTTTTGATTTATGGTTTCTAAACCTTGACACAAATATATGGTTGTGAATCAAATTTTTGTAATTTTATATTTTGGTTTTGAGTTATACCTTGACTTACATGGGAAATTCAGATGAACCCCTTTCCATTGTAATATAAACGGTATTATAAGACACGTATCTACAATGCTGATGCAAAATTTACTTACTGAATTCAGCCAATGTCATTTACATTTTTTATTGCCATGCGCACATCTGTATCTTCAGTAACTTAATAAACTTATCGTCAATGGATTTTATTTGAAAATTGATGTTACGTATTTGATTACAAATTAAATTGACCAGGCTTAGTATATTTTGGTTTATCGTGTTCGCAGGCTGACAAAAAAGTAGAAAATGACCAAAAGAAAAAAAAAAATACTAAATTATATTTTTCTTAAAATTCAATTTCTGTTTATAGTATATGTAAGGATGCATTGAAAGACACCGTTACAAAAGGCATGCGAATTCTGATATTTTCGTGATAGCACGATTTATTATAGCTATTGCTACTAGCCACTAATCTCTTGATTTATTTCTGAATTTTTGGCAACCTAAGAGGCTCGTGTGATATACTATTACTGGAAATGGGTAAAATCTCTAACATAACTGTAATTATTATAAATGTTGTTGCTTTTTGAATAGCATACGTGTGTGTGTGTGTGTGTTCGTGCGTGTGTGTGTTTTAGAGAATATATCGATCACAATCTTCTTATTTCTTTCAACATTTTACCCAATCTCTGCAATGCAAATGTGAGGAATTATCAATAGTAATTAACGAAATCACGAGCATCTCCTGTAATTCTGATAAATATTTTTTAAGAGGGTTAGTAAAAAGACTTTCATTGCATTTAGTTGTATCATGACTTTTCTAAATATTAATGCTTCATTACAAAATAAGAATAACATATGCCAAATGTATGATTTCTAACAATGCTCTATATTTCCTCTCCAAGTTCAAAGGAAATAAAATTAAATATAATATAATATCATTTGTTGAATGACAAGAAGATTAAAACAATCATAATATTCTATCAAAATTTTAAGTTATGAAAACGTTATTCATGAATTAAAAAACATGTATGCAAAGAATAATTTACAATAATTGGATGATTATTTTAACAAGAGTTTCAATAGCAACTTTATATAGTTAAAAAATATTTGAAAAAAATATACTTACTATATTCTATGCATATATTCCAAAAATATCTGAAGGTTTATAATGTTTCTATCATCGATTAATAATCAAATTGGTCACCTAATTTCAAATTTATCATATATTATGATTATATAACGCTAAATAAGGATCAAAATAACTACCATCCAAATATATCTCTACATGAATTATTTTTACAATGTGATCATTCGAAATAAACACCAAATGGGTTCCCTTAATAGAAACGAAGGCATTTCAACTGAGCAATGAAGGTAATAATCAGTACATAGAAACACCTGATTCATATATAGTATATCAGCCAAAATAATGAATCAGATCATCCAGGAAGGCGAGGGAATTTTCTTTATCCCTTTGAATGCTTGGGAAACTCATATTACAGTGCTATTTATGAAACTCTGTTTCAGTTTCTTTATTTCTTTCCAGTGTAAGGTAACTCATATTGATATTATGGTACTACTTGCTTGAAAGAATGTAACAAAATAAGACTTTATTGTTCCTATCAATATCTTTGATAATTGTTTGCTTCTTTACGAGCTGGGGCCAAGATAAAGATCTCAAATCTTCTATTACGTCGATAAATGGTATGCTAAGGCACTGAGCCATAATGGTATCTCTTCGTTAGATATTTAATTGCCCAATCACGAATACTCATCTTATTACATAATAAAATTAACACTTTGCTTTCGGAAAAGTCATTCTATGTATAATTATTCACCATATACAAGGGCTTCTTAATTGCTTTGAAATATCATATACATGTAATTGATATAAGTGGAATTTTCCAAAAAATTAATATACATCTTCTTACCATTCTATAAATATTTTTAACAATCAAAATTTATACTAAAATCATCAAAATGATGTACCAAAGGTTAATAATGCTGAGTGGATTGACTTCTAATGGGGGGATTCCAGCAAGTATAGCAATGATATAAGCGTTGAAAAGTGTTGAAATATTAATCATACAAAAGGTAGAAAAAAATTGAGAACACATTCTTTTTTTGTATGTTAAAAATTTTATCATAATAGGGCACCTAAATTTTGTAATTTGCATTTGTAGTCTTTGATTAATCATTAATGAAGAAAAGAATGTGTCGGAAGTGGAATGATTGCAATATATAACAAATGGTGTAAGTTTTAAAAAATGGGCCGGAAGAGCCTGTTTGGTGGAGGGTAGAACTCGTATTCCTTAGGTTGCGAGTTCGAACCTTACCGGCCGAAGGCTCTCCGAGTGTGTGATGGCTAGCACTCTTTAAGTCTGTTGTGGTCACAAATTCCTCCATGTCGAGATTAATACTACTGTGAGTACTGGTTCTCTGTTAATTACGATTTGGGGATGAATGAATGAAATGCATGAATGAAGTTCGCCCTGTAAAAGAAAAAAAATGTATGACGTGTGTGATAGAAGTCAGACTTCTGCACTCGGGTGCTCATGGTTCCATACCCTCAGTAGCTTCTTTACTCCTCCTTCCAATGTAAAACAGAAGAAACGATAACAAGAACAACAATATTAAAAATTTGAAGAATTAGAGATTAAAAGAAGGAGAAACGCATAAAATATTTGAAATCTAAATTATTCTAGTGTAAACTTCTCAGTTTGTAATATTATGCATAAAGCAACAAAGGTATCTGAAGTTTATCAATTTATCAAAATCAACTCGTTATCCCTTACGCAATTCTTTCTTGGTAGTTAAATTTATGTTTTACCTGTTTTTCGCCGAATTATAATATACAAAAACGGAAACTCAAACACCTAAACATTTATAAAACGTTTTACACAAATAAAAAGTTATAAAATGTGAAAGAACACTTGAAGTACGAAATTAAAACTATAAGTTTGTAATGAAATCAGTTCCATTTACTACATTTTTTCTATATTATTAGCATTATTTTTTTTCTGTAATTTGACACATATTATGTAACACTATTTTTAATGTTATGGGAAATTTTAAACTCATTCATCGTTTGTTTCCATCCCATGTTTTTACTAAAACCAATAAATAATTTCATTAAATTCGATGAAAAATTTCATTTTTGTTTTTATTTTGTAATTTAAACAGTTTTTTTTTTAAATTTTCAAATACTTAATTTGTAGAATACTGTTTCAATAATTTTTTTTAGTTTTTTAATATTTTTTTTAATCTTATAACTGGGTAAAATGGTTTTTAAAAAGTGATTATGTAGTAATAATTTCCCTATTAACAATTATACATTCAAAATTTCAAAATTATATGTTCATATAATCAATTTCTAAAATTAGAAAGAAATTTATGTGCGAACCATCATCAAAACTAAACACAATAACATTTTGAAATAGGACATATCCCTTAGTCTTCTAAAACGTTTAATAGTCTAAACCTTTTAACGACAAAAGGGATTGTTCACGTTCATATATGATAAAAAAATATAACATAACAAAGAACATAACAACTAAATACTGCAAAATAAAACCTTTAAAATCTTTCACACAGCTTGCTTCATTTTGCTTAAATTAGCACCATTTGAAACTATCTATTTAAGAAAAGCCCATTAAAAACTCGAATCCTGAAAATGCAACGTAAATCTCCTCAGCAGATTGATCCGAAGCCCTTTAAATCTGCATAAAAAGAAAAATAAGGATTACTCGACAACATGAAAATCCTCATTTGTTTCCAAGAAACAGCGAACACGGAGTCTAATTACTTCATCAAATCATTCCGACTCCAGAACCCGCTTTGTCTATCTACGACGAAGTCTATCTGCCTTCCGAGTCTACACTACGAGTTTATTTAAAGAGCCAGTAAAGCGACTTTATTAGACCCATGGGAAGAATACCGGTTGTTTCTTTATCTGCCTGCGAGAAAGGTCAGATTAATCACCTTGATATTAATGAAGTCCTATCTCCACGAAAACGCCGAGGATCTTAGCTGGGAACTAAATAATCACTGCCTGTCGTTTCTACTTGCTCGAAATTTCAGTTCAAAGCGATTTCTTTGCAGCTCCAGTTGCAATAAGAGATTTAAAATAGCTTAACTTTTTTTCCCCTTCTATCAGTTGAGCTTTCTTTTTATTCGTTTCAAAGATTCGCACGGACCATTTCTTTTCTGGAATTTTTTGTCGATAAATTTTTATTAGAGTCTTTTTTTTTCCCTTTCCCCCTAAAGCGTTAATTTTTATCAGTAATAGCTTAAGATATTCATTTGTCTGTCTAGTATTAAATAAAAATGAGTGTTTAAAATTTGTTAAAATATTGGAAGTGATTAGAATATCTTAAATACTATTTGAGGTTTAGTTTTTAGGAGTTTGAAAGGTTATCATTTTACGAGAGATTTAAATTTTAATGGAAAAACTATTACAAAAGAAGCAATTTTAATTTTTAGGCTTAGAATTATTTTTAAAAATTGAAATCATCCTTTTGTAAAAGAGATTAGAATTTCATCGTATCGATAAAAGTAATTGATAATTAGTTAGTTTAATATCTATTTAAATGACTGTCATGTTTTTCTTTTATTTATTTACGCAAATAATACCTGAAAAAGTATTATGAATAAGAAAATAGATTTTTAAAAAACGTTCGTTAAAATGTATTATGTTAAACAAATAATAAGAATGGAGATAAAATAAAGCAGTGTTCACCTGAAATAACATTATTTTAAAAAAATTACAGAAGACACAAAATCAGAATATTTTTCTTCCTAATTGTAAAATAATCATAAAAGAAGTGCTTCTTTTTAATTTCTATTCTTAGTATTACTTTTAAGGATTGAAATCAACATATTGTAAAAGAGATTAGATTTTCATCTTCTCGATAAAATTAATGAATCATTGGTTAGTTTAATTTCCCTTTAAATAACTCTCATCTTATTTTTTATTTATTTGAACAAATTATACCTAAAAAAGTATTGAGAACAATAAAGTAGATTAAAAAGAAATTCGTTAAAATGTATTATGTTAAACAAATAATAAGAATAGAGATAAAATAAAGCAGTGTTCACCTGAAATTGTAAATGTCATTATTTTAAAGGGATTACAGCACACACAAATTTAGAATACTTTTCTTCATAATTATAATACTATTCTAAGTGTGTTGCTAAAAAAGAACAAAGTTGAAGACTACAAAGATCAAAGACAACACAGAGAGCAATTCAAAACTCATTGTAAAGAACATTAATTAAAAAGAATTGCATCACTAAAGGATAAGATAACAAAGATCAAAGATAAAACAGAATGGAATTCAAAACCCAATGTAAATAAGCCTTAATTAAAAATAATTACATCATTAATCATAATATTTTTGCGTGATTATATGCAAGTATGTTTTACATATTTTTTTTCAATCCTATGCCATTTGATATTTTTATTCCAATTGTATAAAAAATTGAATTCAGGTTAATTTAATATAGGATGGAAAAAATTATAATAACTAAATAAATAACACTTTAGAATGAATATAATATACAAAGAGTTCAAATGATATTTTCCTTATAATTGTGAATTTATTTGTATTAGCTCATTAGCGATAAGGCGATAAGTAGGCCTATGATAATGAGAAAAGTATATAATAAAGAACATCTATAGATTTTATCTCACATTGAATTTTTAAAAAAAACCAAAAATGATATATTTTTGTATAAAATGCCTTTTTAAAAATATATAATTAATTGTCTATCCCAAGTTTAAATAATCTGTTTTCTTCCATAAATTATTGTTTTGCTATATTTTTAGAAGAAAGTAAAAATATAGAAACTAAAAGAACTATTATTTTTAATGCAAATACTAATTTGCTTTTATTAAAAATATATTTAATTACATATAGTCTACTTCAGTTATTACAAATTTGTTTCTAGTATTCTTCAGTATATAGAAATTAAAAATTAGATATGATTATAGCATGTTAAGAATGTTAACTCATATAGAAAAAAATAAAAGTCTCATTGATGAACAAATAACCTGATTATTATGTTTTTAAAGCCTTTTAGACTATTAATGTTAATCTCTTAATGTTCTGTTTGATAATGATGGAAACATGCCCATATTTTAAATAATTATTTTGGAAAATAAAGACTTATTTCCCGACGTATAATAGTGAAATATGAACCTTGCTCAACTGAACCTCAATTCCTCGTTTTGCTGAATTTAATAATATCTGACACTCCACGAACGTTTCATTTCATTGTCTAAAAACGTTTGCTCCAATTGTTTTTCAAGAGGACAATTAGTCCTTCTTCATAGTTTTTATGGCTTGAAAACTACATTGATTTTCATTTCTGTTTATTCCAATTATTTTCAATCCAAACCTTACATCATTAATTCTATAAAATGAATTACTTTTTCATTTAAATTTGAATGGTACGAAATAGGAAAAAAAAACTGATGGAATTATTTTTAACAATCAAACAAAAATAAAAACTAAATTTTCATAATGTTATTTAAGAAAATAAATTGCAGTTCAATGTATATTTGTTTGTCACAAATGTTATAAATCTTTTAGGTTTCTAACAGAAATGCTTCTTTCTTTTTTCTATTCCTAATATTAGTTCACACTCTCCCTTTTTATTTATATATCGTGTTAAAGTTTTCAGTCATCAATAAAATAATTTTTATTCATCCACTCAAGGTCAAATAAAGCTTTTTAAGTTTATAGTAGATAACACTCTATGTTAATTCAGTTATTTCAAATATTAATACATTAATTAAATTTAATTACTTTTTAATACTTTAAATATATATTTAGCAGTTTGCATTGTAAAGCGAAATCAACATCAGAAGCTCAATCGGTAAAATGCAAGGATTTCAGTAATTTTCACGTGAAGGTGAAGAATGCGAGTTCAATTCTTGCAGAGACTTATTTTATATTAATTGTAATTATTTAATAAAAATTTTCTTTGTTGATTTAAGTAGGAATTGAGTGTAATTTTTTTATATTACTTGTTGGTAATAGATGAACTTATTTTTGGCAAATATACATCAGAAAAATCTTTTTATGTTGAAGTATTCTAAAAATAAGGAAGATAAATATAAAAATTACAACAAAACCAAATTAAAAATTTAAACAGAATAAATAAAGCTCTAAAGTTCTTTATTTTCATCCGACATAAAAATTAAGTGAAGAATAAAAAGTTTCCTTTTCCTGAATTATTGAAGAAAAGACTAAATGTTTCAAAATATTACTATGCAAAGTAGCTGAGGTTGCTAGGAGCATAAAATTGTCAAAATGTTTAAGATTTCCAAAATAGTTTACTGAGTAAAAGCTTAAAAAAATAAAAGTGCAAGTGTTTAAGAAGAAGAAACAAATCTTCGAATTTTTAGAGACTTATTTTTCTCCCATAAATTTGCATAGTTTGAAAATATCAATCTCTATGCTCAGATTTTTTTTAAAAAAGTTTCTGAATTGTCTGTAGCAAACTTTTATAAAATATCTATGAAATTTTCTTCGAATTTCTAATAATTTTTAACTGCGACTTTGGAAATTGATCTAACTATGGAAGCAGACTTCGCCTATTAAATTTATTTTTAGAAATTAAATAAACCAAATCTTATAAAGGACAATAATTTCCGAAAGTTAAGAAAAATTAATTACAACAATTTCAGTAAAAAGTTATTGTACGTCTCTTAATAATATAATTGTTCCTTATACATGTAAATAAACAATGAAAATCATCTATGGCTTACTTCTTTCTTTAACAAATCTCATGCTTTTAAAAAAATATGAAATAATAATTATTATTACTTTACAATAATATTTTTAATAACATCATTTGTAGAAATTCAATTGCATAATATCATTAGTTGGTACCTTAAAATTTTGTGGTAGGGTTCTTTTTGACTTTTTATTGAAATTACTAACTCCTATATAAGTAAAAACTTTACAAGAAAAAATGGTGAGCGAAGCACAGCATGTTATCTATTTTATAGACATATGCCAATTTGAAAATAAAATACAGATTTCTTGGCTATACGTATGATTTTTGTTTATTTCATTCATTTTCATCAGCGTTTCACAAAAATATTACTCTGCCATATATCTGAATAATCTTTTAAGACAGTATAAATGAAGATATAACTCTTCCACTCTTACATATTGAAAAAAGATCAAAAGCCCCGGGATTTAATTAGAGAATGATTAACTTAAGTGAAAGTCCATATTATTTTAATAATTTTATTTAAAATTGTATCATGAATAAAAAGTTTATTTCTTGAGGTATTTCTAATACGATGAAGTGTGTAATTCCTTAACTTTTTTGATGGGATACCAAACAAATATTTATTGCCTTTTCGCAATCTAATTGTATCAGTACAAAACAGTTGTATTATCAAAACAAAAATTCACCCAGAAGTTTTTTTTTAGTAAAATAACAAATAAAATAATATTCTATGAAGGTTTTGATGTTATAATCGAAATCTAGTTGAACTGCAAACGCTGTACATTTTATAAATTTCGGTTTATTATCAGCATATTACATGCCACATCCAAAAATTTGTGTGGAAATTGTCGCAGGAGTTTTCATGATTTTTTTCTTGAATTTTTAGTAATTTTTTTCCAATATAACTTTAACTAATACCAAATATCAATAAATACTAAATTAATATTTCGATTATATACCAAAAGCAGTTACGTGGGTCATTAAAACATAGCTACACAACTTCAATTAAATGAAATGAAATCGGGAATCTAATAAAATTTAACTCTTCAAACAACATTAATGCAGAAAATTGCTCAAAACAGTTTCATTAATAAAGACTAGAACTGAGAAAATTGTTCTTTGTGTATTTAAGCACCATTGTTTTAAGAAGATTCAGATACTGGATATTTGCTGATCAACAAATAAATGTCACGTCTTCATGTTAAAGTATTTAAGAAATATTTTATAATCAATCTTGTATTTAAAATAAAAAGAAATACATTTAGAAATGAACAAATAATAAAAGAATTATTTTCAAAACTGTCCTACGAAAAAGCCGTTTTTTTAAATATATATTTTACAAAAAATTTGATCCAGTTATAGCAAAATATTTTATACACTTATCACCGTACATTTAACATAATTTTTTATAGGAACTATGCGCTCGTTATAATTTATTGGTACCAAAGTTTGCGTATTCAATATATATGTGAAGTGTCTAGCACAACCAATATGTGCCGTAATCAAATACACAGATTTGAAATCGTTCTGTAGAAGTTTCAAATATATTTTTATAAAAATCAACAGAAATACCTCGAAAAGATTCTCATACATAGATTTTTACATGTTTCTAAAGGCTTGAATATGAGTTTTAATAACATTAGAGCCAACCATGGCCAAATTACGCTAGATAATTATTACAATATTGGAATATAATTAGAATATTGGAAATCTTTTGTAATCTAAATATATAGAATGTTACTTACAATATTAGAACACGAAATGTTATTTTAAAAATTTAAATGCCTAATGTATTTAACAAGAAAAGCTATTTTTTTAAAGTTAGTTTTTGGATAGAAGATTGGTACAGTTTATATCAAGAACAAGCCGAATGGAAATCTAAAGACATTAACCCTTTATCTACTGAACTACATATGTTGCCATCAATTTTCCTTCATATTTCCACCAGTTGTCAAGTTTCCTTGCAAAATAATCCCAGAGAACCCGAGAGAAAAACATTTAATAAATAGAAATATCTTAATTAATTTAATTATTAATAAAATATTTTTCATTCCTACTTTTAGCTTATATTAACTTCTTGCTATTTGGGTTACATTGCCCTTGCTTTTTTAGAATACCATCGGTCAAAATAGTCACATTACGAAAATATAATCCAGATTTAAATGGTATTTATAAGTACCATCAGTAGATAAAAGGTTAAAAAGGAAGGAAAAAAGTCTGAATTTTTTTTTACTGTAATTATTCATTCATTAATAAAACAGTAACAGAAAACATGTGAGTATCACTTTTTGACTGCGATATTTTTATAACTAAGTCTCCAATCGGAGAGCGGGCTACATCCAATAGTCTAGTCAATCACATCTCCATGTAGCGAATGCGCTTGACTTAATTTTGCCGTGACCGGATAATAACTTATGTAAGCAAAAGCGAAGGCTCCAGATATCAAGATTGTGCAGGATATTTGATCAGTCCACCAAATTAGTGATAATATTGTGATTCCGTTGACTTAGAAACCTCGTCCGCTGGCCCACTCGGTTCGCGTGACCTCTGCCAGAACTGCAAACAAGGGCTGGCTCTGGGTGCGTGCCTGTAGAGATATCGGTTACAAGCCATGGAAAGGAATTTTTTTTAATCCTTTGGAAGTTGTCGGGCTTTCATATCTGATCTATATGCATGCAATTAGCGCGATGAAAATTATAAATGCTTCTGCAACTATTTTTATTCAAAGTGATTTAATGCATGTTTAAAATATCTAACATTTATAGCACAATTTATCAAGAGAATAATATCCATTATTTATCATACATTCAGTTTTGCTTTAAAGTTAAATAAATTTCAAAATATGAATGAAATAAAATATAAAAAGTAAATAACACAATATTATTATAAAATTTAATTAATTAATTAAATAACATTAAAAATTTTTAATGAAATCTGCTATGCATATTTTAAAGTATCATGTCAGAAAATAATTTCTTGAGCGGCCAAGCGCCACGTGCTCGAAGCAGGTTCAATTATATTTTTATACCCTTTAATTGTTTCACTGAATGAGTCACTTTAGTAGGGCAAACGATCCAAAAAACTTTGTCTTGCATTTATTGTTTTTAAAAAAAATCACATTTCCTATTTATTTTATTTCATATAATCACGCGCTCAAAATGACATTTTTCTAGGTTTTATTTGCTGTAGAAATTAACTTATTTTTTTAAATCAGAGTTCAAAATGCAATGGCAACGTGTTATTAAAAGCTGATCTTTTGAGATCCTCGTGCTGATAATAAAGTTTTTATTTATCGCCGACGGAATTTTGTTGACACCAAAAAATTCATTCCAAAAACAACATCATGTCTGACATGATAACAACATCACAAAATTTAATTAATTAAAATTAATTAGATAAGTAACATTAAAATATTGTAAAATTTAACAAATTAATCACATATTAATTAATTAAATAGCATTAAAAATAATGTTATAAAATTTAAGGAATATACATTAAAGTAATATAAAAAAGATAAAAAGATAGAATCCAGAAAAGGAAAAAGCTATTATTATTGCTATTAAATGATAATATAAGTTTACAGCGGGTTGCATTTTTTTGTAAACTAAGGACAAGATTAGATATGTAAATAACAATAAAGATATAAATTGATATGAAAATAAAATTAATTGAAAATGTCAATTACAGTTTTTTGCTATTATTTATAAAGAATAATGAGTGCTGATGGATGCAATATTTCTTCATTTTAATATTATGAAAAACAAACCTTTATTCTGAGACACGATTTCAAACTTTCGAATCATATGTGGAAGGATACATTTTTTAAACTAAAGTGCGGATTATATCTTTTCATATCCAACATTTAAATAGAACTTTACATGTAACATATTTTATTTAAATTGATAGATAAATTGATCATAGCTTTTTCCAAATCTTTTATAATCTTTAGAAACAAGGAAGTTATCAGTAGTAAATTTAAATTAGATTAGGTTGGGAAAAAAGAATTCCATTATTTTTTTACAGCCATCCACCAAGAAAATAATGGATTTCTTTTTCCATTATTTTCAAAAATTCCATATGGAAAGCAAATAATAGTAAGAAATCCATTATTTTTACAGTAAATGGATGTAAAATAATAATGAATTTCGTTTTTCCTCAACCTAATATAAGCAGTATTTCTGTATTTTAAAGAATTCTGTATGATAAGAGAAAAATATAATTTAAAAAATAAATGGGGAAGAACCAACTTTTCCCCTTTTATAGCATATTTTTCCTTTATGATATTTCGAAGATATTTTTAATTCAAATTTCTAATATCTTATTGTAGTTAAGTAGTTAATTAGGATTAATTCAGAGAATTTCTTACTACAAAACAGATAAAGTCCAGAATTTATTAGCTTCAAATTCATAAAGTGTTATATTTATTTAAGTATTACATTTTAAAATTCCCTGCATACACACCTGTTAGTCAAAGAGCGGAATATTGCAAGTTCAAATAAAATATTCTTTGTGTTAGCGATAAATGCTTCGGATTCTATTTAATAAATGTTATGTCATAAAACAGGGGTCCAATTGTCATCCTAAAGCATCCCTACAAAAGCAAACGATGATCTCACTGCTTCGATAATTGAACCATTTCAAGTCAAACACCAATTATGTCCAAATTAGGTTAAAGTGCGCAGCTACAAGCATAACAATGCACCTCATCTCTACAAATTCAGTATCTCGTAGGCACTTTTGTTCCACAAGTTAATTCACCATCACATTATACATCGCGAATCCCTACATCTTTTAAATGAGAATACCAACATGGTAATAGGAAGCCACTTTAAATAGATAACAAAGCCCTTTAGCCCTAATTGGTCCATTCACCCAACATATGATTCAACCATTAATTTCGGAAGGGGAGTATTCCGCTCCCACCCTCTCTCCCTCCACGTTGCCTGGTGCAATCATTCTTGAACCTTGGAACTTCGCCACATTTTAATTGTTTCTAATTGAATGACCACCCTCCGCTGCAGTTACACATGTAATGGAAAATCTGGGTGGCCGTTCGAAACCAATATCTCTCAGGTGGAAAAAGTGGGAGAGTTGTCCGTCTGTTCCATTGTGCACGTTACGAATCGGCACGTGCATGCTATTGTTTGCCATTCCCACAGTTTCCCAATCAACGGAAATCACGTGTACGTTTATTGAACGTAATGGGAGGAATGCTTGCTAGGATGGGGGAGACATCGATTTTTTTTCAGATTTTGTTACTTTTTTTCCTTTTGCCGTATTTCCCCACCCCCTCGTCTAGTTCGACATCAAAGGCCTTTCTAACAAATTGTTTTTTTAACCTTTTTTTTCCTTCTCCCCCACTTATGTGTTCTTTTCTTTACTTTTTTTGTTTGTTCCATCGGTTTCTGACCATGTTTCAACCTTCCGTTCAATCTGGGCAGCTATATTTCGGCAAACTTTATGCTCAGTCATTCAAGAGAGGAGAGAAAGATTGATGTGGGACATAATGGTATACGTGGTAACTTTTTTTCTCTCTTTTTTTCAGTCTGGAAACAAATTTTATTGCTATATAGTTGATATCAAAATCTGAAAAGCCAAATATCAAAAAGAACTTTTAGTGCAATATGTAAAACTTTATTTTAATTTATTCCTAGTAGTTAAAAAGTTAAGAAAGAAAGATTTTAAAAGCGAATAATAATGAAAAATGAAATTCCGCTTGGCAAGTTAGAAGACATAAGTATATTCCTTATCTTTTAAGTTATTACTTGCATATTCCTTTTAATACTTATAAAAGGAAATGGTTGCTTTTACATAATGTTATAATGTAAATAATGAAGAAGGAAAAAGCTTGACAAGTTCGAAGACATAAGTATATTCTTATCACCTGAGTTATTTCTCAATTTCCATTTAATTCTCATAAAAAAATTGGTCGTTTTTAGATAATGTTAGAACGTAAATATTACAAAAGAAAATTCCGCTTGGCAAGTTAGAAAACATAAGTATATTCCTTATCATCTAAGTTATTTTTCAAATTTCCTTTAATTCTTGTAAAAAGAATTGATCGTTTTTACTTAGTGTTAGAACGTAAATAATAAAGAAGGAAATTCCGCTTGTCAAGTTGGAAGACATAAGTATATTCCTTATCATCTAAGTTATTACTTGCATATTCCTTTTAATCCTTATAAAAGGAAATGGTCGCTTTTACATAATGTTATAATGTAAATAATAAAGAAGGAGATTCCGCTTGGCAAGTTAGAAGACATAAGTATATTCCTTATAATATGTTATTTTTCACAAATTTCTTTAATCCTTAGAATAAAATGATTATTTTAACATATGAAATGTATGCATACATGATTATTTATACACATCGTTTTCAGTACACAATTCGGTTTTAAATACCTTTTATTAAATCGCTTTTGTCAAGCTATTTTGCTTTAATTCAAGCACATTCAAATAACTTCAAAATAAGTAAGAAGTGTATGCATATATTTCTTTTCAAAATTGAAAATATATATTAAAATAAAATAACCGAAATTATGATGTGAAAAATCCTTTTTCACACCATAACTATAGAAAATCTTTTAAAAGTAAAAAAAATAATTGTTTTAATAAAACTCTGATTCTTTTCTTTTTATTCGTTTGTCTATCTTCGTTTAGATATATAGGAAAATGAAATCTACACTTTCTACAACTTTTGAACTAGCCGACCCATATACTAACGCATTTCCAAATTTTGTGCTTTTTACAAACTATCCGATGGCAGTTAGACTCTCTCTAGTATTTTTTAGTAAGATAAATATGACGAATCTTACTTCGCATGTATGTGTGTGAATAAAAATTGTATTATATATATCTATATAATATATATAAACATTTGCACAAATTCTGCCTATATTCTTATCATTAGAACCGTAGCAATAAATACGCTTCTTCTAATGAATTGATTTATATTACTATATACCAGAGTGTTAAACCGAAAATGCATAATAATTATGAAATTATTCTACTATCAAAATTTAAAATATTATTAATTATGAATAATTCAATTTGAAATAGATGAGAATAGGTGAAGATGAGAAATAGATGCGAAAACATTTAAAAATTTGATTATTAATAATATAAAAATAACATTTATACATTTTTTACGCATTGTAAAAATTATTTTTATATAAAACATTAGTTGATCATAAATACTGCAATGACGATTGAATTAGTGCTATAACTATTATAATATTTATGACCAAATTATTAATTTGCATATTTTTTTATACTTCCATTAATATTTTCGGTTATATATTACCTATAAATTTGAATCATTGTTGAACCAGCATGAATGAATATTGCAACAAATGGACCAAAGTTGATGATAAGCTATCATTTTTTTCTGATAATGAATTTGCGAAACATGGCGATGAGCCTTCTGAGTAAATGATGCATTTAAATATATAAACGCTAAATAAAAGAACTCCAATTTTGGATATTCTCATTATGAAATAATTAAAAAAGTCAAAAGAATATAATTTTAATATTTTCTTATAATGTTGGTCATAATTTTTAAAAAATAAAATATTTACTGCAAATTGATAACAATTTTAAATTTAATTTATTAAACTTTAAAAAAATTATTCAATATAAAAGTTTCAATTCCATTTCAGGTTATAATATGAAAATTATATATATATATATATATATATATATATATATATATATATATATATGCCTGTATCTGTGTCTGTATTTAAATAAAAATTCTATTGTTGTTTGTAAAAAAAAAACTATTTTTTATTAAAAATAATTTTATTTGAAATATAGAATTATAAAACTCAATAATAATCATATTTTTCAAAGATTAGAAACGATCTTCAGAGAGTTCTGCCAAATTCATATGATTTAAATATTTTTCATTCTGCTCATAAAATCGTGCATTCATTTTTCTATTAATATTTTTTGATACCTTAATTTCAACAGCAATAACCTTATTATCTTATCCATGAATTATTTTCCAATTTGTGCATTTCTAGGTTTAAGATAAAAAAAATCAAATATTCATTATTATGCATTTTAAGTATCCTTAAATTAAATTCCCAATTTTGAGTTTGGCGCTTAAGTTTCGAAAAAAACTTTACATCTATGACAAAAAATGATATAAATACAATTTTCTAAAATCAATTTCTATTTTGAATATTTGGAAAAATTTAAAAAGTTAGAAAATTTTTATTTTAGTTACTTTTTATTAAATAATTACAAATTTTGTTCTCGTGTTCCGCTTTACAATGGAAGGAGGGCTGCAGTAGCTTCTGAGTGTGTGACCCCTGAGCACCAGAATAATGATCACCTTTGATTCTGTAACAATTCGAAAATATATCACTGGGTTTTTTTTTAATGTATGTGTCCAATTTATGGTTGTGAAATATTTTTTTGATACCTGAATTTAAATCGTCCACCTATAACCTAAGAATTATTTTTTTAAAATTTAACTTGTGCTGTATGGCAACACCTAGTTTAAAAAGTGTTGTTTGTTTCAATTTTTTTTGTCCGTTAATAAAAAGAGCTGTGATATGAAAACAAGAATTTTAATTGAAATGAACAGTAACTGATACATATTTTCGGGAATATATCACTCAATTGCGATTCTTTTGATAATTTGAGTGAATTGGAGTTGAAAATGCGTCGGCAACGACAATTTTTACTACCCTTATTTAAAGACACAATACCCCCAGTGGTATACCTCGACTTGACGAACTTTGAGTCCAGGTTCGAATTCGCAGCAAAAGGGATGCGAATCCAACGGCCTTCCAACCAGGCTATCCCGACCTAACAACTGCAACTACTATAAAGGACTATAATAAAGGCAAGAAAGTTAGTTTGTAATTAACTAATAAAAAGGGAACGATCACCTCTGACTCAATACCAGCCAATTTATCTCCACATGGAGAACTTTGTGGGCATGACATATTTAATGTCCACCACACACTAAAGGTCCTAGGCTGACAGGTTCGAACTCGCAGTCCAAGGGATGCGATTTCAACGCCCTATCAAACATGCTATTTCGGCCTAACAATTGCAATTATTAAAAATAATCGGTCAAATTATACTACCTTTGAATTTTCAAAGCCAATTGAGGATTCAAAGATAATCGTGGCAACGCAAAATGCGTGAATTTTCTACATCATTTGATACAATGCAATAAAGATGAGATTTTTCTAATTTTCTTTATTTATTATTTTAATACGAAAGTACTTCAAAAGGAATCCGAAAAATCGATTAATTAACAAAGTTTAATTTTAAATGCATGAAACATTAAGGAAATAAATTGAGTTGTTTAAAATAATTGGCCGAAAACATGTTAAGCCTAATTTTTTTAGTGTGTGGAAAAAACAAACTTAATTTGTTAGTTATTTAGAGGCGGGGAGAGAAAGATTTTTGGCGAGAAAGTTAGTTTTTAATTAATAAAGAAAAAATTACTGAAGTAATATTAAAAAAACTGTATTAACAGTAAATGTCATCCACTACAAGTTAAAAAAAATAACTTGAACTTGATTGAGTGAATAACGAAGGACGGGGTTTATTAACGATTGAAAATTTGGAAAGATATATAGACATAGGGAGAGTGTGAGCTAATAGCAGGAATTGAAAGAACATATATATATCCTAAAATTATTTTTTATTAACACTAACTGCCGCCTTAATACAAATAATATTTGCTCAATAGTTTAAATCTAATCTCGCGCAATAAAATTCAAAAGCATTATAGAAGTCTGAATGCGGAATACATAAAAATCAAAAACGCTCTCTTTACGAAAAGACGGAAATATTTATACCATTTTTCTTTCATTTCAACCAGTTGCGAGAAATATAGAACCCCAACAGAACCAAGAACAAAATTTGATCGTCTCCCTTTTCTTTTTTTTTTCTTTTTCTTTTTCTCTCTCTCTCTCTCTGGATCAGTTTTGACATTTCAGTGGATTTTTCTTTCTTTCTTTCTTTCTCTCTCTCTATTTTTCCCTTTCTTGTGGTACCGCAAAAATATGGCTCCATCGTAGTTTTTATGACCAAGCCAGCGGGGATCCAGACGAAATCAAAGATTGGACGAAGAATGAATAAAATATGAACTTTTAAACAAATGCCGTAAAAATGTTGACGTGTCGAGAAAAATGATGCGCGTCCCTCGGGAATAAAATTATAAGCTCCTGCATAAATCCCTTGCTATTTTCTCTTCCCTTTTTGAACACGAACCGAATTAGGAGAGAAATCCAAGTAAACAAATGCGGCCAAGTAGAGCATGAGGAAGGGCAGGGGGACTTTAAAAATGCGATTATACTGTCAAACTGCGTTTTAAGTCATCGGAAAACAAAATCCTTTCACTTTCGCTTGCTATTTATTATTAGATAATAAATGAGCAAACATATTTAAACTAGCTCAGATTAAAAGTCTTACATATTTAAAAAGGATTTATTAAATTGTTAAAGAAAATAGAGAACTTGTCAGATTAAATTCCAGAAATTCTTAATTATTTATTAAATATTGTTTGAATTAAAATGGTATTACTTAATATCGAAACTTTTTATACTTCATTTTAGATAATATTTCTTTCAATGTTAAATATTTAAGCAGTTATCAAATACAATCAAATTTTGCCGCTAGCAATTTCAGAATAAAAATGTGATATTTGCATTAGTGATTAACTTAGCACAAAATTTGCACTTTTATACTAATTATTCTCCTGTGATTTTCACTTTCAATTTAATTACTAATACATTTTTAAAAGCTTAGTTTTAAAACAATTAAATTGAAATTTAATAAAAACATATAGATAATAAATGCTGGTAATTTTAGAATTTGAAGAAAATAGTGACAATGAAGTGCTATATAATTGTTCAAACGTTTTTCAATAACAATGTAAAGATAGTTGACGCCCGATAGATTTTACCTGAGACAAATCGAACTGGCTACGAATTTTCCACTAATTTTTATATACCAACAACCAATTTTAATGTAATACTAGAGATATTTTGGGGGTACACCTCTTAATTTTCAGCTGCAGTCAGATGGTCTGGACGACATCTGAGTTGGTAACCCTACTCCAAACTTCCACACCAAACCAGTGAAAGGACGTTTAGCCCTGACGGATTCAATGTTCAACCTGCTTACTCGACGATTCTTCGATAGAATCGTATTTCTAAGCTGAAATCCCCCGTTCTTAAGCCGAGTTTATACTAACAGGTCACCTCTATCCGAATTCTTCACTGGAAATCAATTTATAATTTTTAACACTCTAAAACTCTTATATCAATCGATCTTTCTTTAAAAATATGTTATACATTTATCAAGAAATGCAGGATGCATGATTATTTCTCTCCTTTCTTTCTGAAAACGAATATTATTTTAAAAGTTATAATAAAAAAATAAATACTGTAAGTGAAGTATTGTGTTGAACAGTGATAAAATGAATGAAGTTTGAACTAACGTTTTTTTGGACTCGTGTAACTTTCATGTTATATTTTAATTTATCGAAGTTTTACAAAATAATTATAGCTTTCTTCATGAGAAGACGCATAAATCCTAACGTCGTTGCATCCTAATGACGTTGCAAACACAATCAATACTAGTATTCACGACCATTGCTAGGCTCATCAACCCGAATAAGCAAAATAATTGTTGTGCAAACTGTTGGCAATAAAACTACGCGAAGCCATTTGATCCAATTGAAACTATTTCTGCTTTTATCAATGATTACCGAACTATGTTTATAGACGCATGCACATTTATGTCTCACACCAAATGCACATTGTTTTATGGACTTTCACATATGAACTATTATACACAGAAGTGCACATTTTATAGGCCGATGTGACTTGCAAGTCACATAATGATTGTAACGCAACAAAATTGCTTAAACAAAATTCGTTTTCATTTGCGTGTATAGGCTTATAATTTCTGATTTTTCGTTCCCACAATTTCTTTTGGAGTTGAGACAAAAATTCGGCCCATAGAGGTTTAAAAGCTTCTGAGAAAAAATACCATTTAATTAATTCATAGTTTTTCAAAAAGTTAAAAATCATCAGACAGCTATTTTATTAAGTTGTTGTCATTGATTAGACATACATATATATTCAAAAGAATTAAAAATGAATGATGAAAATTATAATTTTTTAAAAATATTTATAGACTGTAAATATAGCAATAAAGTACTAAGAAAAATTCTTCCTTTTTATTTTTACGTGAATTTTTCGTGTATTTAGTTTTCTAAATATTTAGAAAAAACAGAAATAATACATATATACGAAATAAAATCAAGTTAACCTTCTTTAAAACGAGTATATAATATAATATATCTCATGAGAATGAAAATCAATAACTCTTATGAACGAAAATCCATATCTCTTGAGAATGGAAATCAATGAAACTGAAATTCTAGGCAAAAGGAATTTTCCCGAAAATAAACATAGTTAATTAAAATTTAGTATTTATAGATATAAGACTTTATTTTCATTAAAAAAAGTGCATAACCTTTAGTTTTCCTTTTCTCGCATAGTTTGAGTTTATCGCATGCTTTAAATTTGACAAACGGACATTTAACAATAAAACTTTGAGATTTGTCGATTTCCATGAAATTTTAAAGGAAATTCTTTCAAAGAAAATATATTAAGCTGTTACATTAAAAATGAATTCGATAATCATAAAACTATGTTATTAATATTCAGCAAATAAGGTTAATGTTTAAAAGGCCAATTAATATGAAATGTTGAAATAAATATTTTAAACAATTCCTGTATATCTGTCTTTACTATTACAAACATGATAGTTTAAATAAGCTTTGGTTTACTTTCGTTGAAATTCGCTTGCAATCTTGTGACTGCTGTTTCGGTTATTTATACATTTTAGTTTCAGTCAGTATGATGAAACATTCAAAAATAATTAACCAGATACTAAGACTAAATCTCTAAAAAAATCACCCAAAATCACATGATAGATTCAGCAAAAATGCTCAGGCCGATTTACATTTTAGTGCTATTGTTTTTCATTACTAAACAAAATCATTCGGGATTTATCCAAGATTTTTAATTTCATGCAAGTACAGAGGATATAACAATTTAACTAAAGGATGATAGAAAGTTTCAGGGAGACCATAACTACTGGTTTAATATCAAATATAAAATGTGTTTTCATGCCAAAATTTCAAGTTTATGATCACAAATAAGTGAAATCAAAATTTTATTTTGGAAAGTTAGCTGAATAACTGCAACTTAGCATATTCACTCTTTACTATTCAAGATTCAAAAATCAGATAAAAATACAGTAAAAACTCGTCATTTTTATAGACAATAAATTTCTACCAAATAAACATAATGAAAAACATATCAAATGAATGAATTTGAATGTTCAAGATCATATTTCATAGGAATATTTCGGTGTATCAACTAAGATTGAAATATAAATAATAATAAAATAAAGATTTAAAGGAACTTTAGTATGCACATTTCAATGTATCATGTCAGAACATCATTTCTTGAACGGTCAAGCTCCACGTGATCGTGCAAGTTAAATTATATTTACTATTCATTTTAATTGTTTCATTGGATGAGTCACTTTAATGTTGCAAAAAAAAAAAAAAAATTCTTTGTCCCGCATTTATTGTTTTTAAAAAATATAACATTTCCTATTTATTTCATTTAATATAATCAAATGTTCGAAATGGCATTTTTCTAGGTTTTATTTGCTTTAGTCATTAACTTATTTTTTTAATCGGAGCTTTTGTAAATGCAATGCCAACACTTTATTAAAAGCTGATTTTTTAAGATGCTAGTGCAGATAATAAATTTTGTTTAGCCAACAGATTAAAATTTTTATTTTTAGTCAATGGATTAAAATGTTTATTTTTAGCCAACGGATTAATATTTTTATTTTTCATCTACGTATTTTTGTTGATGCTAAAAACCTCATCCCCAAAACAACCTCATGTTCTGACATGATAATATTGCTGAAAGTACTGCACGTGAAAAATTGCTGCAAAAATACTGCAAGAAAATATAGCTGCAAAATACTGCAAGAGAAGTATTTAAATTCAAATTGAGAAGATATTCATTAGGGATTCACAAAAATAAACAAATACGTATAAATGCCATCTAAACATGTAAAGCAAAAAAAAAAAAAAAAAAAACAGTAGAAGTGACGTGACGCATCGGGGCGTTGACTACATTGAGGCGTTTTGAGTGGCAAAAGGGGTGCTGGGAATAACAAAGAAAAAAAAAGTAAAAAAATAAACGGAACGATAATGCTTTCGTGCTGACTGAAGAGATGTCATTCCTGAATACCACTTCGCACCTCACTTTTTCAATACAGCTACATTTCGTGAAAACGCACTTTGGGTGAGAGCGAAGGGTAAAGACGGAACTGAAAAAGAAAATCCGTAATATAAACGTGATTATATTAGGCGTGGTTCGCTCATGGAAACTGAAAAATCGATAATTACGCTTTAGGGGAGATTTTTTTCCCCTTGACATTGAAGGGGGAAAAAAGTTGTGATTGCATTTGTTTTAAATGATGAATGTTCGTCTAACGAGGTAAAGTATATTTATTTATTTTTTTCTGCTTGAAGTTTTTATAAACTTATTTTTATTTAATCTTAAGTTACTTTATCATTATAAAAATTAACTTAATTAATATTTGGAGCTACTCTAAGATTAAGAAATAAAAAGGAAAGTTTTTCAAATAATTGACTATCGCTGTTATTTGATGCCTTCAAGGTAGATTGGGTATTAGATACATCATATATTTTAGAAGTTGGTGTTAGTAAGTACTGTAAGTAGGTAAATCTACAAACTATATTTTTTAAACTATACAGTGTGTGTCAAAACTGTTTGTAGAAATCTCAAAAATGTTTTCCAAACTGCTTCTTTCTTTATATTTGGAGCTATTCTAAGCTTAAGAAATATAAAGAAAAGTGTTTCAAATAATTGACTATCGTTGTAATTTGATGTCTTCAAGGTAGAGTGGGTATTAGATGCATCATATATTTTAGATGTTGGTGTTAGTACGTACTGTAAGTAGATAAATCTGCAAACAATATATTTTTTAAACTATACAGTGTGTTTCAAAACTATTTATAGAAATCTGGAAAATGTTTCCCAAACTGCTTCTTTCTTTATATTTGGAGAGGAAGCCAAAAACATCTTTTGGAATGACAATTGCGTCTCGAAAGAAAAAAAATGATCAAAATGTCATTATTAAGTGTTAACCAATTGGAGTGGTCTACCCGGAATTTTCTTGCTTACTCTAAAATGCAGGTCCAATCTGTTTTAATCTACCAAAATTGGAAATCATCCAAATCAACTCGAATATTTTGCATGGAATAAAAGATGTGTTTTTTTCTTCTGTAAATCTAGCATTTTTGCTGAATATATCACGGGGATATATATTTTAGAGCCTTTTTTGTCACCCAATTGACACAAATTCGACTATATACCATATTGTATTTCATTGATTTAAGTTATCTTACAACAGTTATTGTTTAATTCCGGCATTACAAATAATTTACACCCCAAGGTACACAAAAGTAGTGAATATTACTTTTTGAATCCATTAAAAATAACTATCTTAACATTTTTGTTTGATGAGACAACCTTATAAAAACTACGCCTTTATCCTATAAGAATGACCTTCAAAGTAATTTGTAATTTCGATCATTTAAATGCATTCCTGCAATAACTAGAAAAGGATATGAGTGTTTAAGTAATTGCCGAAATTTTGATTTGTGTACTAATTAAGTTACTGCTAAAACTGGTATTGAAAAAATGATACAGTATTTCTTATAGAATATGCAAACGAACATACAGCTGAACAATCTCATACATCTTAAGCAAAGTAGATTTTTATTAGTTTATGTCTAAATGTAATAGCACTTGAAGTAATATGATAACAGACTCTATAACGGTTTCGCGTTCCAAATAATTCTTAACCTGCTGCATTCATAAACACCGAGAATTTGGTTTTATTCAAATCCAATAAAACCGACTCAGTCTCAACGCTTCTTTTTCGAGGCACAGCCACATCAAAACTCTTTCATCCCTCCGGCCGCTCTAATTCTCCCCCTCCCCCTGCCATTCCCCTAAATCCAGTGACAGGCGGCGGTCTATTTGCTGCTACAGTCTTTCCAAAGGCAGTAGTGCCAGATATCGCTATCGAAATTAGATCAAAACGGAACGATGCCATAACGAGATCAGGCGATCCGATATATACATTCGAAGCCGAAGCGATTAGCTCGAGGCATGTCTTCTCTTGTGTTCGATGCGAGTGGGGAAAGGGTTGAGGAATGGAATGAAAGACTCCACCCCCTCCTCCACCCCTCCGCTCTAAGTAAAATTCTGAGAAATTTGCTGACAGCCGTTGCGTTTATCATGGAGTGTCCTGATTAAATTCTCGGTTATAATGATAATATCAAGGATGTAATGGCGCAAAGTATTTTATGGATTCCCGAATATTTTGCAACTGAAATGGCCTCGAGATGAAATATGGAAGGGCTGAGTTGCATAAATCTTGCTTGTGTTTTATCAGAAAAGGAATATATCAGTCTGGAGATATATGTATTTCTGCGGACGAGTTAAAAGTAGGACACACGAAAATGAAGCATTATCTTTCGAGTTCATCTCAGCCATGTTCGATTTCAGATTTAACGAATTTAAATACAGTTAAACGTTTAAGAATTCATTTCTTTACTGTCAAAGGTATTTGTTCAATGTTGTTGTTACTTATGCCACTTGCCATGGACAGGCTCGCTGAGGTAGTCAGCGATTTAAGCCTAACCACCGTCTCTAGTTCTGTAGTCTTCTTCTTATCTCCGTCAGACCAGATCAAATGAACCGTTGACTCTGAGATGGTCGGTGACTGTCCAAGGAGATGAATAAATAGCCCCTACACTGAAATCAAGGCAGTCAAGGATGTGAGAGGGAGTGGTCTGGAAAAGTTGGCATTTAGGACAAAGGGGATAGGATTTCCTTCGCCCAGAGAATTTAAAACATTTTAAGTGTCCGCTGGCAAGTTGCGAAATGAAAGTATGGGATGACCGATATCCTGAGATGGAAAGAAAGAAACTTGGATTAGGCCCCTTGTTGTTTGATGAAGGAACCAGCCAGTCTTATCTGATGGTAGATTTTTTGAAGGAGAAAAGCTCCAGATACATCAGTTTGGTGGAAGTGAGGGTATTTTGAAAGCAACCCTCTTTGGCCAGTTTGTCTGCCATTTTTTAATGTTTTGTAGTAGTTCCAACTAGGGCAAAGAGTACACCTTAGCTACATACTTACCACATTTGCTTGCACATCTCCTTTTTACAAGAGGGTACAATCACACACCGGAGAGTACAGTTCCTATACAAATGTAGCAACGTTTCGATTGTTCCCATTGTATTTTAACGAAAGAATCAGGAGCTATACAATTTTAGTTTGACTGTCAAATTTAACTTCATATTGAAATTGTCAAAAATTCGATTGTCATTGAAATTGTCAACAGTCACACATCATATACAAGATGCAGAAAGACTGCAATTGCTATAAAGGCATTTTTAATAAAAGAATCAGCAGCTATACGATTTCAGTTTAACTGTCAAATTGAATTTTATATTGAAAATGTCAAAAGTATGAGTTAAATATTATTTGAAGGAGCAAATTGCGGATTACATATACAGATGCAGAAAGGCTGTGATTGCTACTACTACGTTCTTAACTAAAAGATCATCAACAATACGATTTCAGTTGAAATGTCAAATTAAATAATATATATTGAAATTGTCAAAAAGTGTTTGTTCAATATTGTTTGTAGGAGCAAATTGTAGGTCATGTATCTTAGATAGAGGTAACCTAGTGGTTATTACTACCACTGCATTTTTGAATCATAGAATCAGCAGTTATAAGATTTCAATTAAAATATCAAATGGAATTTTAAGTTGAAATTGTCATTTCTTTTTAGTAAAGGCAAATATTCTTTTTTTGAAAAAAATCTTTGAAATAATAAAAAATTCCGACTATATTTTTCCGATGAAATCGAATTTTCTCACCCAAACAAGTGGTAGTCAAACAACCTTATTTTAAAGGTAGTATCAAATTTTATGCCAAAATATTATTTTTTGAAGAGTAAACTGATCTGTCTTTCGAAGCGAAGTCCAAAAAGTATTCAAATGCCTGAATGCTTTTTTTTAATTAGAAAGTCTTTTATGGTTTGAATAGAAGATATTGCATTAAATGCTTAATTTGTTTGAAATCATTGATTCTGTTCAAATTGTTCATTCAAATTGTTCTGTTCTGTGATAGTTCGCTTGCAAACTTGTTGAAAATATGTGCTATTTTATTCTTCCGTTTTAAGTATTTGTGTAATTTGATGATTTGCCAAGTCTTCTGATATGGATCTAGAAGAAATATCAATAAAATATGATTCCTAAAAGCCAATGTATTCAGCTGTACAACACCATGAGCCTCACAGCGCAATAATTCTCCATTTTCTTTTATTGTCTAACCCTAATCTTAATGAACAATTCTATTTAATTACTTCAAAAACCAAGACACCTGGAGTATTTTAAAAATAAAATTTAATTTTCAGGAAATTAATTAAAATATTTTTTCCTGCACCTTTAAAATATTCATTTTATTGAAGAAAAGAGTATCTTATAACACAGTTTAAATGGGATATAAAGGAGTGTGTGGCGGCTGGCGCTAGTTAAATGTATCGTAGTCACAAAGTCCTCAATGTCGAAACTAATACCGCTGGGGGTACTGGGTCATAGGTGGTCGTTCTCTGTTCCAAATCTAAATTACGATCTGTGGATGAATGGAAAAAAATGTTGTTGTTACTTATGGCACTTACCTCTGGACAAGCTCTCCGCTGATACAGCAGCAGATTTAAGCTAAAAAGGAACCTCACTTTTTTTTAGAAGTAGCGGCAACTAAGGTCAAGAGTACGACTTAGATGCGCACTCACCATACATTTGCTTGCACAGCCCTTTTTTACAGGGGGGGCACTTACAGATAACAGGGTGCACTTACTGTGTGCTATCTTACAGATAGCATATAGAAGAACAACCGGGACTCGAACCCGGAATTTTTAGAACACTAGGAAGACGCGCTATCTCTGAGCCAGAAATCCGGCATGAAAGAAAATATATGAATGAAGTCCACCCTACAAAAAGGGTTGCGGCGTGTGTGCAGCTAAGTCATACTCTTGGTCCTAATTGGCGCTACTGAAAAACAAGACACGCTGAATCGGTTTAAATCGCCGATAGGCATGAAAAAGTGCCTTAAACAACAACAAGAAGAAATCGGATATAAGCATATATTTTGTAATTCAAATAATGAATATATAATTTCAGGTTTTTGACCATTTTTGCTTATTTTAAAGTCCTCTGTCCCCTTAATCAGTGCATTTAAAAAAACCATTTTTTAAAATTAATTTTGCATTACTAAACACTTCGGTAATTTTATCTCCAAACTTTAGATTTAAAAATACATCCCCCTAAAAAAAACTTGTCACGAAATTGTCTGCAGTGTATTTAAAGGGACGATAATTAAAACAAAACGTCAAAAGATGCTAATCTATTACTGTAATTTCCCCTCTTGTCTTTCTTGTGGTCTTAATTTTATCTCGAAAGAAGAATATTTGTCAATGTTAAGCGTATGCAAAACATCATTATTATGGATGGACGACCCAACAGGGAAAATTCCGGTATTTTATCAAAATGTTGTCAAAACTGTCAACTTCGTCTCATTAGCAAGAAACGATGCTGGGAGAACCCCAGTGGCAGATCATAATTTACCACCGTATATTTGCCTCGAGAAGGGTCTCGCCAATCATTGAGCAAACATGTAGAGCAAATTAAAACTGCTTCATTTCAGTTTGGAAGGAGATAATGTCTGTTTTGAGGCATTTATATGCTAATACAAAACATCAATATATCAATAATTGCTAGGGTTATTGCTGCATTATCCTTATGTTATTTTTTTAAGTTGTTTGCGTTGAGCCCATCTATTAAGATTCTGCAAAATGTATAATGCAATACAGAAAAAAAAATTCTGAAAAATATAAATTGCAGAGTATGAAATAAAAGAATTATTTTTGCCTATTTATGTTTATATGACGAAACAGAGAAATTCACACTTGATTGAGTTTTTTTCTTGAGAAATATTAGATTTTTTAGTGATATTAAGAGCACAGGAAACTTTCGCAGTTAATGATTATCGTAATATATAGATTATATATTTAGAAAAAGAGAAATTCATAGATTCATAGTTGCAAGAAATTTTCTAAATCCACTATTAGAAGATGAAAATTGAGAATAGCGTTACAACTTGTATAGCTAGAATACTATAAAATTAAATAGTTGATTGGTTTGCATCCAAATTATATTTCATATTTATTGTTGCTCTATGCTATAAGTAAAGTTGAAGTTTAGAACAAAAAAAAAAAAACAACCATAAAATACTTTTGCCACTTCATGTTACGGTAAAAGTAATAAACTGATGATTATTTTTAATAACCAGTAATTTACCGTTGCATATATACAGGGTGTCCGTAACTAAACAACCCTACTTTAAAGTTGTCTACTGTTTAGAAAGTTATGAAAATTTGTATAGGACTTAATAAAGGGATGGGAATTTGTTTGAGCGAATAAAAAAAGTAGTTCAAAATTTTGCCACCAGGACAGTATTTTAAATGAATTACAAATTTAGCATATTTCTGACAAATTTAATTACACCAAAATATGGAGAAATTAAAGGTGAGAGGTTCAATAACAGGCTCGATCATCGGATGGTGATATTCATAATTAATTCAAAATAGAATTGTCCCGTGTTTGCAAGCACTCCATTTCTTTCGAGCACATTAAAGGCCGTTCCCTATAATCATTCTATAGTAGAAAGTTTATCAGGCACCATATTCATGATCTGGGCTACCCCGATCACCAGACCAAACTTTATGTGACTTTTGGTTTTGGGGGAAATTTAAATCCTCTGGTAAGTCGTGATAATCCAAAATCTTTAATTGATTAAAAAAGAAATGACTAACAATATATTCTAACTATTTCCCAGAACACACTGCAGTCAATTGAGCAACCTGCTATTTTACGACTCCAGATGGTAGCGGAAAATGATGGCCGGCATTTTGAGCATATTTTGTTGTAATTAAATTTGTCAAAAATATGCTAAATTTTTGATTCATTTGAAAAACTGTCCTGGTGTAGAGAGTTGGTACCATTTTTTTTATTCACTCAAACAAATTCCCATTTTTTAAATGTTCCATACAAAATAAAATTCTGAATAATAGTTTCCCCTGTAGACAACTTTAAAGTAGAGTCGTTTAATTATGGACACCCTATATATATATATATATATATATATATATATATATAACACTATTCAACAAAACAGAGCAATAGATATATAGATCGATATATAAATGAAATTTTATATAAACATTACTGGAAGATAAAAATAGAAAAAAACTTTATTCCTTATAAAGCTTGATAAGTAAAAATTTCAATATTTGATAGGTTTTCAATAAAAATTATTGACTTCTAGGTTCAAAAGGAAAATAGATTTAAATCTAACTTCATAGATCTTGATTCTATTCTATTTCTATTTCTATAAAGTTTTCTTTAATGCTTTTAACACCATTATAATCTGAAATATTTATTAATTTTTTTTATTAATACCTTTTATTTGAAGGCAGTTCTAAGCTATTCAGAAACAAATTTTAGCAATATTCAGAACCCTGTTTCATATTTTTTAGCGTTTATTGTTATCTCGAACTATCAACATTTCAATGATAACGAATTGAAAATCATATCTGTAATGATTTATCTAATCAAAAATAAACCATAATTGACTCTTAAAAAAAGAATTTTTTAAAAAGTTTCAAATTTTATATAAGAATGATATTAAATTATTGGGAAACATATTTTAAAATAGTTGATATAAAGTTTATAAAAGCTATTCTTTGCTTAAGTGCTTTAAATTTAATTTAAATTGTTCAGGTAATGGTATTAAATGTGTCAAAGCAACTGAATATTATAATTTACTAATATGTTTTCGATTCCTTTCAGACTATACAATATAACTTTTAAATTAGATATATGCTTACAAATATTATCAAATATTGACGCATTAGTGTAGATGTGTTAAGGAACAATAGCATCCACATATTAATATATTGTTGATGTTTACTTAATTTATTTATTTTCTTCTATATAGTCTTCTTCAGACTCGTTTGAATCCTGTAATGTTAATCTATTGGTTCTTCTCTGCCGAATGAAAATATCAAAACTTAATTGAAATAGTATAACAATTTTTACTTTAAATTTGTGTTCGGATTTATGTAAACCTATTCTATCATTTCGTGGAATGCAAGCTGTGAGTTTAAATTTGTAGATAAGATTATTCAATTTAGTATTAGTACAGACAAGTTGTTAAATTACGACTAGACGGTCAATAATGTCTGGCAAGACTAGACTGACACTGATAAATTAGTTTAATCAAATGCATTGTTTAATTAAATATGTTGTCATGTTGCTGACCATAGTTATTTATATTATAAACATTAAATCGAAATGCTATTATTCATTTCTTTAACCGTTTTGAATTAAATTTAATAACAAGAAATATGATTTCTTCAAAAATTCTTATCATTTCTTGCTTTCGTGTAAGATAGTATTAGTTTAACTGTAGTATGACCAATTGAATTCCCATTGTATAAGAATTTTTGTGATTTTATTTTATGAAAATAATCCATTGCAGAATATTAAAAGGCTATTTTTGGCATATCTTTTAAAAATTATTTCTCATTTCTTCTTGAATTTTAGACTCAGTGATATAGTCCCAAAGAATTTTTAAATGATATTCAAAATGCATCGAAATCAAAATCTTATCTTCAATATGAAATCATCTCAATGAGTCATTATTGAAATCTTCAATATTCAAATATCGTTTTATGCTGAATTCAATTTATAAATGAATCGATACTCTCTTTTTATTTTATAGAATCAGCTTGAAAATTTGTTGAAGCTTTTACTTTCTGCTTTTTCTGAAATAGCTTGTAAAAGATGCATACTCAGTGAATCACATATAAGTAAATTGTGTGTTTCAGTTTCGCACTGATTAAGGGTATACGTACTTGGGTCGGAGATTCAATTTCATTTCACATAATGCATAAATTAACAGAATAAGTATATTACGAGTTTTAATGACTGGATAATAAAGGTAACAATAATTAAAAATTGCTTATGTATCTGATCTGTTGCTTATGTATAGTATCTGTTATGTAAAAGTTGCTTATGTATCTAGCTATTTTAAAGCAATTTTCTTTCCAGAAGATTCAGCTAATCAAAGAGAATTTTGCTAATGATCTTGTTTTTATTTCAATTTTCTACTTACTTCTGAATGCTAAATTAATAATAAACCTGAACATTTACGATCCTTAAAGACTCTAATAGTAATTACCATAAAATAATTGTCCTAAAACGTTATTCTAATATTTCTAAGAATAAGATTTTATCTTCAAAATGTATATATATTCAATTATATATACTTTTGTATTAATACGAACCTCAGACAATATCCTATCATGGGTTGTTGCTTTCATATATCTCGGTGTATTCTTGTCTTCCAATATTTTCAAAGCAGAAAATAATCATGAAGAATTTAAGCTTTGCAAATGATGCATAAAAAATAAATAAACAGAGCAGTATCATATCAAACTGACGAAACAAAAATTCATATTACATTGAATAAACTTTATGAATGTAAAAGAAAAACGTAATAGATTTTTTATAAAATTCAAAGAAAATGAAAATATTACATTCGGAGCATCGGCTTTTTATTAATACTACATTAATGTTGCCAAAATAGTAGAAAGAAATTGCATGATTTATGTAATAGATTCAAATTCTTCAAAGTTATTCACAGAAAACTAATTTCCAATTATCAGATTATATTGAAAACTGCAATGAAATACGATGTAATTTGAGGCATTTATAAAGTAAAATTCAGTATAAAAATAAAGTCATATCAAACTCCCCAACCTTCTCAACAATAATTAAATAATTGCTTATGTATCTGATCTGTTGCTTATGTATCGTATCTGTTATGTAAAAATTGCTTATGTATCTAGCTATTTTAAAGCAATTTTCTTTCCAGAAGCTTCCCAAACATAAAATTGAATTTCCGGATAGCAACCGCAATAGCAACCCTGGCGGGAACTATGGTAGAGTGCATAGTTCCCTCCAGTAAGGAACATCATCTATCACGGTACAACCCTTCCCGTAGGAAAAATGACCCGTCATCAATGGGAGGAATTTAGCTCCACCTATTAGTTTACCTTCTTTGGTGGCGAGATACAACAACCATGCCGGAAACATCTCATCCCCATTTCGAGGTGTCTGGCCCATGGAGAAAGAATAAAGATAAAAAAATTGAAAAGGGAAAATTTCTTCGGAAATTACTAAAAAATAATTTATACGGCCATTAAAAATTGCTATATAAAACAAAAAATCAGAAATTAAGTAATGGCTTGCACAAAAATTGAGTGCTTTTTAGCAAAACTTTTTTAGTGCTTTTAGCGTAAGAAATGTCTTAAATTATTCTGCAAGCAACATGCCAAACTTAAATAATAAAGAAAAATTATGAGTTTGAAACCAGAAACAATTTTTATCGTCCTTCCAAACATGCAAGGGAAAATTTAACAAGCTGTAAACGAAAATTTAGATTTTCATTGTTAACTGAATTGTCTCCGGTTAGACATTTGATGATAAATATGCCATTTAGGTATATTTCGGTTATTCGGGTGCAAATAAAAAGAAGCTAAATATTTTAGACTTACACAAAAACAAAGTTGCAGTATTAGGTTTTTACGCAAGTTGATGATGATTCTGGTGACGTGTTTTTGGTACTGATCTAAATTATCAAACGGCCTTTTGATTGGCTCTGGTTAACTGCAAAGTGGATTTACACGTAAGTCAAATGCCATATAAATCTGACATCTTCAAACAATATGCTGTGGTTCGTAATTTGGAGGGTGAATTGCTGAAAATGATACCGCATTTGTCGTCTGATCTCCAGTTGAGATCTCAAATTATAAATCTAATGTTAATACACAAAAAGCTCTCATAAAGCATTTTTAACAGCCCTTATATGATATATTTCACTAAATCAAAAACTTCTATTATGATTTAAATTTTAAAATTAATATTTTATTACACACTCTTGGATTCACCATCGCTTGATTCAACTTCTATCGCTGTCCCCATATATTATTCAGACGTAGGCAGCAATGTTTACGAATCACGCATGCTTTCATTTTTGACAATATCCTCGCCAAGGATATCCTGTGATACAGGATCAAGCGATAGTGATTATTGACTGATCATAAAAGAGAGAAATCTGGAAAAAAATAATGTAGGCTTTGCTATAAAGCTGCAAGAAATCTAGCCCCACTATAAAATACACCTTATACCCGCTTTACCTGACGCGACATTTATTATTTTAGAGTCCAATCCTGGTCCTTGAAGGACCTCGGAGCACGGGGTTTTGGCTTGAGATCCAAGCCGTAAAAGCTCTTTTTCGAAGCTTTTCAGTAAACCTCACAGAGAGTCGTAAAAAAGTGCCGTAAATTTGGATTTCTAAGCTCACCTGATCCTGTGCCCGACGTCTATATGAAGTCTCAGCTTTATTTACGATCCCTGAGTATTAGTGAATCGGGGAGGTATTCTTAAAATCCCTGAATAAAAATACACACAACACTTTCTCTGCTTATTTCGGATCGGGGTTTTATTTGTTTTTGGAGCTATTAAAACTCGGTTTTATACAATTGTGGCAACGGGCTCTTTGAGAAAGTTCGAAAAAGTTGGAATAAAAATGACATGTTTAAACTTGGCTGTTCAATTTTCCTCATATGTAATTGTGATATTTTAAAATTTATCATCAGTAAATTAAAGAGCCTACTTTAACCATATGAATTCCATTATCATCGGTTTTGCTCTATTTTTTTCATATATGTATGTACTTGTAATGAGTTATTGAGTAATTTGGATGTAGAATACTGAAATTTTGCTAGGTGAACTATACAAAGAAAACATTTAGAATTTTGAGTTAATTTTGATATGTATTTGGTTTCCCTAAAACAATTATAAAGTTGTGATCACATATAATTTTAAGCCTTTGCAGTCCGAAAAATAATTAAATGCAAAATTATTCACCTCATACAAAGATTTGTTTATTGCTATGAAAAATAAATATACATAATTCTTTTTAATCGAATTTCTTAGAAAAATAAAGAACTATAACGTTAAAAAGAACTATAACGTTGTGATCAAATTTATTTATGTGAACATATATCATTAAGTATCGTCAATAAAAATATGCTTGTTTTTCCCCCCAAATATTGGTAATATTTTTTAATGAAATCCAGAGGCCTTACAAAAGTACAATATTTAGATAATATTATTAATTCAAATCAATTAATGCATGTTTCAAAAATTTTCTAAATATTTTGTTTTAAATTTTTTTGTACATATTTATTTAAAAAATTATCAAGTTAAGTAATCTTAAACTTTCTTAAGAGGTAGTAAAATAAAGTTTAAAATTTTCTAGATATTTTTCATATTATTTTTCTAAATATTTCGGATGTTAAGTGTATTATTGGTTTTAGAAAAGTTTCTTTCGAAGCTGAATATCATTTTGATTACACAAAAAACGTATTCCTGGTTTTTCGCGGTGATAATAATGTGCGGCGAACGAAGCAATAATGAATATAAATAAATCATTAATAATATTTGTTCGTTAAACATTTCAAATTGAAAATATAATAATTATGTCTACAAAACTGTATAAGCTAAAAATATATATAATTTATTAGAAAATTAGAAAAACTATCAATTTCTTGCAGCTTCAAACATACATAATTGTTGTGATTATCTGATTTTTCTGAATGATTTTTTCTGGAACTTGAAATAACTGCATATTCATACATATTATTGAAAAGATTTCAATATTTGAAGCTAAAAAAGTTAACATTCAAATTAAACATAATAAGAATTTAAAATTTTCAATTAAGTATTAGAACTTTTTACATATGAATATTGAAATGTTCTAATAAAATGTATAAATTTCGGTTTTTCAGGTTTAAAATGTAGGCTAGAACATTAAAACAATAATATTCTTAGAAATTAAAAAAAATGTATAAATTATAATTGTGGCATCACATGAATAGTTTTCGAATTATGAGCTTATGCGATATGATTCAATACATTTATTAAGCTCTTATTTTTCCATTTTATTAATTAATTCTTGAAAGTGATTTTGATTTTCATGAAAATGAGTAATACTATAATTTTTTCTTTCTTTTGTAAATAGAAAACGGAGTTAAAAATTAATTTTGAGGTACTTACATATTAGACCGCCAAATTTAAAGGCCTCACCAATGAGTTGCTAAACCGCCAATAATGACAAAAAAGCGCTATTAAAAAAAAATACGGTCCTTAACTGCCGTTTGGTATTCCGTTGGTTTCATTGACGTCGACGGGTTATCGCCAAATTTGAATTCATCACCATTGAATTACTAAACCTTTGGCGTCGACGATCAAGTACGTAAGTACCAATTATGAAAAATTGGCATAGTTTTCTATTATTTAATCCTATCTGATTAATTAAATCTAAATAATAAATAAATTTCCTTTTAGCTGGAAAAGTATGCTTGCTTTAGGCGTTATTTGAGTTCAAAAAGAAATAATTTTTGATTAAACTTTCAGTATGTTCTAAACTAACACCCGCTAATCAATTTTCCCCCTTAGATACGTACAAATATCGATAACAACTATCTAAATGTCAATATGAATTAAATTAATTTTAGCTGTTTATAAATATTTTTGGTTAAGGAATCATATTAACTTTCAACTGGTACATGCTATCAAAATATAGAAGTCAACTGGGATAGCATTCTTTTTTTCCCTTCAAATCTGGGAGAAGTTAGGTTTATCTTTTTTTACGACAGTTGTTGAGTTATGGGTTGACGTGTCTACTGTGCACGTCACGTGCAGGGAAGGTAACTGCCCCAAAGCACGTACTGTACCCTAGAAGGTTGGCAACCTGCAGCCTGATAGAAAAGATAAGCAATATGAGATCGCTGGGAGTATCTCGAAGCAATGTGAATAATGAAATATGCTTTGTTAGGGCTTAATAATTCAGAAGTGCTTTGTTTAACAATAGAGAGCAATTTGTATCGATTGATCCTAATATCAATCCCTGTAATTGTACCAACACACATTATTTAAAAGAAACATGCATACAGATATATCGCATCTACATTTTATTTCAATAACAATTTTAGGTTTTTTTTCTCTCAAATTTGGTTTTGTTAATAATTATTAATAAATTATTATATATTTTTTATTTTAATTTACATTTGCTTTTCTTTCATACAAAGAAATAACCTTTAAATTAATGATTACTCGATTAGCTATATTTTAGGATGAATACGGGAAAATTGAAATATGTAGATAAAAGAAACTGAACTTGGTACAAAATATCTAATCAAACTGGCCTATCAGTAAAGATTCTTCAGTAATGTTTCATCTGAGAATACATATATTTGCTTAATATGAGAGAGGTTTGTTGTTGTTGCTACATATAGCACTTGCCATGGACAAGCCCCCTGATGACACAGCAACAAATTTAAGTCGAAAGGAGCGTCTCTTGCTTTTTGAAGTAGTGCCAACTAGGGCCAAGAGTAAGACTTAGTTACACGCCCTTCTTATACGACGGTTCTTCGGTGGAATCTGGTCTTGAATCTGAATCCCTAAGGCTCACGAGTCGAGATCTTACTAACAGACCACAGCAGCCTTACATGAAAGGAGAGGTTATGCTCCATCGAGTTAGTTGGATGTCTTTATATATATCATCTTTATAGAAAATGTCTCAAATTTATATGAAAATAAAAAATGTTTGCGTCATCAAAATTTATTTGAAGTGCATACTACTTAAAATGCTGACATCGAATACCAGGATAATTAGACACTCTCTAGTATCTCAAATTACCGTACCTTAACAGCTACCTTATCAATTTCAAAATCTGCACATCATCTTTTCTTTCAAGTTCCCATTGAATTTTCGTAAGTTATAATTTAAATGCAAAAATTAATAACACGAATATCTATTTCTCTTGCAATTTTAACATCTATTATTTAAAGGAATATCAGCAGGACCGAACACAAGACATTTTTTATGAACTTTTGAAATTCTAGGAAGTAAAAAGTGTCGCTATTGATGTATTTTTAAGTATAAATAATAAATAATATCTTTAAACCAGAATGATATTATAATTTATTTATTTATAATGAGATAATAAGGCAATACATTATTTGACTGAATTTTCTAATGTCCTGTTTACCTGATTATCGGACAAATAAAACACTATTCCAGACATTACTTAAATTCAGAGAACCAGGCTATAAATGTTATGAGTAAATTATTGTAGTGTTCCAATTATCTCGTAATAATGAGATACATTTTTGCTAAATACTGCAATGCCACATTTGGCTGGTCATAAAACATTCCATACTTAGTACTAAGAAAACATAAGAAATGCAATTGTAACATAAATACCAAGCAATGAAACCCCCTTTAAGGCAACCAGGGACCTTTAAAAGGATTTTTTATAATTTTCCCTTTAGCAATTTGAAGTTTTACAGGCATTAAGAGTAACACGATAGGAAATGACACACAAAATTTTAAAGCATCATATTAATTTAGTTATGAGTTAAGGAATTAATATAATATAATATTATCGATAAATAACGTCAATGAAAAATGTGACAGGCGTTCCAAATTTCTTTAAAAGCACTCGAATTTTTATTATTACTTCATCTAACCCATTTGAAACAAAAGTAAAGTTGAGTAAGAAATATCAAAATTAACTAATGTAATAATTCAAAATTATTAAACTTTTTTAAAAATAAAATCAGTAGTTTTAATTTATAAATTGGTTAATTTTGATATTTCATACTCGAAACTGAAGATTAATCCCAAATTTTGTCTAAAATCAGTTAGAGAAAGTAATAACAAATATTGGAGTACTTTCGAACAAATTTGGAGTGGCTGGAACATTTTTCATTGACGTTATTCATCGCTATTAAATATTATATTAACCCCTCTAACTCATAAATGAATGAATATAATGCTTTAACATTTCGTGTGTCATTCCCTGTAGTGTTACTCTTAATGTCTGTAAAATTTCAAAGTGCTAAGATGAAAATTGCAAAAAGTCATTTTAAAGGTCCCTGGTCGCCTTAATAAAAACAAATGGGCATATCTTTACTCACAAGTCGTATTTCCCGCATATAACATTGACCGAGGAAATGATTTTTGTTCCACTTGCACTTTGGAAAAAAAGAAAGAAAAAAAAGGATCTCCATTTCTGAAGGAAATGTTATTTCGAAACTTATGAAAAATATAAACGCCGGTGAAAAATTCTTGCTGAATCCCACCCTTTTCGAGTCTTGTTTCTTAACATGCTGTATCTCGGCTTTCGCTTCCAAACCATTATCGCCTCCTTCGTTTTTGCCGTGGGCAGTGTACGCTTCCATTCCTAGAATAACAAGGACTGCTTCGCAAAACACTTGAATTGGAATCATTCCTAACCATAAGAAAAACTCCAGTTTTTTTGAGAGATGTCATTATTCTCGAGAGAGAGGTTTGACAGAAGTATTTGAGGATTGCACCGCCTAAAATTTTATATGCACTGGAAGTGAGACTACATTTTTGTCGGGGCATTATTTTTTAAGGTATCATTAAACTCTGCTCATGCTTTGATCTATGATTTAATATATATATATATATATAT
>JAOUZG010052814.1:528719-563257 GCA_026289955.1 Argiope argentata
TTATATAATTTAGTGTTAAAGGTCGGAATTTTTGAAAAATGATTCAAAAATATCAAGGTAAAATAAGTAGCAAGTCGTTGTAATGTAAAATGTCTGAAAATCAGAGTTAGATATCTAAAAAAAGATATTAACGGAAATGGACAGCAAAAATTATGTTGTTTTGGATAGTAGGCAAAAAATATATATAAAGATGGCTACAAAATGTTTATAGTATATTTTAGGTGCCGGTACAACAAATGTCTTCTAAATGGCAGTTGAAGTGAGTAAAGAAGCTTTCAATTAATTAATAAAAGTTACAAACTATGGCTACAAGGCATGTGCCTTTCATGATATTTACTAATAATTTGATAAAACTATTTTATGTTTTTGTCTTAGGACATTTCTGTCATTTTTTTAATTCTTTAGATATGCCGGCTTTCTGGCACAGAGGTAGTGCGTCTTCCTCGTATTCGTGTTTGAATCCCGGATTGGCATGGTTATTCTTCTGTGTGCTATCTTTGAGATGTGTGACTGTGCTTCCTTGTGAAAAGGGGCTGTGCAAGCAAGTGTGATGAGTGTGTAGCTGAGTCGGTATTTACGTATTAGATCATTCAAATTTATCGCGAAATTTGAAGTCGTCGCCAATGAGTTGCTAAACCACCAATTATGGCAATCCGGCAATGGTGTAATCAGTTGATCTTTATAGCCAAATTTAAATCCGTCACCAATGAGTTACTAAATCGTTGGCGACCATTGGCGAAGACGATCTAATACGTAAGTACGACCAAGTCGTACTCTTGGACCTAGTTGGTGCTACATCAAAAACAATAAACGTTCCTTTCTTCTTAAATCTGCTGATGTATCAGCATGGGGCTTGTTCATAGGCAAGCGCCATAAGTAACAACAACAATAATTCTTTAGATGTATCACATTCTTATTAATAATAATAATCTGGCAAATGCAGAATCTACTGTAACTTTTCTCTCGACGGAAAAATCAAAATACAGTCATAATCTGAAATTTTCATCAGACAGTTAACCCATTATTTTTATTTTTAGCAATAGTTCGTAATTAACAAGTTTCGAGAGCAGATGGTTCGTCAGGATAAAGTTAAATGAAATATTCAGCTAAAAGTTTCTTAAAAGAAATATTTTATGCTTCGAATTTTAATGGTACATAATTCAAACTTATTTTATAGACGCCTCGAAGAACTCTAGACACAAGTATGGGAACTATTGCCTTCTATTTCTTGCATACCTTTCAATTCTAAAGAAGGCCGAATCTTTCAATTATTTATTGCAGAATGTGCAATTATAAAAATATGCGCTTCTATAACATTTAATAGACACACTTACATACTTGCTACTTATTTTTCCATGGAGAGTGTTTCTTTAACAATTTTATTACAAAATATACGTATCTAAAACTTCCCCATCAGTTTTTATTTTTTCCACATATTAGTTTTTTCCATTAAAATTTATGCGTGTTTAATTTATTAGATGTTCCTTTGATATCTCTGTAAGTGATTATATGAAAATATAAATTTTTGGTATAGAAGAAAAGTGCACTAAATATACAGGAAAATAGCGCTTCTTGTCGTAACACAGAGTAAAATTTTTTATCATGTCAGAACATGATGTTGTTTAGAGAATAAGGTTTGTGACGCCAATGAAAATCCATCGGCGAAAAATAAAAATTTTACTATCTGCCAGAGCATCTCAAAAAGTCTGCTTGCACTAACGTGTTACCATTGCATTTACAAAATCTCAGATTAAAAAAAATAAGTTAATTACCACATCAAATAAAACCTAGCAAAATGTCATTTTGAGCACGTGATTAAATGAAATGAAATAAACAGGAAAGGTGATTCTTTTTTTTAACAATAAATCCGAGACAAAGTGTTTTAATCAATTGTAATACTAAAGTGACTCATTCAATGAAAAAATTAAAATGAACAAAAATATAATTTAACTTGCACCAGCACGTGGTGCTTGGCCTTTCAAGAAATTATGTTCTGACATGATACATTGAAATATGCATAACAGATTTCATTTTAACCTATTTTATTTATCTTATTTTGTTAATATATTACACAATTTTCCTTTCATCAATAGTAGATTCGTAAAATATTTTGATAATTTTTATTTGCACGAGTTTTAAAAGTAACAAACAAAAATTAACATTCCTTTAAATGGCAAAAAAATTTTGATGTATTTGAGGATTTGTCATTTTGTAAAACTTGAAACAAAATAAAATATGTAATAAATGCTGAAAATAAATGTTAACGATTGTATATGATAAATAAAACAATAAAAAATCCATCTCAATAATGTATAAATATATTGTTATATATTCCTTTAAAGAGTATGATGGTAAGAAATATTTGGCAAAATTTTCACACGACATTACAGCGATGATACAGGAAATATTTTTTCCATTGTTACACTAAAAAAATCAAGAATAAAAAAATATATTTCCCTGAAGATATTGACGACTTGTTTATTAATACCTACCAACACGTATTTGTAATTGCTTACTCATCATATATTAAAGAATTTATTTATATATTTAATTAAAATAAAATTAAGATTGATCACAGATATATTAATTGTAATACATAATTAACCTATCTCTACTACATACATAAATATATATGTGAAGAAAAAAAATTATAATCTCCTATTATAATGGCAGTTGTTTCTGAATCGCTCTTTGGAAATAAATTCATCTTTAAATATAAGATTAGATTATAATTACTAATATTAAAGAAAATTATCTCCTTTAACATCCATTAATCAATGGATAGAAATAAAACTTCTTATTATGCTTATCACTGTGGTGAAAAATTAGATATCGATATCCTTATTACAGTCCCATCGATCACTTTACATTAGGAAAAAAATCAAACTAATTTCACCGCGACATTTGTGCCAGGAAACGAGATTTACAGGATGTTCTTAGTTATGAAGAATGAAAACCAACTTTTAGTTGCTGTAATTTGATTTCAAATCACTTTCTTATTTTACACGACACGGCGCATTAGACGTATTAGGTTGCTGTCTCCTAAAGAGACAGGAAATGAAGAACGAAGAGAGGAAGAAAAGAAAAAGGAGATAAAAGTAAAAGAGGAAGTAAAATTGTCGCTGGCAAAAAAAAAATCAAGAGATTTATCTCAATGCGGGAAAAAGTATTGTAGTACTTCGTTTCCAACCATGCTGTCAAGAAATCAATGGATTTTAGGGCAGATAAAGGATATCCAGCTTTTGTATTGACTGTAAATAAAACCCTAGGCTATTTTCTGTGTGCACATATCGACCGAGAAAAGGTTTGACCTGAGTCACACTCTGGGATTATAGCTCCCGCGTGAGTCAAAATGCGGGGGGGGGGGGAGCTAGTGATACCCAAAGCTGATAATATTCACTCAGGATTTTAAGTCAACTTTATTTGAGTTAAGTGTGCACACTTTCTGATTGATTTATGGATATCAATCTGGATAAAAGTAAAGGGTAATTAAAATGAATTGAAATTCGGGTTAATACTGAAGAGAAAATCTGTATTGTTTTACTTCGAATAAATATATGAAAATATTTATTTTATTTTCATATTCACAAACGTTTTTCAAATCCAATTAATTTTCTCATCAAATTTTCAAGGAACGAATATGTTCAATCTATCATATTCAAAAAGTATCATAAGGATTAACTACTTTTTTAGTTTACATTTTTTGATGAAAACATTGTTAATGCTAATTGAAAAAATTATGATAAAAGAAGAAATGTTTTCTTTGAATTGATCAAAAATAAAAATAAAATTTTTAGATATTAATAAAATGTATTTCTTTAAAAAGTTTTTTTGATTTTTTTTAGTTATTCAGAATAATATTTAATTATTATAAATTATGGAGCAATTATAAATTATTTATCAAAATCATACATTTATTGCTTATTTTAGAGAGTATTAACTAAAAACATCATATTTTATTTACAATAAATAATTTATATATTTATATATTTTAATCTTTCTATTCCAGCAAATACTGCAAATGATATTAGTTTTTAAGAAAAAGAAGCAGCAATTTATTTATATGGTGAAATGTGTATAATTAAAAAATATTGAGTTTCCATATATATTAATTTATTTATTTTACACAAATTATGAAAAAAGTTTAAATTAAACTATAAAAATTTGACCATTCTGATAATAAAATATTTAATATCAGCATGTTTGATTCAACTGAAAGCCAAATATTTTAAGTTATATTAATCCAAAATAATTAAAAAATATTAACGTATAAAACTATAAATTTTGATAAATGAGGAATCATTATCGTTAATTTTATTTTATTGCAGTATAATGTAATAATGTTCATAGCTTTTTTCATTGCGATGCATGATGAATATTTTTATCGAATTTTTCCCTCAGTAAAATAATTTTTATCTGAAAAATCATAATAATTATGCCTTAACTAAAAATAATTAGCATACTATAAATGGAATAATTTTTATCTTTTTGATTATTAAATAATCACAATTTTTATTTTATTTGTTAAAACTGCAGTTTCTCTATTTGAAAGAAATCTTTTGCATTATTAACTTTTCCAATTCTTTCTAAGGTTCTTGAAAATAACATCTTTAATTCCGCAGAGAATTCAATAAAATAGTAACTTAATTTTTTAAAAAACCAAGAAAAATTAATTCATATTGCATATTAGCATTATAAGTGAACGACATATGTCGCACCTTTTAGGCGTGTTAGGAAGATCACTACTGTAATCTTGGTAGCTGGCCAAGAATCCATTATTTCATTGTCATGTTATAGCTCAAAAATGTGACGCACGAAACTTTTGGACTAGACGTTCGATTTTTGCCCTAAAATTCGTCAATTGGAGTCAGCGTGATTCTACTTTAAGCTACAAAGGGACTTTTGCTATAGCATAGTCAGTTCATTTAAATGCTTAATATAGGGTTTGACTCGATATTTGATTTCAAAGGAAGGTATGCCTGGCTTTCCAATGTCAACTCCAACAGTAATAAATATAGCTCTATTACTGCAAGAAAGTGAGATTTTCGAATTACATTAAGATACATAAAAAAAAGAATAACATTTCATTAAATATTACTGTCAAATTGGCCATACAGAAACTGAACATGACATTCGTTTTGTCGTGTTATGAGACTGCCCAATTTTATTATTGAAAAATCAATGACACCAGTGTCCTTTATTCTCCTTACAGACCCGGTTTAGCAACATTCGATTTTATTTATTTATTTTTTTCGAATTTCAAACTATACTTTAAGCTATTTTCATTATAAAAGGTAAACACAAAAAAAGTGGAGATAATTTTGAAGGGTCTAACAAACGATATTTCTAAGCATATATCTAAAGATTGGAAATATGTGAGAATATTGTAACTACACAAAACAAAAATTTGGGGCAATATTAGAGATAATCATATTTCTTAGCTTCTGATTATTCTACAAGCTCCATTAGAAGCAACAACAATAACAATGATTATTCTTTATCGGACAGCCTATATATAATTTAAAACTACATATAATTAAAAAAAATCAAAAATTATTATGTATCCTATAACTGTTGTCATGGAACATTTTTCTCCTTTTTACTCACTCTGTAATGATACGCATAAAATGGCATGAATATAGCTTCTTCATAAAAAATTACCCAGAAAAAATAGATAAAAAAAAACGATCTTTTTTTAAACGAAAGAGAAAAAGTTAAAATACCTCCTCGAACTCCAGAGGCAGAAGATATCTTTGGAGCAGCTGAATGATGCATGTATGTGTGTAACATTACTGCATTGGTATGCAGGGCGGTCGGTTTTTACGGTTGAGTAACTTGCTCTATTTTGAAATGCAAAGGGAAACATTTCTTTCGCATATTGACGTAAGCTAGACACTCAAATAGAAATGGTAGGAATACATGTATATATTTTCGGCTACGTTAGCGTTTTAAAACAAGATATTTCTTCTATTACCTTTCGTTTACGTTTTACAAATGATTTCAAAGCGCTTACAAAGTTAAGTAGGTTTCCTATTGGAATTTTTGTATCTATTTGGGATAGATTTCTTCGAAAATATCAAGAGTATGTTCTTCTCAGGGTATACAGAGGGTAAGAAGAGTGTAACCCGAATGGCATTTCTTCCATTTGGGAATAAGGGATAGGAGAATAAGACTCTTTGTAAGAATGAAAGTCGTACATAAATACAGGTTCAAGAAAATTGAATTAAAAAATTTCGAGAAATCGTTTTGCATTATAGTATTTTTGTGCCAAAATATTTTTGCAATTTTAAATGCTGGGTTATTTGAAAACAAAAAGAGCAGGTTTTAAATATTTATAATAAATATATAGATAGAAAGCCATGTGCTGTATATACACCTCATGAAGGAAATTTACTTAACTTTAATTCTGAACATTCATCATGAGTTTAAATTGTTCCAATAAACACCAAGTTAGAACCACAGTTTTTGTTTCATATGTAATAATTGGCCTCGGCTTATTGAAGAAAATTCTATAAAATTTTGATGTTATAAATCTTAAAGAGAAACAAGCATGGATTTTATGCAGTAATCTTACAAGTAATTGTAAAATTTTGTTCTGTATTTCTTCCATTCTTGGTTTTTCTTTAGTTACATCCAAAACCTACTCGGATATACACATCATTTTCATTTTAAGTGCAAATAAGACTGATACTTTTCCATTTTCAAACTGTCTTTTCAGAAGTTCCAGCACCTTCTGCAGATCTATTTATAAGGAACAGAGCTTACAAAAAAGATATTCTACGATGCAACACTAAAATCACTTTTGGAGTTTTTGCAATCAAGAAAACGAACTTTTCTGGTATTTTGCCATTTCTCCATTATGAAACAACATTTTAGAAATTTTACGAATGGAAAACAAATAAAATTTTAAGTTTTATAAGAAATGCAGCGTATGTTTCTGTCTGTATTAGTTCAGTGGATATGAATGTTTCTTATATTTGCTCCATCTTTTTAAATAACTCTGTACTATGAAGAAACGACGAACTTTTATCGCTTTACATTTATAATATTTTTAGAACTATTAAAAGAAAGAATTACTTATAGAAAAACTCTCATGCATGTACTGCATTCATTTTAATACTTTAATATTATTTTATTATATTTTTTCACTTTATATATTAATAATAAAATGGGGAAATGTCGCTAATTCATATTAGTGATTCAATCTCAAGTGCAAAATGAAGCAATTAATTTGATACAGTCAGGTAAAATAAAATTAACAATTTTCGATGATATAGAGCAAAAAAATTCCTATGACATTTTTAATATTTTACTTCTTCACAAATGTAAAATATTAAAATAAGAATCAGAAAAAGATATAAATAAAAGAAACACATTTTTTAATGGTTATTGATTACGAACAATTCTTAAGATATTATACCTATTCTTAACATAAATTTATAGCTGATTTCAAGCAGTATTCTTATTTTTACTATTGCAGAAATCTTATAAAAAACATGCATAAGTAAAATATTTATTCATTTAGTAGTTTGAGAACTGACCACGTCTTCATTCTCCTAAAAGTATTTTTTGTATAGTTACATCTTGCTTTTACTAAGCTTTTATTCAATTATATGTACTTAAGAGATTTTTTAAAAATCTTTCTTTAATTATTTCTTTAATTCTTCTTTAATTATTTGATTTATCAAAAAGATTTATTGATGTACAAAATATTTTTTCATCAATGCATTTAAGATAATTAGAAAACACATGTGTATTACCTTTCTCATAACTATATGTTTAATTTCACAAATTTCTATTCCATATTAAACTCTATGAACTTCTATATTAAACATTTGAAATTATATTTTCCACTTCATACATTTAAGTGTGTTATCAAAAATCGCCAGCCCCTCATCATTCTTCTGTTTTCAGAGAGTTTTCAAACAGTTTCTCCCCTGTACCTTCTTTACTTTACAAAACACGACAGAATCCATTAAATCTTATAACTTCACCGATTTCAATAATTTTTTGTCATTTGAAAGATCTTGATGCTTAGATTGGCTATCCATGATATTCTGGTGTCTGCCTCTTCCAATTAGAAAAGCTAACTCAAAATATAAAATTCGGGAGAGCTCCAGCCACAATAACCAGAGGGAATTTAACAATTTTGTTCACCATTTTTATCTGTATAAATAACCAGTAATAAATAAATCAATAAATGATGTTTTATTCCAGTATTATATTTTGGAATTCATTCAAATTAGTTGACAGCATTAAATAAATATTATTCATACATCAACGAAATTATTGACAAAGACGGCTAGTTACAATACAGAATTGACAACAGAAAGCATCGAATAATTAAAGAATTTCTGGTCCAATTAAAATGAGGTTCTGACATCATTTCGACATGATATATTAAATAAGTAATTATGTATTATTGTATTATTATCATATTAAGATCAGATCCAGTTTTCACTTCAAGAAAATTGGCAATATTTTATATAACACTTGAACTCCTATCTCCTGATACAAAATATTATCAGTTCGATCTCCCAAATCCCTATCGCCTATATTCCATCCACCCTGACCGATTTATTCCTAGATGGGAGGGCAAAATCATGGACGAGGGGGAGGTCGTCTGATATGCAATTAAAGCACTGAAGGCGATTACAGCTGCGACTGAGAGGAATATGCGTAAAGGGTGTATTGGCCGTCTCATAACACCCCTATCTCGTGTATGACGAACCCGCATTACTACGATAGTTTAATCAGTTCAGTTCTAGGGAGGCTGGTTAGGAGGAAGAGGATGGAGGGGATGGGGTGGCCGATAACAGGAATCCTGGATTCTGAGTAATTTCATTTCGGGCAGACGATACTTCCGCCTAGGCTGACGGGATCAGAAGACAACCAGGATTTCGAATATTGGCCATTCAATCCCAATGAAAATGCTCTTCCTCAAGAGCAGGCGATAATTTATAAAGGAGCAAACGACATGGAAAGGTGAACACGATTCAATCCTTCCGTCTTTGGTGTCAGGGGGGTGCTCTCTCTAAAAGGAGAAGTGCTCCGTGCCTCGACAGGTTTCAGTAATTCAATCATTCGATCCGAGTGGCGCATAAGTATTTAACAAAATGGTTCGAAAGGTGAATCGGTTCACTTTTAGGATGAAATTGAATTTTATTTGAAGTTTCTCCTTACCGTTTATAGAATAAAATCTTCTGTTTTTTATATAGTTTTACTTATATGTATGAGATATATATACATATATAGAAAAAATGTTTAATATAAGTTGGATAAATAGAAATTTATTCATTTATTTAAAGTATTTAAAGATGGCAGTTGAAAATAATCAAATATGCATATTATTTTATTTTAAATTTTCAGTATCCTTCTGGTATAAGCATTTGTGTTATTTTTCTGATTCATACCAATGCATACACTCACTATATCATTTTTATTGATGAAAAAATATTAGTATTTATTACTTTACGAAATTTATCTATAATGATATAAAATTCACCAGATTTCCAAGAATCTTTGTGAAAAAAAGGCTGTCAGCGAAGTTTGATGGTAAACTACATCAATATGGTGTTGTATCTTATGACACTTGCCAAGGACAAGATCGCTGAGGTAGTCAGCGATGTAAGCTTGCTCAGCGTCTCTTGTTTCGTAGTAGCGCCATCTAGGGCCAAGAGTACGACTTTTGTAATTCACTCATCGCATTCGCTTGCACAACCCCTTTTTACAGGGGGTGCACATTCTTTCCGAAGATCGGGACTCGAAATTAGAATGCTCATATCACGAGGAAGACGCTCTACCCCTATACCAGGACGCCGGCAGAACTACGTCTCTGTATATGCATCTTTGATTTATACATATATAAAATAATGGATTTGTATCATATAGATTATGGCTTTAAAAATATCCATTATTCATCTTAATTAGGATTGAATCTGATTATTCCCTCTACATGTGAATCTACCGGCTTGCTGGCACAGATGTAGCGCGTCTGCCTCGTGTTCAGGAGGTCCCGGGTTCGAGTCCTGGTTCGGGCATGGTTGTTATTCTGTGTGCTATCTGTGAGATGAGTGAATGTGCCCCCCTGTAAAAAGGGGACAGTGCAAGCAAATGTGGTGAGTGTGTAGCAAAAGTCGTACTCTTGGCCCTAGTTGGCGCTACTTGAAAACAAGAGACGCCTCATTTCGGCTTAAATCTGCTGCTGGGTCCAGCAGCGAGCTTGTCCATAGGCAAGTGCCATTAGAAACAACAACAACAACATGTGAATCTAGAAAACACACTTATGCTTACTGCTATAATGAAAAGATAGGAATAATTTATGTTAAATGTTTTTTTTATCATTTTCTTTCAGGACATTGCGTAAATATTAGATAAAATTTGGATCATTTATAGACTTGTTAATGATTGCAATGTTAAGTATTCACAATTGAGCCTTGTATTCTTACCATATTTTCTACTATCCTGAAGTCTCTTTACTTTGAAATGTTTCATTTTAATGAAAAATGATTTTAACACTTCAGTTTTGATGATAATATTGCGTAAGAAGAATGTATTTATGTATTTGTAGACTTTTAGATTCATCCAAATTTTGTGAAAATAATAGCATAATGAATTAATTAATTAACAATAAAAATTTTATGAAACATATTATATGATTTGATTTAATGACTTTTATAAAATTTAGGCAACTTCATTATTTTAAGGACGACTTCTCAATATATATTGGTATGAGAGCTTTTCATAGATAAATATTCCATTTTAAACATAAGAAAGAAAATTACTTTACTTATTTTCTAGAGAACCTAGATAAATTATAAAGTTTATACAGTCATCCCAAAATCATCAGTAATTATTTTTTAATTTAATAAAGAATTAAAATAAAAGAAACAATAGACCAATCTATGAAATGATAATTTGACACATTATTCTGGCATAATAAGTAAAAGAAGTTATTTTGCCATCTTTTATTTTATTATTAACCTTTTTAAAAAAATGCTCTGTATGTTGTGTTTGTTTATTTGTTTGGTTCAAATGTTGTAATCAATTTTATACTATCTTTCTGATGAGTAGAAACTTTTAATGTTAAACATATTTCGAAATTGCATAATCAACTCGAATTTTGTATGTTAGGTTCAAATTTTGCCATCTAGTAAAACCTTTTATAAACAACAGATGGCACCGTGCAATGTTCTCATCCTAAAGAAAGTTTAAGACCAACTGCAAAACTGTACATTCACAAAAAAATCATTTTAAAAAATGAAATACCGAGTTTCGTAACGGTATCAATCCTTATTGAATAATTTATTATAGCCTCATATGATATTAGAACCCCATACATTTCCCTAGCTCCATGCAAATTGTACTGATAAAACTTGCATCAAATTAAAAATTCATAATCACACATTTTCTAGAAAATCTGTGTACGGCTAACAAAAATTATTATATACTTTTCAAATTGTTTTAAAAATGAGTATAGCATTTCTTTTTTAAGGCGATCAGGGACCTTTAAAATGAATTTCTGCAATTACTTAAATCTTTACACTACTTAAATTTTCACTATTTAACCTTTTTTAAAAAAAAATCAATAGTTTGGAGTTACTATATTGCTTAATTTTGATATTTCGTATTCAAACTTCAAGATTAATCCCAAATTTTGTTTCAAAAGGGATAGAGATAGTAATATTAAAAATTGGAGCACTTTCGAACAAATCTGGAGCGCCTGGAACATGTTTCATTAACGTTATTTATCGCTAAGATAACATTATATTAGCCCCCGTAATTCATAAATAAATAGTATATTGCTTCAAAGTTTGCCATCACCTATAGTGTTATTCTTAATTCCAATAAAAGTTCAAATTGCTATGGTGAAAATTGCAAAAATTCATTTTAAAGCTCCCTATATGCCTTAAAGTAATTACTTTTAAATTTACATTCTACAGTAAATTAAAATTTATATAATGCATATTCTGAATTCAAAATTTGTCTCTTAAGATTGTAAAGAGCGTATTTTTTCGGTAAAATCACATATGTAGAACAATTTAGAAATGACTTTGCATCTCGTGCTAACACATTTCTTAATAAAAGAATACATTAGAATGATTAGATTTAGTAAAAAGCGAATGCTTCTACTCCAACACATTAGGAAGATCCTGGATGCATGGGAACCTCTGCAATGTATGGTCGATTCAGGAATTCTTAAGAATGGGTTCCCCAACTTGCGTGTGGTGTGCTGAAATGCTATTCTTAACAGGTAGGTGGAAACTGACGATTCACTCTTTTCTGCAAATGAAATGATGTCACCATTCCTTTGTGACAACCAATATCTACTCCTCTTCGGCCCGTATTTAATTCAAAAGAATGAATCTAAGAAATAAAAAAAGAACGCACTTGGAATCCGTGGGACGCAGAAACTTGGCATGTTTTCTTAGGAAAGCAATTTAGCTCTGCACACGCTTTGGCTTTCTTCTTCTCGCTTTTTTTTTCTTTATCACTTCTTTTTTATTCTTTCTTTTTTACAATGCATAAGATTCGAGTTTAAATTGTTCGAAGGGAAATTGAACTCCGAAATTGGAGATGTATTATTTTGATTAGATTAGGAAAGGTCTACTCTCTCGTTCCCCCGTCCTTGGCCTGGAAGCTTTTGTCAAGGAGTGGATTTTAGGAAAAGTTCCAAAAGAACGGAGCGGGAAAGGTTTCAAGATCATTATTTTGAACCTTGCTTATGCAAATTAGAATTTTTAAGGGTAAAACTAATGCCCTTGCTCTCATTGAAAAGATTCTTTAAATGCCTATAATAATGAAAAAGGTTATTTTGTCCGAAATTGGTAATAACACTTTTTCCCATAATCATAACCTTCAAATATATTCCTCAATAATGTGATATTAATCTAATTCATAAGATCTTTTCCATTCATTATTTTTTATTAAAGTAATGAATTCCGATACAAACAATATGAAGATAGATGAATTAATGTTAAATGGTTAACTTTCATATAAACAAATATGAGATTCAAATTTAAAATTGTGGCATGGTGGCAACGTATAATGGTTTGACTTGGTGAGATGGTATTTATTGGCGCAAGAACCATTTATGATTAAACCTAACCAAACATTTATTTACATGGTACTATTGTATTTAATGTGATATCTTTGTTCTTCAACACTTTCACTACTAAAGGCCTTCGCGGTCTAAAAGATAGCACAAATTTTATCCCATATTGCCGCTTTCTTTTTCAAAAGAAATTTGTAAGATATAAAGTGAGAATATCTCTGTTGACAACTCGTTTTACATGTTGCTTACATCGCTTGAAACAGAAACTGACCTGTAAGGATATAATTTATACGGCCGGTTGGGCCGGATTAGTAGTCAAAGGGTTAAGTAGCCTGTCTAAGATTCTTCGATGCTCATTTCTGCACTATAATCAGAAGGTTGCTTTTTTTTCTAAATCAATTTTAAACAAATTTGCTGGTTTTTAGAATATATTGTTGGTTGATTTTCGGACATTGCTAGGTTTCTTAATGAAATTTAAACTTCTTTTCGGTGTATTAGATTATAAAAAAATAGCGATGAATCTTGATAGGTTAATTCAAAATTCCCGATTCTTAAGATAAATATTTGTTTCCCCAAAAAATAGAGAAGGATCCAAACAGATTTTATGGGTGGTTGGATATGATAATTTTTTATATTACACTTCTTATACTTATTGAATCAAGGCCCATCTCAATGCGCCAAAAATGGTTAATATAATCATTTTATTCAGCTGCCTTAATTTTTTGTAAATGACTTTAGAGTTTTGTGCAAGGTCGGAAGAAATAATATTGCAATTTCTCTTCTAATGGGGGAAAACAGCTTTTGCCGATAGATTTTTTTAAAATTATTTTAATCGTCTGCTTTTCTCTGGGTACTTCAGTGGATATTTTTGTAGTCTTAATGATATATTTAGAGTTTAGAGGAAAACATGACTTAGGATATATTTTGAATTTCATCCTATTTATAAGAACTCAGTTTTTTTAAATATAGTTTCTCATTCTTATAAAAGAAACCTTAAATAGTTACCTACATAGAGTAATTGTTATATTAAATGTAATTATGACTTGAATAACACCACACCAGAACTAAGTGAAATATTGGGAAAGGTGACGAAAATATATTGGAAATTTACTATAATATTAAACCATTTTTTACTTATTTGGTCCAATAATGTTAAAATAATTTGTTTGAAGAAATTTATACAATTTATGATTGTAATTAAATTTTTCTCCAGTTGAAAGCGTCTTTAGGATTTAAGAAGGAGTTTTTATTTTTAAAAGAACACAGCTATCAAAATATAACTGAAGAAAAATTTTAATCATTTTCTCGTAGTTGTACATTTAATAATTCCACTTTATTTCCCATAACTTAGTGTTAAATTTTTCATTAATTGTTAAATTTGTCAATCATTGAATGTTATTGATACTGATGCTCATTTTTAAATTTTCATTGCGTTTCACATTGAGACTTACGTGGGACATATGTTTTAGTTAATAGGTTTTGTTATCAAAAAAAACCAAGCTATATTTTCCAACTCTGTGTTTTAACCCTTTATCTAAATTATGTTGATAATAATTTAACTTCCTTTTCTCACCAGTAGTTAAATTTCCTTGCAGAATAATCCGAGATAACTCTTCCAAAATTTTAATTAATAGAAATTTCTTAATTTAATTATTAATTAAATATTTTTCATTCCTAATTTTAACTTATATTCACTTCTTGCAATTTAGGTTGCGTTCTCCGTGTTTTTCAGAATACCATCGGCAAAGATAGTCATAATACGAAAATATAATCCAGATTTAAGTGTTACTTATAAGTACCATCAGTAGATAAAGGGTTAAACAACAGAACCATTTATTCAATTTGAAACTTTAAGCTTCTTTAAGGATTATGCTTCAATCCAAATAATACATTTCATTCAAAGCACAATTTAAGTACTTTAATGCTGATTGGATGCAGATTTATATTAAAATAATGCAAATGCTTTTTATATTGGATTTAATAGAACAAAGAAAAAAAACCATTAAAGGCTAATACGAAAGACATTATTTAAAAAAAAAGAAAAATCTAATACTTAGGATAATGATAGTAAAATTACAACAATTTTACCACCAGATCTCGTTTACGAAACTTTAAGTCACACACACACACACACGCACGTTCTTCCATCTCAGTCACACATGCACAACCTCCTCTTAGACATTCATCTTCTTTACCATTCCCATTGTAGTCGTCTTCAAACTGTTTGGAAGAAAACCGCACGATAAAAAGAAATTACAGTCTGCGAGAAAACCAATGAAAAATAAAAGTGCAACTACTTTCCCGCGGTCGGTTCGTCTTTCTTTGATCACAGTTTGGGTATTAGGTTTGTCGATTTGTTGCTTAATACTCTCCGTCGGACTTGATTGATGCCTTTGGGGGAAGATAAAAAAAAACAGTTCAAAATAGTTCGGAAAGTTCTTTGATTACACTTGTATTAATTAATTTTCAATGATTTTGACTTCCGCAAAGAACAGTTTTGTTGAATAAAAAAACGCATTCATTTAAAACAAGTATAAAATAAATACATTTTATGATTTGGAAGAGTTATTGAAAAAAATCTGTGAATATTTTGATATGGAAGCAAATAACAATTTAATGTTTAATAATTTTTGACTGTCTTTTTTTTAAATTGGCAATTTCAATTATAATTTTTTTTATTTCTTTGCATTAACAGTTGTTTTTATCAGTTTGATATATAATATATAGTAAAAAATTATAAAGAAAAAACAGGATTGTTGATGGTAATATTTTTGGCATATTATTTTTCCCAAATATTAACTGAATATAAATATTATGTGCAACGTATTGTTTGTCTAACATTCAAACACACAGAAATTTAATTCCATATATGATTTTTAATTATATTACTAATAACTAATATAATTAAACAAAAACTTTGATGTAACGTTGTTGAATTTTTTATATATGTTGCATATTTATAATAAACTATTTAAACAATTAGTATTATTATCTATAATATGTCGTATAAAATAAGAAACCTTCTGTTATTTGTTAGTGTCAACACTGATGGCTTAAGTTCATTAAACCAAAAGAAGAAAGTACAAATTGTTATAACATAATATATTTAAAATAATATAGAATTATGAAAATACCGTTATGTATATTTATAGATACTTGTAATTAATTAAAAGAATTGAAAATAAATGGTTAACATTTTAATATGAATAAATACAATGGAAAATACTTTTGTAAAATGTACTAAAAATAAACAGCAAAAATTTTATAGAACTATGTTAGGTGATATTATAATACATCTCTGATATAAAATATATCAAAATATTGTTTTTTCAACTTATGTATATTTATAGGTACTAGCAATTCATTAAAAGAATTGAAAATAGAAGGTTAATAGTTTGCTATGAATAAATGCAATGGAAAACACTTTTGTAAAAAGTTCTAAAAATAAACTGCGAACATTTTATAGAACTATGCCAGGTGATAATATGATATATTTCTGATATAAAATGTATCAAAATATTATTTTTTTTCATTTTATTTTAAACTAAATAAAAAATTAGCTTTAAAAGATTTTTTTTTTGCATGAAAGAACAATATTTTGAAATAATGCTATGATTTTTTTTAAAATTCCCATCTTATTCAGTAAAAGAATGCGATCGAATAATTTTTTTAAAAAAATCTCTCTTTTTTTGTGACATTAGTATGGACGAAAAGAATCAAAACTAAAACACAGAAACTGAAATTGCTAAATTTATACAGTAGTTCCGAAACGATCCGATACGCCAGGGAGAAAGCGACTTTGAAACAAAAATAGGAATACAAAAAAAGGATATATTTTTATTTGCTTTTCAAGTTTTCTCTTCATTTTTTTTCTATTCCTCCTCTCTTAGAAATTGGTCTGTTGAGAAAACGTAATTGCAGTCTCCCGCGAGAAATTTCAAATGATGATTTCGACGATAAGCAGGTAAGGATTTGTTTTCTAAGCTCACTGTTTTCCTATGTTAGTCTATCAATAAAAACCGTTTTTCTTCTCCACCTTATATCCTTTAAAATGGATTAGTTGTTTCTTTTTCTTGGCGCTTAATTGAAAAATAGAAAAAGAAGAACGAAAAATGTTTTTGGATTACTGGAATTGAGATTTAGTACTTTATTTGGCAAAGCAACTATAGAAATGGAGTGGGTGTTACTTTAAACCTGAGAGGTGCCATATTTTATTAATTTTTGCAAATATACTTTTGTTTCAAAAAGTGAATAAACAAATGTTAATGTATATTTGAATAATATGACATTCATAAATATTAATGTATGTTCCAATGGAATAAAATGCAATTAAAAAATAAATATAAGTCGATAGATAATCTGTTAAATAATTTATTAACATCTCAGAACATGAGGTTGTTTTTCTGATGAGGTTTTTAGCGTCATCAAAATTCGTAGGAGAAAAATAAAAAAATTTATTATCAGCACGAGTATCTCAAAAAAAAATCAACTTTTAATAACTTGTTGCCATTGCATTTACAAAAACCTCCAATTAAAAAATTAAGTCAATGACTACAGATAATAAAACCTAGAAAAATGTCATTTTGAGCACGTGATTAAGTGAAATGAAATAAACAGGAAATGGGATATTTGTTTAAACAATCAATGCGAGACAAAGTTTTTTAGATCGTTTGCAATACTAAAGTGAGTCATTCGATGAAACAATTAAAATGAATGAAAATATAATTTAACTTGCACAAGAACTTGGTGCTTGTCCGTTCAAGAAATTATGTTCTGACATGATACACTGGAATATGCATAGCAGATTTCATTTCAGTCTTCTTTTTTTTTCATTTATTTTTTGATTTGAGATTTGATTCTTAAATTCTCATTCCTTTGAAAATTATTTATATTTACTTTTATAGAAAAATTGTAAATTTTAAAGCCTTTTCAAATTTATAAAAAATTATTTTGTAACATATCAGGTATGATTAAATAATTATTCGTAAGCAATTAATGCTCTCTTTAGATTAGAAATATTTCTTTCAAATACTAAACTAATTTATGAAAAGATTATTTTAGTAAAAGTAATGTATTTGTAAAAATAATTGGCCAGTACCATTTCACCATTTACTAAATTGTATTTTTGAAGTTTAAATAAAATTAAGAAAATAATAAAATTTAAAGTATTAAGTAAAATATTATAACAGGTATTTAATTTTAAAAACATTTAACTAATTTTGTTCCAGATTTACATTTGTTGAAACAGTATTCTCAAACAGTATTTACCATCTTATACGTATCAAAATTAATTCCATTTTAAAATGTCATTTCAATACCCTGAAATATATGAAAATAGAAAATTCCAAAACAAAGATGTCTGTAAGAAAATAACCATTACTTTTAACAATCTTTTCCATCAGAAACTATCTTAAAATAACCTAGATTCGTAGTGGTAACTTCCAGAATTTGCATTGAATTTCCCCCCAAGCTTTATTCGAAATACTCTTTTGTTCACTATTTCCAAGAAATCTAAATGATTAGACTGAGAGATTATATATTTTTCCATGGAATAAAGAGAATGAAAGTATTAACATACAGAATTTGTAAATTGAAAATGCGTTCTAAAGATTGAAAATAAATTCGGTTTTATAATTACTTCCTGTACTTTTAGAATTCCTGTCTCTTTCTTTTAGTACCCAGATTTCGTTAAGTGTATTTTAGAAATGCTACTGAAAGCTCTATTATTTCTTCACCAATAACTTAACCCTCTATAAGCCGAATTTTTGTTTCAACTCCAAAAAAATTGTGGGAGCGAAAAATCAGAAATTACAAACCTATGTATGTAAATGAAAACAGATTTTTATGTTTAAACAATTTTATTGCGTTATAATCGTTATGTGACTTTCAAGTCACATCGGCCTATAAAATTTGCTCTTCAGTGTATAATATCTCATAGGTGAAAGTCCATAAAACATTTTGCATTTAGTGTAAGGCATAAATGTGCATGCATCCATATATATAGTTTGGTAAAGACTGACAAAAGCAGAAATAATTTCAATTGGATCCAACGGTTTCGCGTAGTTTTACTGTCAACAATTTGCACAGCAATTACTTTGCTATTTCGAGTTGATGAGTCTAGAAATAGGCATGAATACTAGTATTAGTTGTGTTAACAAGGCCATAGATTTTAGATTTATGTGTCATCTCATGAAAAAAGCTATAATTATTTTGTAAAACTTCGATAATTTAAAATGTGACCTTAAAGTTATAGGGGTCCATAGGGGGTTAATTCATACTTCATTCATTTTATCACAGTCCAACACAATACTTCACACGGTATTTATAATTTTATCATAACTTATTTAAAATAATGTTCGTTTTCGGAAAGAAAAGAAATAAATCGTGTATCATGGATTTCATTGGGTGTAAAGCATAAATGTGCATGCATCCATATACGTAGTTTGGTAAATACTGACAAAAGCAGAAATAATTTCAAATGGATCCAATGGTTTCGCATAGTTTTACTGGCAACAGCTTGCACAGCAATTATTTTGTTATTTCGGGTTGTGATGAGCCTAGCAATGGTCATGATTATTAGTATTGGTTGTGTTTGCAACGTCATAGTTTTAAAATTTATGTGCCATCTCATGAACAAAGCTATAATTATTTTGCAATATGTCGATAAATTAAAATATAACCTGAAAGTTACGCTGGCCCGTAGAGAGATAAGGCAGAAATATATTCAATAATTTAAACTGATGTGGCAATGTTTACAGAAGAAAGCATGTAAGCGAAGCACGGAAACAAAGTTCCTAAATTAATTGGTTTATTTTTCTATTAAACCTTTTTAAATCTCTTTTATACAATGCAAAGGGATTTAAAACTCAGGATTAGACCAGTGTGTCACTACTCAAACTACTGGGGAATCCCATCTCCAAGGTAAAGTTCGTTGCCCTAAGGTTTGCACTGCTGGTTGCTAATGATAAGAATGCCATATGGCCCCACTTTTCTCTGTAGCAATTGGATTGTCTCACCCACACTGAAAGACAAGCAAAAAGGGCTGGCTAATCCACTTATTTACACTCGGCAAACATCCAGTACAGCTCGTCATGCTGCAGCCCTCATTGCATGATTGAGTACCCTAGACCCATGAGGTGAACATCTCTCCTTTTTTTTCCTTTCCTTCCAACGTTCTTTTTCCCTTTGCTTCACGTTCCACGAGAATGTAATGAGTATCGATCGCGATGGATGGAATATTGAATAATTTTGTACTTGTGTCGGTGTCCAACAAGGGAGAGATGGAGAAACTGATTGATTCAATTAGTACCAGCGTGCTGCTTTCGGATGGCGTGACTTGAAGCGTGTTTAAGTAAAGAAGAGTGGCACGTGGCACAGCGGCATTTAGAGTGGGATAAAAGAAGATTAAGATAGTGTAAATAATCTCTCTTTACAGGTAGTTTTATTTAATTATAAGGCGATGATGGCGAAAGAAGGGGGATTACGCAGTAATATGATAGTCTCTGAAAATGGATATGGGGAATAATTAGTCTGTCACTCAATGTTTGATGGTATATCCGTGTGATTGTTTCTGTGGTAATTCTTTTGTCCAATATTCATAAAAATGAATATACTCATTGAGTAAAGTCTATGATTTATATTTTCTATGTTTTCTGTCATTTATTGTTATGATATATGCCTATGTACTTTGTCTTTTGTATGTTTCTTTCTAACAGTGTAACAGTAACTGTGTAATGTTTTTTTTTTTTTTGGTTTTTAATAAAGTTTACCTACATCTATACCAAACTGGGTAAGGGTCCATTTGAGCCCTAGAAATGGAGGTGTGGTGTGGTGTTAAGAATTAAATAACTTATGTTGGATTTTATTTATCTTTTTCAAATATTATCATGTGAGAACATCTTTTTTCATTAGGGCGTTGTGAGTAATTCAAGACAACGAATAATTGAAGCTCAAAATCTTATTGGCAAGGAGCATAAATGACATTATTCATCATCATCTTTTAATATAATAGATTTTATCAGCTTTTACCAGTGTTGTATTATTACGTATGCTTCTTTGGAAAAAGATACGCTTTTAAAATGTTAAATTACTTTAACCAGCATTGTTTTTTTTAAATCTGCTGTTAAACGTTGACTGCCAACTACGAGATAGCTCGTAGATCACGTTCTTTTTTAGGACGCTAACTACGATTTATGTCTTACTTGTTTACTTGCCATTTTTTTTTTTTTTGCAGCTACGATTAAACTAGGAATATATCAGTGCAAATGCCGATAGATGGCTTCTGGGAAAAGAACAAAAAAAAATCAATGCTGGCTTGCACGAACAGAAAATTTATTAAAAATCAAACAAAAATATAATTATAAAAATTAATTCAAATTAAATAATTTTTAAAAGAAATTAAATAATAATTTATTGTTTGTGGAACTTCTTAAAAAATCTTCCACACAAAGGACTGGATTCCCGCATTTATTTTTTTTTCGATGATAACTATGCACTAGAATTAGAGTATTTAATAATTTAATGTGATTAAATCAAACTGTCATTTTAGGCCAAATTTCTGAAAATTGCCATGGCAGTCAACGTGTTAAGCTACTAATGATGATGTCTTAAATTAATTAAGAGAAATAATGACTTAAAAATAATAATGTTCTTGCATGATATCTTGAAATTTACGATTCATAGATTTCATTTATCTTTTTATTTTCTTACTTTTCCCAAAATGAGTAGCAAAAATTTATTTTTGCGATGATTGAAATTTAACATCGAACCCACTGTCAAAAATTTAAAGAAATATCAATAGGCTTTACAAAATCCTGAGCATAAATAATACTTTTGAAAACAGCCATTTTGTGTCAGATAATCTATACAAACATATAATCTATCTTACATTACATTATACTAAATATATAATAAAGGCTTCGATGAGTACTTTTTTATTTTTATGCAAAAATATCTATAAAGATGACTATAGAAAATTATCTGAAAGTCCTTTCTATAATACCCCTAGGAAGTATGGTTATTGCAAGTAAATAGTTTGCCTAAGTTTTTTTTCACTGACTTGGAATATTCAAGGAATTTATAAATAAAAATAGAACTGGAATCCATCCATGCATATCTTTCGAAGATTTTGCTGCTTTCATAATATTTCGAATGAAATTTTAATGTTTTGATTGAAAAATGTTATTGATGATCAATCGTAAAAAAAGAATATTAGTGGTCAGAAATAATTATGGAAGATAGATTGGCCGGTTAGATAATTCGAATATTTGTTAAATCAAAAATATAATTTTTTACTAAAGTGTTTAGCAACAAATATTATATTTTTGATTATATATGTTCATTCTGTTGTTGTTGTTACTAATGTCATTTGCCATTGGACAAGCGTGTTTAGGCAATTTTAAGCAGAATTAGCGTCTCTTGTGTTTGAAGTAGCGTCAACTAGAGACAAGAGTATGACTTAGCTTCACACTCATCACATTCGCTTGCACAGCCCCTTTTTACAGGGGGGGGCACATTCACACGCCTTACAAATAGTACACAGAACAATCTTTCCCTAACCGTGACTCGAACCCGGAACTACCAAATAACGAGGAAGACATGCTGTCTCTGTGCTAGGACACCAGCAACATGTGCATTCTTAACTTGAAGCATATGTGACTTAATTGTAATGACTTGGCTTCAGAAATCAAGGTTCATATTATGTCAGCGTGTTTTTTTACGCTCCAAAAAAGGATATGCCATGAATGTGAGTTCAATCCTTGTTAAATCCATCTTTGAGGACCAAAATGCGGCTGTGACATTGAGATTTAGAAATGAAAAGAATACTGACGTAGGTGCTATTTTCATAATCTGACCACTGTACAAAGTGACAAGGTTCGTGAAAATTCCTATTTAAAAAATTAACACGGACTTGCATATGAATCATTTTTTCATAATAACATTTTATCTTAAAGTGGTCGAATAATCGCTTAAAATATTGTTATAAAAATGCAAAGAAGGGGTGATAATCTTTGTATCATTTTTTAAATACAAAGATTATCTGACAAATATATATAAAAAATATCAGACAAATTTCCTCGTTACTAACGCATTCACATGCAAAGTGTAGGAAATGAACTGATTGTCAACCTGAGAAAATTTCGGGATAAGCAACTGGAGGGTTAAAAGTTCAATTTTACAACACATTTTGGTGTCAATCGATTAACAAAATTACGTACAAAATGTATATTCGATACTTACGTATTATACCGTCTTCGCCAACGGTTTAGTAACTCATTGGCGACGGATTTAAATTTGGCGATAAAGATCAACGAATTACACCTTTGCCGGATTGGCATAATTGGTGGTTTAGCAACTTATTGGCGATGACTTCAAATTTGGTGATAAAGTTGGACAGTATAATATGTAAGAACCGTATATTCTCTTGATAGATTCAGTAATGCCAAGGATCTATTTGTTTGTTTTTTAAATCTCGTTCATCAGTATCATACAGAGTATTGGAAGTATTCTACTAATAGTATGTTGGGAGGAAGTAGGTATATAAAAGATGTATTGGAGGCTATAACAGAAGGAGAGACAAAACCCCGCTGATTAATTTGGAATTTTAACTCTGGCACTGCATTGGTATGACTCTTTTCAGTAACGATCTAACCACATGACGTTAAACTGTCTTAATTCAATAGGACAACATAAATTCAATAAGCTCTCTTCAGTTTCTGTTTCTGAACGAATTCTGAAGCAGCTTCTTGGTTTTTATTCCTGATCCAATTCAGAAACTTTTGAAAAGTTTTCTTATTAGAATATCTTCTCTTTTTTTTATTCATACGCAAGCTTTCTTTTGAATATAACACTCGAACAGAACTATCAATGTTTTTTTATAGAATTAATTATTCCACCCCTCATTATTAAATAAATTACCAAACTAATCTGAGGTGCAATAATTGGGAAACTTACAAAAGAATACTCTTCACAGCTGAACTAACGGATATTTGCCATCAACTTCACACAAGAAAGTGGCGATTCTCTAACAAAATCATTCAATACAACTCCAGACCGGCCACCCCTCTCTCCCGAACTGTATCTTTTCGTCCTCCGATTCATTCTTTTTAAGGAACGTTTTGTTGCTTCTTTAGCACTGATTAAAGGAACTTCGCGTTCTTGTCGATACTATTTCTTTGCAGAAGAGCAAAAGAAGCTCAAGAATCCTAGAAGAAGTATCGAGAGGGAAAATGTTGCTTAATTTTATCTCTCTCCGAAGAATTAAGCCATTCGTTGGGAGAGTCTTTTGTTCTAAAAGCCATTTGGAGACTTTCTGCAAAAGCAAAGACGAGAATGAAAGAAATTGGGAGTATATTTTTCTCAGAAATAAAGATGAATTGAGTTAAAGTAAAGAGAGAAAAAAAACGAATAAATAAATAGTGAAGTGCATTTAAAAGCGTTATTCAAATTGCTTCTTTTCTGAGCCTAAATTTCCTTGAATTTTTATTTTTAATTTATTTTCGATATCAGTTTGTGCTTCTGCTATTTTTTTTTTATCTGTAAAGAACTTTACTAGTTTCATTTCTCGATAAATGAAAAGAATTTATTCGCATATGTTGGAGTAATTGATATTTGCGTTGTAAATGAATGAAGAAAATTAGTCCGGTTTTATTTGTAAAAGCCTAAAATATTCAAAAGTTTTCAAGTGGGCAAATCTTTTCCCGCTTGCATGAATGATTCTGTTGCGCCCCGGTAAGCCCTTTATTGAAAAGGGTACATTGAAAAACGATATCCTTGTCTCAATGACAGCTTCATAGCGTAAAGAAAATTCAATAGTTATTTGAATTAATGAGTCTACAGCATAGGTTATTATAAAATAAAAAGTAATACTTCTAAATTTTGATTTAAAATGACATAGCAATTTATATGTTGCAGAACAATAAAATCCTTAATTCTGAAGATTTTTCTTTCAGCTTGGTGGCTTTTATTTGGCATTTACGATCCATAACCAATCGAATATTTTGCTCTTATAAAGTTGATTTATTTCATTAATTTATTGCAATATTTGATGAAAATAAGGAATAGAATAATATCTGAAATATAAGCAAAACTATCTATTACATTTGTTTTACATATTCGCTAAGCAAACGTTGATGAAAAATATTGCAATATATGCTCAGTACATAGTTGTATAAACATAATTTGTTCCATTCATTTATAGTTTTATACACTAAAAGGAGACCAAGTTAACAAGAATCTATTCTTAAAAATTAATTCAATAAGAATTTTGTTACATTGTATTTCCATAATGCCATTTCTAACCAGATTTTTTCACAAACTGGTGTTCTCGTTATATCTCTTTTTGAATATCCTAGTCAACTTTATATTTTAAGATTTTAAAAATAGTAAATTTGGTAGACTATTAAATATGTGATTGAATTTGCAAAACTCTTTAGTTACTTTTCTAAATAAACTCAGTTTAAAATTTTACTTTATTATTTATCGCTAATTTTCAAAAATATATTTTTAAGAGGATTTAAATGAAATCTTTGGAATACCCTAGTGTTGTGTGTATGTGTTTTATATATGCAGTTGCATTACTTGTATTATTGAATATATATATAACACTGTTACTAAAAATAATAACTATATAAATCAAAATCTATGTTACAAAAACATTTTAAATAATAAGTGTATTTATTACTTTATTTAGAAAGTACCATAATTTATAATTAGGTGATACATTTTCTTTCAGTAATATAATTTGCTGTGGAACATATTTTATTATTTTACATTTGCTAAATTCTAGTTTGTATTATAGATGATAAATTACATCCTTAATCAATTTGAGATGTTCCATACTACATTCTATCATGAACAGTGCTATATATGGTAAACTATCTTCTTAAGAGTTAGATGTTAGTTGAGATATTACATTCTATTAACTAGATTCTAAATTTTGTTATAATCTATAAACGGGTTTCCTGTTTCACATAAAATATTACGCTCAATGTTTGGCTTTTAAAATATTTTATACAATATTAAAATGTTTAATGTTTTTTAATCATTGAAGTTCTTTCATTGTTACATTTTTTTTATTTATTGTTTTCTAAAATATGTTCCAAATAATATCTTACTTTCAAAGATTGATATTTCTACTTTCTTAGAAACGAAAGACTGGGGCTCATACACTCATAAGGTGGTTTTATACAACAGAAATGAATAAACAAAGAAATAAGCCTTGCTGTTGTAAATAAAATTATTTTTCTATTTCTTCCCTCTAAAAAAACAACAGCTACATATCGGAAAGCACTCAATGAACCCACTTCGCATCCAATATTTGCTGATACTTTCGAATGCAAACTATCCTTCACCCGCATCTGTTGCGAAGGAATATCCCTTTCCGATGCCCAAACAAATCAGAATATAGCACCCAAAAATACATTACATGCAAAATTCATGCAATGTATAGCCAGCACTAGAAAGAGGGTGTGTGGAACATCTCCAACGACCCATGTTTACATAATGTCATTACTGTCTCCCTCCTTGACATAGTGTCCAATTTACAACCCCTGAAACAACACCCCTTGTCCTTTACACACACTATCTTTGGGAATTTAAGGGGGCGAGGAAATAACTATGCTTCTCTAAGTTCTGATATACCTGCCTCTACTCAGCTCTGCTGTATATCGATTTTTGACAAATTCGTCTTTTCTGCCTGAATTTACATTTCAGAAACACAGTAGGTAGAGAGAAAAAAATAAATAAAAAGACGGCGCAGCAAAAGTGAGGAAGAGTTTGGAGGGAAAGTTCAGAGTAAATAACATTTCCGTGAAGGCAAACGAGTCGTTAAGCTTTCTGCACTGTTTTATCATAGCAAACGAACGTCGGCATAATGTTTTCATCCCGTTCTCGGAAATATAAAAGTTACACAAACGGGGTTTGAATTTTAAGCGGTGTTTCACTTTTTGAGTAATTGCTAGACAGCTTGATACAGTTGGGACGAGGAACCTCTAAATTTAGATAAACTATTTTGATTAAAAGGATGTATATTCTCAATATACTCAGAAAAATCATAAATTAATCTGATTAAAAGTGTGTGTGTGTGCATGTGCTATTTTAAACTCTACTTTAAAATGTTATCTCTTCGCAACGTTTTGTCTTTATTTACCCCATAGTAACTTCCTGGTCGATTAATAAATCAAATGAAGTATAAAAGTAATGCACAATTGAGCCCACGTTCCAAGTGAATGGATAATAAATCTCTGGTGTTAATATTCTTTTAGAGGATTCTTTCGATGAGTAATAAATCACTTATATAAAATAGATTGTAAAATAACCCTGTTTACCCTGTCAAGGTCATATGCATCAGAATTAATGTCAACAACCTACACGTGTGTGATTTATAAGAAGATCATAGTATATAAGACTAGATATAAAGTTTTCGGCCCTTTTTTTCTACCTTCTTTCTCAATGCAATTTTCAGGCTGTTGTGTGCTGCGCAGCGTACTTCTAGAGCTGGAATAAAACGAAATTAAAAAGACAATATGTGTTTATTTGATGATTTTCGGGCACGACTCTCCGCTCTGCTTTCCAATCAAAAGTAATATGGATTATATTACATATATATATATATATATATATATATATATATATATATATATATACTCAAAATACATTTTACTTAAAAATTAATTATACAAATGGAGGTTGAATTCGAAGTGGTGGTTCACCTTTCAATTACTAAATGGCTAGATGTACTTATGATAAAAATTCTCTAAATATAGCTTTACTATTTTAATTAAAAATTTGCATGCTCACTTAAAATATATTTTAATGTAAGAATGACAGAAATAGCTCTTGAATTTGAAGCGATGTTTTATCTTTAAAGTCTAAACAAAAGGTTATAGTTATTGATTAGATTTACCATTTTGATTAAAAATATATGTTCGTTTAAAATACACTTTACATATAAAAATCATACAAATAGAATTGAATTCCAAGTGGTGTTTAGAAGAAACGATAAAATTACAGTTGTAACAAAAAAAAACTTCTAAATTTAGATTTACTTTTACCATTGAAAGCTATATATGTTCACTCAAATACATTTTAAGTTGTTTAAATCGCCAAAGCTCCAAAAATAAGAAAACAACATTGGTTGTAGTAAAAATCATAAATAATGAAATCTTTCAAAGCAAATCCTCACTAAACTAAATTTAGTATTTTGGCATTTAGAAAGAGTAAATTTGGCTTCTTCAGATACTAAAAGTTGCAATCTTAACGATTAATATAGAAAATCCTCCTTTTTTAAGTTTTTCTTTGAATTAATTTTTTTTTCCAGAATGGGAACACTTCATAGCAGTTTTTATCTAGACTACAATATATTAACTTGTTAACAGTTCAAATATCACGTAAAAATATTGGAGCATTAAAATACGAACAAACGTTCCTTTTTTCAATATTAAATAACATATGAAAGCTAAATAAATAAATAATAGTATTTTTTAAAACAGTATTCTAATTTTTTTTAAAATAATTTTTTATTTATACTTTTAATTATCAATATTAATAAAAATATTAAAATACTTATGACGATAATGCTTAAGATTTAAAATAAAATAAAAAAAAGTACTTTCTATTTTCAAATATATATACCTTAATCGCTATTTCTGAAATTATCTAAATTTAGATTTCACAAAATCAAGTAAATGAAAAACAAAATAATGAAACCAACAACATCTAATCATGGGAATAATGAAGTCATGGCATCTGGATTTAAATTCAATACATTATTAAAAAGAATTCTAATATAATTTGTGATGCATTCATCTGATTCTCTCTTTATTTGCTTTTTACTGCGTGTAAATATACGAACTATGTTTAAATTTCCACAAATGTAAATACAATTCTGAAAAGGGAATTAATTCCCATTCTACGATATGAACTTGATTTAAACTATGAATATAGGATTTTGATTTCATAATTCGTTATTTATGTAAATTCTAAGTAAATAAACAAAAAATCTGACATATTTAAATGAGTTTTATTACAAACTTTATAATAGCGTGTACACAATTTCCCTGAGATTTAAGATCGGGACTCATCCCTTTTTATATTGTAAAATGGATCTCATGCTTTAAAATTAAATAAATTAAAGGAAATTTCTTGTAATTAATCCATAGAAATTGGAGACAAAAGCGTTAAAAAATAAAGTAATTAAATTTATATGCTTATATCTTTATCTTTATATTTTATTTTATAAATTTATATATTTATAAGTTTATTTTGAGTTTATGTAAAGTTTTTTGCCATAATTTTTTCTGTATATTAAATTTAAATTTGATAGTACTGACTCTTTTTGTTATTCACATATATTTTACATTTTTGAAAAAGTACCATCAAGTGCAAAAGCTTTATTTTAAGGGATTTTCAAGTATATCTTAAATATATAAAAATGGAATTTAAAATTTATTATTGGTATAAAATTATTTATTCTAATATAAGTTTAATACTTATTAAATTAAATATAAGGTATGCGACTAGAGTTATATACTAATTATCATTATTTAAATATATAAATAGAAAATTTCCATAAGGAAATATAAATGAAAGAGCCTTAAAATATGCAGATTTCGAGATACGTGTTATTATCACTTTCTGAAAGACAAGTCTTTGTTAATAAAATTTTTATAATATTTTCAATGTTAAAAAAACATTTAAGAAAAAATACGATTAGCATATTTCACTTTTATTTTAATTAGTTGATTCTTAAACTCTATAAAATGTTATGAACTTTAAGATAAAAATTATATATAAATAAATATGTAATGGATAACTAAAAATGCTATTGCCATGTGAATGAAAAATATTTCTCTGTTTTGAATTTAAAGTAACAAAACCTGAAGCAATCTCAAAATCGTCTATCTATTACATCCTTAAAAGTTTTATAATATTAAGATTTAATGCATTTTAATAAACTGTTTTTGCGATATCGTAAACAAAAGCTTTATTTTAATTCATTTTTAAATATATCTTAAATGTATAAAAATTGAATTTAAAACTCGGTATAGGTATACAATTATTGATTCAAATATAAGTTTAATATTTATTAATCTAAATATGAGATATGCGACTAGTGTCATAAATTATTATTTTTTAAATGTATGAATAAAATAATTTTATAAGGAGATATAAATGAAAGATTCTTAAAATAAGCAGATTTTAAAATACGTGTTATTATTAATTTCTGAAAGACAAGGCTTTGTTAGTAAAATTTTTATAATATTTTGAATGTTAAAAAAACCACTTGAGAAAAAATACGATCAGCATACTTAACTTTTAATTTAATTAGTTGATTCTTAAACTCTAAAAATTGTTATGAACTTCAAGACAAAAATTATTTTATAAATAAATATGTAATGAATAACTGAAAATGCTATTGCCAAGTGTATAAAAAATATTTCTCTGTTTCGAATTCAAAGTAACAAAATTGGATGGAATCTCAATATTGTCTATCTATTACATCCTCAAAAGTTTTATAATATTAAGATTTAATGCATTCTAATGAATTGTTTTTGCGATATAGTGTTTCATTTGAATCGAGAAGCATTATATCTTCAGTAAAGACGTTTGAAAGATTTACTTCACATTACACCTCGCAATATTTTAACAGAATTACCTAACGTAAACTAAATGTAACTCAACAAGTAGAGAGCACATATAAACATTCAAAATATAATTTTTGGAATATTTTCAGTAAAAATAAAATATTTCTTTCCAGCTTAAATTAAACCTATTTTCAGTTTCATTTTTATTAGTTGAATATTATTGATTCTGGTGCATTTATAATGCGGTCTTTCAAAGTTTAAAAACAAATATTACTTTAAAATCTATGAAAATTGGACGTTATTTCTAAACCATACATTAAAATACGAATTTTTCAGAATACAATATCTTTCAATCTTATTGGATATCTTAGTGCATATGTAAAAATACTATAACTTAATTTTAAAAATTCTATCATACCAGATTTTACGCAGTTTTTAGAATATCTTCGACACGTAAAGAAAAATTAAATGTCTGCGTAAAAAGCATTCGATTTTTCTTTCCCAACACCGCTTTGTTTTCTTCTCGCTCTATGCCTTTACCTTTAGTCATTCTTCCTCACTCTTTCTTTTCAACTCATTTAGAGCTTTCCGCCATCCATCACTAAACAGATTGCGAATATAATTCAATTTCTTTTTCGACGCTCTCACAGAAGAAGTTAAATTCCATTTAACAGTAGAACAATGCAAAAGAGGCATTCCTCCTCTAGTGCTTGTCAAAAAAATATAAGTCCTCTCCTTTCAAAACGTGACAGGATACAAACACTCGGGGTCTTCTGATGCCACCTCACCCTTTACGCTTGAGCAATGTATAAAAAAACGGGGGGAGAGGTTGTTTGAAGTGCCCGTGGATAGTAGAAGGTCACAAATGAAAACAGGCATCTCATACCTCAGGCATTCCTTTTTCAATTTACTCTCGGCACTATCCGTTGTCTAGGTAACACCGCCCCCGGAATAAGATCAAGTAATATGCTTGGAAGAAAGAAACCCTGAATTCGTTTTGACTGCGGAGCCGGAAAATTTATGAGATCGGAAAATTCCACTTCTTTTATTTAGTCTCCAAATGCAGATGCTGTGTATGCAGAGAGATCAGAGTTTGATTTGGATCGGTTAAGAAGTTTTGAAGCTTTTAATGCTAAATTAAGTGCCTATTTAAGGAAACGACGGTTTTTTTCCGATGTTATCCCTTTACACGTTTAACAATTTTTATATCTATATTGAAACAGAATTCATCAATGCAGTGAATTTACATAGCAATGTTTTTGATCAATGGGACGAGGTAAAAACAATCCTAAAGGGTTTGAAAGATTTCATATAAAAAATTAATTATTCTTTTTCTATTCTATTTATATTCTTTTTTTTTTGCTTTCTATTTGATATTTATCAATTTTAAATGGAATTTATATTTTTAACATTTTAGTTAGGTAGTTCTAATTCTTAATTCATATTTCGTAAATAAATTGAAAAGATTTCTATTTTTCATTATTTATATAGAAGATTTAGAAATTTCGTAATGGATGTCATTATTTATATTTTTAATATTTTTTATGTTTCCAGTGAAATGAAAAAATAAATAAAAATATTTATTAACCTAAAATATTTATAATTACTACTATTTTCATAAGAAATATGCGCTATTATTTTGATAGATTTTCGTACATAGAGGTTCTAGACGGATGATGATCTCAAAGGAGCATCGACCTCCTGTGGAAGAGGAAGGGATATTACAAAAAATTTTGACAGCAAAATATAAGTCTGCACAACTTATTAATCACATTGATTAGGGTATATTCAATATATTTCAAAATAATTTAATGACCCGTATCTGAAAACGTTAAGAAGTTTTGAAGAATTTAATTCTAAATTAAAGGCCAATTGAAGGAAACGATTTCTTTGGTAGCTATTAATTTGGGATTTTCCCAATTTTTATACTTAAATTAAAAGAGAATTTATTGATGCAAATGTACTTTACAATGTTTTTGATAAATGGGAAGAAATAACTACAATTGGTTTCGATTGCAAACTGATTGATGATTGTATTAAATTTTAATTAAATCTTTTATTCAAAATTTGATAATTTATGAATCCTTGGTCAAAATACTTTAAGCACAAAATTATAAATAATATTAAAGCAGCTTGCACTCAGTATCGTGATCTATTTATATACATGAATATCGAATATTTTGAATTTTATATTATGATAAAAATTGAAACTTCGAGATAGTCCTATCCAAACTGTGCATTGTCTTACACGAAATGTTACTTCAATCTCTAATTCTTAATATAGATCACACTTTCCAAGTAAACTTTTTTTTCTATCATATTTTTTTATAAAAAGAAGAAAGAAGGGAAATTTACTAAGCAAATGAAAAATGTTTGAATTGCACTGCAAAAAATGAAATTTAGTAATGAAAATTACACGAACATACGTTTTTTGTTCCAAAATATTCAGCAAAAATTTGCTTTTTTGCAGAGTTTATATCATTAAAAAATATCTAAAGTTATAAAATTGATTTTTTTAGAAGTCATTTAAAAAATAGCATTAAAAGTTCTACTGTAGCAAATGTTATGAATGCATATTTTTACCCTTCAAATTATATCTGTGTTGAATTTATCAATCTTGTTGAAGTGATCAGTCTCATAAAGCATCAACATTCTTAGATATATTTTACTTTTTATTATTAGTAGAGAAGGACAGTCTTAGATCAGCACTTACTACAAATCTAAACGATAACTTTTTGTTGCTGTCACAAAATAGGATTAAGAGCAACAATAAATACTCTACGTTATTATTGGGCTAAACTATGACTTAAAATTAATGACATCTTCTAAGAAAGAAAGAACACAGTTACGTTATTAAAATTATCATATTAATTTTTGCAATGCGCATATAATTTCAATAAAAAACAGTTGTAAAATGTATTTTAATTATTTTATGGAAATAATAATAAATGTGACATTTATCAACTAACAATTATATTGTTATGAAAATCGTCCAGGAAGCAATGGGAATAGTGTTCATCATGTTGGATAAAGGAAAATACCCTTTTATTCCATTAAAACTGCGATGTAAGGTGAGCAGAAATGCATCAGAGAAGCGCATAAAAAATACAAGCATCAATAATGCTCAGACATTTCCTCCCACCCCCAGATCTCTTCTTTGGGGCTCTCGTGTGGGTGTCTCTGTTTCTATAGTCTCCCAAAAGGGTATCGATATTCTTAGTACACGTTCTAAATTCTATTTTAAATAAAGGTATAACCAAAACTTTCATTTTCTGTAATTTGCATTTTTATAGCCGCTATTTTTAAATTCGTCCCCAAGTATCCCCCCCCCAGTTTGTCCTCAAGATCAGGGGGGATTCAGCTTGCATCCGCGGAGCATTCTTTACTGTTAGTCAGCATTTCGTTTCAATGATAGGTCTACATTGGAAGGTAATAATATTACAAACCTTTTGCTTTAAAAAGAATTACCGTTGTTAGTAAATAAAAGTGATTTTAAAATTCCCTTAATTTTAAAAAGCTCATTCCTCTCCTACAATTAAATAACGGTTAAATATACTATCAAAGAAAATTCTTGATAAAATTTTCCACCATGTATATACGCAAACATTTCGATTATGAAATAAACTCAGTTTTTTAAACATTAACTTAAATTTTCACGAAATGTTTGAAAGAAAGAGGAATTATATCAATGAAAGACAGAGATGATTTATAAAATTCTGTTTATGATATCGTTAATTTCGAAAAAAAAAATCTACTCTTCTTATTATAATTACTTCTAATGGTTGTAAAAAATGTGATTAAATCATCAGTAATCATTTTTATAATGATATAAAGCCATTTTTTAATGTTAATTTAAAATTTCATGAAATGTTTCAAAGAAAGAACAATTATATCAACCA
>JAOUZG010052814.1:569099-586428 GCA_026289955.1 Argiope argentata
AATTTCTTCGGATAAATCTTTATAAAATTCTAATATCGGTTTTTCTTGTTAAGATACATTTAAACACAATAACTCAAAAACGAAAAGTTAAATATATCGTATATGGTACATGGATTAACAAATTTATGTGTAGTTTTATCTCAATTTTATTTTCAATTGGTTGAAAAAAAATTCGTTTGAAACCCAAATTTGATTTTTGGCTTTTTTGACCGAATGTCAGGGATTACACGCCAAAACATTCACCAACGATAGACTAAGTAAAAATGTTAAATTCCCCCAAAAGGTTAATAATTCGTAGCTAATGTATATCGGACATCAATAACATTTAAGACATTTACTGGAATAAAAATTTTCTTACAAAATATGCCAGAACGTTTTGGGTATCATCCCATTCCTCACTGAATGTTATTTATTTGTGGTGCTACACATTCCTCATATTCCTTAGCACTTCACGTTTGTAAGTTTTAAGATTTGAAAAAAATTCCTTGTATTCCGAAGATCAACAAAGATGAAATTATATAATTAGAGTTTGCATGCTTGTCTAAGTTTCATGATATAGAAATATGTGAAAATATTTTATATGAAAAAACTTGAAACTAGCATGGCAATACCACAAAATTTGCGAATTAAGACATTAATATAGATATTTCTAAAAAAACTTCTTTTTTAAACTTTCAAAAAGTTTCAAACTTTAAATGGTGAATAGGAGCATAGAACTTAAAATTGAAGGTATTTCCACTTGTAAAATAATTATATTAATAATAAATCATTCTGATAATATCACTTTGAAAAAAAAACGTGAAAAGGTTTTATCTTCAGAATCTTAAACACTTGAAGTGAACTTTACAGCAATAAAAAAATATAATGAAGTATTTCACAGTTCATAATGGAAGCATTTTCATGGAAATATATTACAGAAAATGTAATAATGTATATCTAGAAAACTTCAATTAGGTAAGTGTGATTTTTTGAATATTTTTCTGTCAGTAAGATTTTAATTAACTGAAATTTGATGTAACTTTTTAATTTCAAAAGAATCTATGTGTATTATTTCTTCTCCTTAAGTGCAAAAGAAATATTGAACAAATTGTTGATTTGAAAATTAAAATTTAAATATAATTGTTTTATTAATACAGAAAGATTTTTTCTTATTAAAAAATCAGTTGTAAAACGTATTAGAATTTAAGATTAAAGTATCTTTAAGGAGTAATAAAAAGTCTTGTTGATTTTTATCAAGAACTTTGTGAGTTACGATGAGTAGCTGAAACTCAATGAAAGAACCGCATGACTAAAACTGTTATATTTTATAGGAAAAATATTTAAAAGTTTTCAGACGAGCTAATATTTATTTTAAATTATATAGTTCTAAAAATTCCTATTTTAATGGAAAATATTATAACTGAAGAGAGGAAGTTGTCAATAGATTGTCAAAAAAATCTTGTCAAAAGCTTGGGCAATCATGTTTACACGACAAATGTATTTTTTTAGTCTGTCTTATTCTGTTGGGGAAAAAACCTTTAACTTTTAATATTGCTTTAAGAAAATATTATAAATATATATTATATTTAGAAGCGTTTTTCAAAATATAGTATATATTTTGAAAGCATTTATGAAATTAAGAATTTCAAACAGACTTTAAGGTTTCTCAAGGAACAAACTTTTGTTTTAAATCTAATTTACATTTTACGGAAACTTTGAAGCTGTTTTTTTTATATTTTCAGCTTTAAAAACGTTGATTTGAAATGGAATATTTAACATTATTCATTTCCCATCAAAATAAGTTACAAAATAAAAAATTAACTGTTTTTGAAGATAGAATTTTAATATAGAATATTTTTGAATAATTTGAATGAGGCTTATTTAAGAAATGAAAGCCCTTTCATTTTGAATATTCGTTTGCTTATAAAATTTACTAGAAGCATTTCACAACAATTATTTTATATTTTTCTCAATCATTTAATACAGTATTTTTTTGTATATTGAGAAACCTGAATATATATTCCACTAAATGTTTTCAGCACTCTACTATGTATGTGATCTCATTTTCTAGGTTCACACACCGTTAGAAGTAATCAGCAAATAATTATTTTTGCTCTCATATATATCTAAACTTTGAATTTAAGAATGTCCTACAATATTTGAAGAAAATTTTATAACGATATTTCAGAAATTCAAATTGTTATAAGTTAAATACAAGGTTAAAGCTAGAATAAATTCCTTATATTTTACTAACAATGATCCTTTAAGTTCGATAGAGAATATGCCTTTGTGAATATTATAAAATATCAGTTTAAAATCACAAAGCTTCAAGAAATTATAATAGGACTCATTAAAAACATGTTTTGTATTTCAAATAAGAAAGTAAAAAAGACAGGCACTTTTATTTTATTAAGATATCTTCGAAATTGAAGCTTTTTATATGTTTAAATACAATGCTAAAAATTGAATAAACTCATTATATTTCACTCATTACGATTGTTTAAGTCTGATAGAAAATAAGCTCTTGTGTAGCTTACTTCAAACATGTTTTGTATTTTACATAAAAAAGCAAAAAAGATACTAATAAATTAATTGCATTCAAATGAAATTTAGGCAACAAATTTTTCATCCAGTTTTCTCATACAACAAACAAACTTTGATTTATCTAATTTATCTAGCGAAATCTCACTAATTATGATAAAATAAATTCAGTTCTATTAGTTTGTTCAGAACGCTTATTATAAAGAAAACTGTCAGAGGTGGAAAAACATTCCACCGAGTTGTGTAATAAATAGAAAATCCAGTTAACCTCTATAAAATCCTACGACACTTTACAACCTACCTAAATGACTCTACAGGAAATTAACAGGCTTCAAATATGTGTCAGGTGATGACACAGCGTCATCTCGTTACAGCTTAGTTGGAATTTTACGAGGCCTTTGTAGTAAAGGCTTTATAATAAACACATAAAGGCACTTTATTGGCCCTTTCATAGGAAATTGCATTGAGGGCATTTTGAGCTACAGTTTTGAATTGTTTTAGAACCATTATGAGCTTTAAGCAAATTTCATTGTAAGCTGGTTTTCATGATATTATTTCTTATGTAAATATATATGGTTGCTAAACATTGTATATTTGTGGAGCTCGATAAAAACAAACTCAGTGAACTATTCTTCCATTGAACCATTTCCGTTGACCATACTGGATCTCCGTATACTAAATTAAAATTCTTATTTTAGAAAGACTTTATTCAAAGATGACTTTCCTGTAAAGAACTTCTGTTTCGGGAACGAAACACATAACAATAATACTCACATTTTTTACACTTTACATTTTTAATACTTTGCTGAAATTTTTCAGAGAAGATATTATTAATATTCCTGTTTCAGAAGGAATGGCACTATTTTGAAACACTAATGTTAAGAAAATTAAGCTTTAAAAAAATTTACCTTGAGATTTTAAGCAAATAATTTTCAAGTCCTTCTTTTTAAAAATGTATTTAAGAATATAAATATAAAAGCTTAGCTGTTTTTTCTTCTTTTTTTATTTAAAAAATCATTTTATAATCGTATTGTTTGCCATTCTGAGAACTCCTTTGTTTTGTATCAGAAATAAATCCATTTGTATTTATATTACTTAGATGTTCTAACCACATAGGCCTTAGCAATCCCAGCAATATACCCGAATCAAATGCGATAGGTAAACAGCAATATATTTCTCAAGATCAAATTATAGCAGAAATTTGAATTAGAGCAAATTTAACACCTTGAACGACAATTTATTTTCAGTAATCACTGTTCAGAACGATTTAATTTGCTGGCAGACGATTTAATTTGCTTAGTTTTAAGAGGAGGAATTGATATAGAAACTTACAGTTTTTATGATCAAATAATTTTTTATTATAAAAAAAATATTTTTTTCGCACATTTATATGAATGTTATATATATATATATATATATATATATATATATATATATATATTTATAATTAGTGTCGGTTAATTCTTCATTAATGTTTAAGAAAAAATATTACAGTTCTACATAGTATTTAAACGAAAGTAAGAACGGGTTATAAATATAAAAATATTCTAAATGATTACAATTAGGGATTAAGCAATAACGTGACATACATCATATTATATCAATTATTCAATAAAAATAAAATTCCCTTTTTACCAATATATGACTTTTTCTTAATTCGAAAAATATTTTGATAGATTTTATTAGTAGAGCTACTCATATAACAGCCATTTTGATATTCCCCCCCGAATTATTAATTTAGATCTCATTCTAGTACCACTGCCATCATATATAGACCTTTCCTACAATTTTTTATGAGAAAGGATTTCCGAATACTGATTGTTGCCTTTCAGAGTCATATGATGCTTATAAATTGAAACTGTAACTATATGACTACATGATGCACTGTAAATCAAGGCTACTGTAACTATATCAACCGTTTTAATTTGATATGCATTTGGGCTTCTTTTTCTAATTACTATGTTTTTGTTTCTGTGTGTGGGTTTGAACATATGTCTGTAATTCTATTTAGATTTAAAAAAAATTGAAATAAATTATTTTACCTGTTTGTTTTCGTGCTTAGAAAGCTGGTATAGTCTGATTGAGGTTTGATTTAAACAATATGTGTAATCTATTTGAATTCAAATTTGTTCTTATATTTCTGTGATACTTATTTATCTCTAAGGTCTCAATATTCTGAGATTTTCGGGTCACGATGGATCAATTTTTGACAAAATTTTCAGATTCTTCACAGAAAAAATCTCTGGTTTGAATCCCTGCCTGAGGGTGACCCTTGAAAAAGTCTTCAGGCCGGATTCACAGTACTTTTTACTTTTGATCTTGAGTTTTACTTTAAACCTAATTATTATTGCTAAATTAGTTAAAGTCATTTGTGTTTTAGTTGTAGCAGCATTAGCGCTCTCTAAATACAATGTTCTTTTTAATTTCTAATATTTTGGTTCAGAAATTTGGTCTTGGTTTTGTTCACATATTTATCTTTGATATGGTAGTGTTCAGCTTTCTCGAGATTATAATTCTGAAATTTGCCGCTAGAGGGTTTCACAAGAAACTGCTTTAACAAAAAAATTATTTAGTTAATTTTATTCTTTAAGATTCTATCCTATTCAGCAGTTGTTGACTTCGCACTACTCATGTTGGATACATTAGAGATGCTGTTTGTGAAGTTTTTACGAGGCCTTTGTGAATAAAGTCGGGCTTTGTTGGATTATTGAGGTAGTAATTTTTATGTGTGTTTCTGGTGGTTTTCCTAACATGTATAGCACCAAATGGATACTTCTTGCTTTGTTTGGAAGGAATCAAATTCGTTAGAAATGATAGTATTTTAGTGAACGGTTGGATTAAAAAGTATACAGTCCGCTCCTTATAGCCGAATCTATTAAAACCATTCTCCAGATAGTTATATCAACCATTACTCAGAATAATGATATACAGGCACTAAAAAGCGCTTTTATTATAAAGAACTTTTCAGACACACATCAATACCGATATGTGTCTAAAACTTCACCAATTTTGAAAATGCTTGTAGAATATCTTTGCTAGCAACGAAGCGTGCTATTCAGAAATCGATATTAATAGCTCTGCTGCTCTCACTTTTAAAATAAAATGTTTAGAGCAAAATGGATATTTATACGACACGGCAATGGAACCATCTGGTCTTATAGACGTGGAAACAAAGCCCTGCTACTGCTCCGCCCCGATTCGGCAGAGAAGAACAGCGATATGACCGATCCTTTGCGCGATGCCCCCAGGGAGGGCGATAAATATTTGATGAGAATATATCTACCTATCCATTGCTCTGAAATAGAAGAGTTGGCAGCCATCCAGGAGGTTCCTTTCTTCTGCTTCCTTGAAAATGCGCCCCGGCACGGAGACGTGATTGCCGCGACTCCAAAACGCTGCCTTTCAGCCGGGGTCCGGCTTTGAAGAATGCTTTTTCTCCGTGAGGAGTCCGGGATGCTGAAAACCGTGATTGATTCCGGACCCCCTTTTTCTCCCGGAAAGTGCCTCTGTCGCAATCTCCTTTCGGATGGAGATGAGGGAGAAATGGGAGATCGCTTCGAACACTGACCCGGAAATTTCGAATTTGCTGATTAAAGATGAGAGGGATATTGGAGATCGAGGACGCGTACTTATCTAACATCACTGAACGGTCGTGGGTTTATGGAAAGCTCTGTTTGGTGCTTGATTTATTACCCCGATAAGATTTAAAAGAGAAAAACAGATGATCTATGTATAACATAACTCGCTATATCTTTAAAAAAATAAAGTGTTAGTAGTTAAAGTGAATCTAAATACTTGGAAAAAACGCATTGAATCTTTATAATTAATAATAGAGTTACCAAAAAAAGATACATCTATAGATATTGATTCGATAACTTAATTTAGTTATATTAATGTACCACTACACTAGAGCTACTTTAGAGGGACCCTGTAAATTTGAACCACTATTAGATGGCGAGAACAACAATTAAGATGGAGCTTCCCCTCTTCAAACTTCCACACCACACCAACTCGAGGACGTTTGCCTTCGACGTGCGTAAGCGATATATTGAAAAAAAATCGAGAGTATTACTACATAATTTTATCTTATATGAGCATATACCATGTGATTATAAAACTCTTTCATGATATATGTAATCATAAATATTAAATGCAGATGCAGGCTTTATGCTTATGCATTCACAAGAATAGACTAAAATTTTGGTTTAAGATATTAAGTGATATGCTCTCAAGAATCATATAAAAAGCAACAGTTAAACTCAAAAAATTACGGTTACAAACATAAAATATTAAAATTTTTATATAGCAGCCCGACTTTTTTTTATTGTGTTATCCCTATCAAAAAATAACAAATAACATCTTGGAATGGTACTTATAGAACCAAAATAGTCCTAGACAGACTAAGAAGAAAAGAGACGAAGATTACTCAGAGGTCCATACCCTCAGAAGTTTCTGGTGGTATAGACCCCTGAGTAACCGAATTACAATCACCTCTGTTTCAGTACCCCCCAATTGGTATTACTCTCAACATGGAGAACTATGTGACCAGGTTCGAGCTCGCAGCACAAGGAATGGAATCTAACGCACTATCAAATCATGCTATCCTGGCCTAACAATTGTAACTACAATTAAGAACTACTATAAAGTCGGGAAATTAATTTTCAATTAATTAATAAAAAATTAAGGAATTTATATTTGAAAAAAAAGTAATAACATCACATGCCATCTACTACAAGTTTCAAAAAATGTACTTGAACTTTATTGATTAAATAAAAAGTATTTTATTAATTATTGAAAATGTGAACTATATATACACTGAAGTGACAAATGTCATGGGATGACTGTTAATATCGTGTCAGTCCTCCTTTTGCCCGGCGAAGTGCAACAACTCGACGTGTCATGGAGTCCACAAGTCGTTGGAAGTCCTCTGCATGAATATTGAACCATGCTGTCTGTATAGACGTCCATAATTGTGAAAGTGTGGATGGTGCAGGAGTTTGAGCACGAACGGACCTTTCGATGATATCCCTAAATGCTCGATGGGATTCATATCGGGCGATCTAGGTGGCCAGATCATGCGCTGGAATTGTCCGGAATGTTCTTCAAACCAATCGCGAACAGTTCTGGCCCCGGTGACATGGCGCATTGTCATCCATAAGAACCCTATCGCTGTGTGGGTATGTGAAGTCCATGAATGGCTGCAAGTGATCTGCAAGCAGCTGAACATAACCATTTCCAGTCAATGATCGGTTCAGTTGCCCCAGAGAACCGAGTCCATGCCATGTAAAAACAGCCTACACCATTAGGCATCCACCACCAGCTTGAACAGTGCCTTGCTGACAGTTTGGGTCCATGGCTTCGTGGGGTCTGCGCCACACTCGAACTCTACCATCAGCTCGTAACAACTGAAATCGTGACTCATCTGACCAGCCATGGTTTTCCACTGGTCTAGGGACCAGTCGATATGCTCACGAACCCAGGAGAGTCGCTTCAGGCGATGTCGTGCTGTCAGTAAAGGTAACTCGAGCCAGTCTTCTGCTGTCATAACCCAAGGAAGACAAATTTCGCCGCTCAGTCCTATCGGACATGTACCTCGTACGTCCCACATTGATTCCTGCAGTAATTTGACGAAGTGTTGCGTGTCTATTAAAACTGGCCATTCTGCACAGACGTCGGCGGTCTCGGTAGTTAAGTGCAGGTGGTCGCCTTCTGCGCTGTCCATGATGGGATATGATGCCTGAAATTTCATACTCTCGGCACACTCTCCATACTGTGGATCTCGGAATGTTGAATTCACTAACGATATCCGCAATGGAATGACTCATGCGTCTAGCTCCAACTAACATTCCACGTTCAAAGTCTGTTAATTCTCGTCGTACCGCCATTAAATCACGAAAAGCCTGTTCATATGCATAACTTGAACACAAATGGAAACTCTGGAAGACGAACTGCGCATTTATACTTTTTCGCTGCGATACTATTGCCATCTGTATATTTGCATATTGCTATCCCATGACTTTTGTCACTTCAGTGTATATAGGGAGAGTGTGAGCTAATAGTAAAAATTAAAAAAAAATGGTTCGCTATCAAAGCATAGCAACAAAAATTATTTAATGCTATGATATATTTTTTTTTTCATTGCTGTATGAGAAATACGATATCTCACAGTTTTCAATAATGGATCATTCTCTTTTTTATAAATTTTATAGACATCATCTCCTTACAATGGTATTGACTCATTCTGTTAATAAACGAGACTGCCTGTAGTTAATATATAGAAGAGGAATCAATAGAGTAAGTTCCAAACTGATAACTACATTTAGTAAAAGAGAAATCGATAACAACTTAAACATAATACATTGCAGGCTTTATGCTTAGTGAATGCTATATTATAAAGCTAAACTATGATATGAAAGATAAGTTGCTTTTCGCTGTTTATCGAGTTTGGCAGCGCATGAGGAAATTAAAACGCAAATTATAATGGATGTTTCGAATAGGGCAATTTACTATTTGGATCGCAACTATCCGATAAATAATAATAGCGATAATTTCATTTCGAGTCTTTTAAAGATAATAAGCATTAAATAAGGAAATAAATCATTTCTCTACTGCTATGCTTAAAAGACAGAAGAAATATACATTAAAAATAAGAAATTTTATAATGGAAACATAAAATTTATTCACAAATAAGAATTAAGCAATGTATTAATTAAGTTTTAAGCCATGTATTAGATAAGAAGAGGTATTTACTTAAATAATACAATAAAAATGATTAAATAATTGATGAAAGTTTTTAATTTAAAATATTAAGGATATCTGTTGATTCTATCGACGAATTCAAAATTCTTTTTTCAGTTTCAATCTAAACTTCTTGAATCCAAAATTTGTTAATGAATGTGTTTATCTAAATTTATTTAAATTGATAATTTCCGTTAAAAATTTTTGAGAATACATTATCAATTTTGCTATGAATAAATTTTAATATTACTAGTAAACAGGTTTTTACATGACTTATTAAATTATAGAAGCTTTGACACAGCCAGAGAATAGTAATCCAATGATAGATACAAGAAAAAAATCTCATTATCACGCTAATTACTTTTGATTTTTGAACTTATTGTCTCCATTCATATAATGTCACAATCATCGACACAAGTAACATCAATAAAATATTTAACATCTAATTGCAAATTGTTTTAAAGTCTTCTCATTTTTCTTGTCATATGGATATGAAATATCCTTGAAAAATAAAACTGTGCGGCTTATTTTAAGTCTTATGACAAAAATTTTATTTCACAATAGAAGTTATAAAATTCTTTCGACAATAGATGTAATTAATAATCCCCCCTAAGTATATGAAAGCAGATTATATCAAATTATTATTTTACTACCTCCAAGTCATCTGCTTTACAAATTATCAGCTCTGACGTAGATTTTTAATAATCTCTTGCACAACATACGAATTGAACAGATATATAATTTTTTTAGTAGTAGAATAATGAACTTTACATTAACAGATTGTTAACCATTTATAAATTAACTTATGTCGTCCTGTTCAAACTTTGCTTTCTGGCAAGAGTTAATTCGCCATGACTATGCGTTAATGCCACTGTGCCAATGCATTTTCAAAAGGGATAGCTTTACGAAAAAATTTAAAATCTGGTGTACAGTGAAAGGCTCATTATGGGATAAAGTTGTAAATACCAGGGTAAAATATACAGACCAATAAAAAAACACTTATAGTAAACAGCAGTATATAGTCAATTAATTGGCAATAAATAACTTCTGTAGAGCAACTGACTTTTATAACTAAGTGGAAATCAAAATTCTAAAGAGAGAATTCACTTGATTACTCGCTTTAGCTCAACTCAACTGCTTCTTGACTACTACTTACTACACTCGATCCCAATGAATTATTGTATATGTTTGCTTTCTAAAGTTTCTACAGCTTCTCCTAATAATTACCCTTCCTTCAGGTTTTCTAGACACCTAAGAAACCATGAAAAATAAAAAAAATAATCAGCAGTAATAAAGAAAAGTCGAACTATTACACATAGACCATACTCTTCAGGCAAAAAACGTATCGAAACAATACATATTTGCAAATTTGTTGTGTCCTTTACAAAGAGGTGCTTATTCCATTGTTTATTTTAATAAAAGATACATTAAATTTGTTTATTAAATAAAACATTTTGATTAAACCATCATAAAAAAAGTTTATATTATTTCACTATCACATCTAATTGCGGAAAAATATCTGGTGGCATGAGATAAAGTGAAAAGGAATTGCTGCTTAAAAATATATAAAAATCGGTAATAATAGATACCATCTAACATTCTGAGTTAGCTCGACTTTAGAATTCTATTTAATATGTATTGTTAATATTGGCAAAGATTCTTGTTATAATGCTTGCTTTGTTGGTAACGGAACATCCCTTTTCCTATTTATCCCGAACTTTTCCAGTAAAAAAAGAATATAAAAATAGATTCGCACTCACCAATTCTATTCTTGGCGTATTATTCAAATAGAAAAATAAGCAATTTACGCCAGACTTTCAATAAGCAATAAATTGCAAAACAATATGAAAAATAAATTAGTTTGTATAATTTTAACGAACTTCCTTATACTCATCAAAGAAAAATATGATACATTATATCATATTTTTCTTTGATGATATATTAAAACATTTAAATTCAATAAAGAATTAAAATTAATGAGTCATATTCAAAACTTGAATAATAATTATTATATATTTATCGATAAAAACAAGACAACCCAGAAAAATATTGTTAAGCTCAGTTCAGAATTCCTATTCCAATGCTTACAAACAATTTGGAATGGAAAACTGCAGTTAAACAACACGACCAAGCTCCAAATTTTATTGAGAAAACAAAATCATACGTTGTGGACTCCTTTTGAAAAATCCAGATCCCCCATCAGAGAAGAATGAAAGGCAGCCTCTTCAGAAACTGTACAATTTATAATCCATTCCCCAAAGTTGATGAAGGCTGTTATTATAATCCGTAATTTTATTACTGTCGGAAGTACGGCCTTTATGATTTATTCCACCGTTTTCCTGAGGAGGCATAATGCCTTCTCCAGAAGTGGAGACACATTTATTGGTTCTCGGCACATTATTGGAGAATGTTCTTGGCCGGGATGGTTAGACTTCGATTAACCAATGCATCCTGAGAGGTCAGAGCCGGTGGGTATTCCATTCGCCGATTTACGCTGATTAGATTTTGGGGCTACACGGTGGCTAGGAAAATTTTCCCCCCTCCAGCCATCGGGCGAGTTGGAAGTCGCATTTACCATTTGTTCGAATCATAACTCGGGGTCTTCCATGGGAGGCTGGAATGGAACTTTTATTCCATTCGAGGGGAATGAGTTTTCTTGGGAGTCGCCCTTTTTTAAATTCTGTTCGGTTTAAAGGAAAGGAGGATTTTTTTTTTATTTTGGGTTTAAGAAAGTTTGTTTAGTAAGTGATATCGATGAAAAACTTATCTATCCATACTATAAAATGAAGTCTCATGAAAGCGTCTGTATGTTTGAATCACAAAAACTCGAGAAATAGCAAACCGAAATTGGAGATGTTTATACCATTTAGAAGAGCATTTATTGTGAAAGGTTTTAGTATATGAAAGTCATATCAAAATAAAAAAAGGAGTTTCGTAGTTTCACTTTTAACTTTTCACTTATCCGCGCATGCACGAAAACCTAAAGCTGCGCATGTTCAAAAAGCAACAGCTGCGGTATGCGCATGCGATACATTTATTTGTATAGGTCTTATTTTAAACATGGATTCAAAACTCATTATTCACCCCCCCTCCCCTAAAAGGAAATTCAACTTTGGCCGGGAGAGGAAAGAAACGTTCGGTTAGCGAAATCAGAGAAATAACGTGTACACTTAGAGAAGGAGAGTCTTTTGATGAGCGAAATAATCCTCTTTCTTTAAATCGCATTGAAATTGAATTACAGAGACAAAAGGAATTTCCTGTGGAGCGAAATGGCCACCTGTGTTTTGTCTATGGGAATATTTTATTTTTGTAATAGTTCAAATATTGAAAGACTGCTATAAAAAACTTTTTCGTAGCTATTTTTGATAATTTCTAAATATATATATCTTGTGTAACACTCTTCTGTCATAAAGAGTTGAGGCCAGACTTAAGTTTAAAACCAATTTTTCTCCTTGAATCCTATGGCACGGGCAACGCCATGCACGTACTGTTAGTTATATAAAACAAAATTATCATTTTAAACCATTATTACACTTATTTCAGTTTAGTGACTCAGGAATTCATTTCAACCTAATAGATACAAAAACATAAGGGATAAAAAAAATGGAGCTTCTACATCTTTACGTAAAATTTTAATTTGAAAAGATTTAACTAGAAAAATTGTTTAAATAAACATATTTATTGGAAATTTAATGACATATAGATTACTATAAATGTGAAGTATGCATATTTTTTGAAAAGAAATTCAATCAAACCAAAAACTTGTTGTTATAAAAGCTGTTGGGTATTTTTTTAAGTTAAAGCATTTTTGTTATATTATTTCTGACATGAATTAATTCGCAAATGCATATAAGTTTAAAAGTCTTTTTAAATACTCTTCTGTCACGAATTATTTATTTGAATTATATTTATAATTTATTTCCCATTACATTATAGTAAAAATTTGATTAGTGATTTACCCAAACCATGACCGTGTGTCTTATCCAAACATTTCCCCTTTTTCCTCATTCCTTAAAATCCTAATAAATTTTGAACTATTTTTTTTAAAGTTTAGATTAAATTCCATGATTAAGAATAATTTAGTTAAGATTTCATTACATTTAATTCTGAAAAAGCTACAGAAAAAACAACACAGTTTGATGAACAAAACACTTCAGTTTTATAGAGAAAAAAACAATTTATAACTTCAGAAAATGGTTGTGTTTTTTCATTTATAAAGCATCTTACTTCCACAAATTAAAACTATAGTGCCATTTTTACAAATAACGAAAGTAGATACATATTTTAAAAAATAATACAATGGTGAAATAGGAATAGTAGTTTTGAATAATGTAGTATGTTAATGTCTTATAAGTCAAGCAAATTTCAGTTATCCAGTATGCTTCTAAAATTGCATACAACTTCAAAGATCATTACACAAGTAATTAGCAATAATCATCAAATGTAAATTGACACAAAATCTACACTTCAAATTTAAAAAAAAAATCTTATAACTAAATAAAAATGATATATGAAACTCAATTTAATAATTGCTGACACGATATTTTGACTACTATCAGAAATTTCATGATTTTTTAATAATATTTTAATAATTTATAGTGATTGGCATTAGCAATTTTCTATGCTAATACGGTAATTTTTTTCCTAAGACGAAGGGATTCAATCAATTGCCATTAAACAAATATTGGATTTAATTTTCCTTGATTGACGGTTGTAAAAATATAATCTTCCCCATTTTTACTTATGTAAAATGAATTGCCTGTTTCAGTACTAATTCTACTTTATTCCATTTTGAGAATAGTTTGACCTGTGAAATTATTTCGACGTTATTTGAAGAATATGTAATATCAATCATTCATTAGATATGAAAATATGAAAAAATAAAGATATCTTCATAAACCTGAAGGTTTCATCACTTCGTGATTTGCAAGGATTTGATTTTACAAATCTTTGCTGATCAAATGATTGGGGGAAATATGTAGCATTAAATACACATTTCATGGATTTCTTTTTTATGAAGCATAAAAATATAGCATTTACATTTCATCACCCGTACAAATAACGATTTGAGATTATTTATTAGAAAGAAGGATTCACAATCTCTAGCTGTCATGTATCGATTCTCTTATTAGTTCACTTTATTAAAAAGCCAGTACTCTAATGATTAAAACTTTTGATAAATGCAAAATATATATTCTTATAAAAATAAAATGGAAGAGTAAAATCACAAATATATAATTATTTTCTTATTCAATAGTTATTTAAAATGTAATAATGAAAACATGCTCCCCATTTTTGCCTAAGTAAAATGAATTTGTATTTACGAACTATCATTTATGATATGTGTACAAACATGCTAATACTATTTTTATGCAACATTTATTTTTTATGAACACTTATAAATTAACATATTTATTTAAGAACACTTATTATTTTTTAAGTATCAATACTTATAAAAATGTCTATAAAAGAATTCTTTGTCATCGTTTGTCATATTATTTTTTCTCCATTGAAATATTTTTAAGCAGAGAATAATTGCTTTCTGGTTTTGAAAAATTTATTTTAGTTATTTGGATATTAAATTAATTATTTATCAAACCATTACCATAATATTAAAGAATTTTCTAAATCTTTATTTTAAACTTAACGCGTTAATATTTATGAATTAGAGCACATATTCAATGTATGCTTTAACCATTTGCAGTCCGATGTCAAGTGTGACTCGACATTCAAAACTGTGCCTCATTTTGACGTTTAATTTATTATTTTTTGAAATTTAATTGTTAAAAACGCTTACATAATTCTTAAGAGATGTAAATTAATTTTTAAAAGAAATTTCACTTAAGAGAAAAATATATATTTATTTTTCAAAGCAATAAACAAATCTTTGCATTAGGTGAATAATTTTGCATCCAATTAGTTTTCAGACTACAAAGGATTAAAAGATAGAAATCACTGAGATTATAATTGAAGAATAAGAAAATGGCTACATAATTGATTCATATAAAAATCACCTAGGACAATTTATAAATATATAGATATGTCCCATGTCAAAAGTAAAGCTAACTATAACAGTTAAAGCAAAAGATCCGAAACAAAAATAAATTCTGCCTGTCCTATTCGAAACTTACTTAACGAAGCTAAAGACTGAAAGTTTCCAGAACCCTTCTTGAATCCTACTTCCAATTTCGTCTTGCTTTTTTGCCGGGACATAAAGCAGACAAACTTTCAATAGTTATTCCAATATATCAGTCTGGGATTGACCAATTTCGTCCCAGTGGACCATTTAATACATCACTTTACCACCACGCACAGACAAGAAAAAACATCTTAGCCGAGCCTTAAAAGAAAAGAAGAAAAAAAAAACAGAAAGAAAAGAGAAAAAGAAGACAGAAAGAAAATCCCAAACCGCCACGTTAGCAAAATACTTGAACGATATTTTGTTTTTTTGTTCTAAGGCTTACACCGGCGCGAATGTATTACTCCGCGAAGATGTACGGCGAGTGCTATTGGTCAGTATTTCGTGCCAGTAACGAAAACACAATTCTAGGAAATTCTTTCTCTACGCGTGTTTATTCTTCGGGAAAACAAAATAGGGGCAGTTTGTGTTAGGGTCAGAGAGTCATGGGCAATTACCCAGGCTGCTCTCCGAAGTCGATGCGTATACCGGTGAGGTTTGGTCCATTTCTATTTCTGGATCGCTGCAATTCGTCTAATATCTATAGATCTTTCCGGCATTTCTGCGCTCTTTGGATTTCCCGCTCTTTGTTGTTTCTTTAATAGATTGGCTATTGTCTGCATGCAGTTGGTGTTGTTAATCTGCTTTTCCTCGATCACAATTTGTCACGATATGCCGTCTGTTATTGCTCGAGAGAAAACGCAGCATATTCCTTAAGGAGACGATTGTTATTACTTTCGGTGGTTCTTTAATAAATATTTGTTTATGTATTCTTAAATACTGAACAAATACGGTTATAGCGAAGGTCTTTTACATCTTAATAAATTAGGAGTTTTGTAGGTTTCTAAGTCTCCTTACTTCTTCCATTTGGAAATTGATGATACTTTAGTATGCGACGGTGATACTGAATACATAAATTTTGATTAAGAGATACTAAAGCAGCTGATCAACTGAATATATCAAAAAGGTCCTGGGGTAAAAGCAAACAATACATCACATTGACAGATCGTAAAAAGTCAAGAACAAAAATGCAACCGTTGATTTTTTTTTGGTACTTTCCATTAGCCGGGCTCAAACGAAAAGTCGCCAATGAAATTTGGCCAAATTCTGCATTATTTGGCGATTTTTCGCTTTAAAATCACTAAGAATTTTGGCGGAATACTACATTATTTTGTAATTTTTCGCTGGCTCCCGCTAATGAAAAAGTACCAATTTTTTAATCATATGTTTCAATAAAGAATTTGACTGCAGAATGGAAACGAAACCAACTTTTGTTTGAACGCAGTACATTACACACAAAGTTGATTATCTTTTTTTAATAAATTATTTTCAAGTGCATCATTATCTCGTTAATGGATAATAATCATATTTCTGACTATTTAATGTAAATAATTTGATCCGTAGCAAGAAGTAATAAACAAATATAATCAAAACCCTCATCTTTGAAACTATACATTTAAGCTTCTTGTATTTATACCAGCGGTCTCATCATACTACATAATATCTAAATGCAATTCTATAAAAGCAGGATCATATTATCAGATTCAGAAATAACGCGGAATTGCTTATTCAACGGTATTTTGCTTTTGTTCGAAGCAGCTACGTAGAAAAAATGAATACAAAATTTCTGATCAAATTAGAATTTCTAATAATTCACAAGTTAAATATGTTAATTGAAATGATCCATTATAAGCAATATAATAATTGCATACGATACAGCCATTCTAGTTATAGTTTGTCCCAGGAACATCATTTTTTAATTTGAGTTTAGCAGTATGAATTAGGGATATGCAAACAGAAATTGCAATGCCTCTGAGTTTGAAATAAACCATGAAAAAAATTTAGGAAGCTATGCCAAGACTATCTTTGGCATATAATTAGACATAAACCATG
>JAOUZG010052814.1:586438-630862 GCA_026289955.1 Argiope argentata
GCATATAATTAGACATGAACCATGAACAAAATTTAGGAAGCCATACCAAGACTTAACTTTTGCCTATAATCAGACAAAATTAATGCAAAATTATTTTGCATAAAATTGTGCATATTATAAGGTATATTTTTTACATAATATTTTAAGACTTATTTTTTTTCCTCATAATTATATAACCATAAAATTTCCATAACTTGCTTGATAACCTTAACCCAAAGATTCCCTTCAAGCTGGCAACTAAAACAGAGAGGATGTTCTATTCTTCACTTCACATAACCCATTTCCTTCAAACCTACAAATATTCAATTTGGCCAACTCTCCATATTGTAGCTGTGGAGAAATATTATCTTTAATTCTTTAGGCCTCCAACTACATACAAACCGTGTCCAATTATTGATAAAATTTAAACTGAAAAAACTTTAACTTATTAGGTTTTTCCTATTATACTTCATTTAAAGCAAAAGTTATCTTATTGTGAAAGCATAAAAGGCGAAGAAGACACTGCTACTGGCTAGTTTTTCAACTTCTTTGGTATGTAAAACTACTGCAGGGGCAAGATTTTTTAAACAAAAATTTGATGTGTCGTATAGAATTTTTACATTTTCTACGGTTAAAATTTTTTGAGGATTTTAATACTTTGAGCTTACATTCAGGAAAAAAAAATACTTTTGGAATTCTTTTTATTTTGTATCTTTTATCAGAAGTAATTGGGATCAAAGCTTTCTAATGTTGAGGATCTCGTGTCCATTTTACAACGAAAAAGGAGGAGGGGTGCAGTAGCTTCTGAGGTTATGAACCCATCAGCATCTGAAGACAGAAGTCTGACTTCTAGCTCATATAAAGATGACACACATTTACCACATTCGCTTGCATATCCCTTTTATACAGGGGGCACAATCCCACACCTTATAGATAGAACACAAAAGAACAACCATACCCTGACCGGGGCTCGAACCCGGGACGCATAGATCACGAGGAAGACGCGCTACCTCTGTGACAGGACGCTAGCTTAAAATATTTCTAATTATTATAACTGATGCAATATATTGCGATTGTAGGTTCTTTCACAGCATAAGTTACCTTTTCATGAGTCACTTAGTATTAATAAACTTTTATATTTAGAATACATTTCCGAAAATAAAATGAATTATCAAATTTAGATTCATGCCAGGTTTTATTAAAATGACACAACGTTAAAAATGACTACAAGATCTTCTTAAAATAGTTTCATAAAGATGATTCGAGGCCACGATGCAGAAAATTCAATAAGCTAACTTAGAAAAAGAAATTTCTTCTTTTATCGACGTGAACATGATTTATCTTTAATATCTGCTATTGAAAGTATAGCATTTTTAACTTATCTGTCCTTGTTTCGAGCAATTCAAGATCATCGATAAACAACTTTAATACTTTACATTTATATTAATCATAAAAAAATGTCTTCGGTATCATTACATCTCTTATTGAATTTCTATAATGATTCCTTTTTGTATCATCCCTGGATCATAATCTAGAATGAAAATAGAATGCTCATCTTTATTTTTATGATATATGACTTCATCTGCATTTATGCCACGCCCTTAAGTATTCAATTTCTCCTTCACAAATATATTTTCTTTGTAAATTTAAGCAGTTTACCGTTTAAAAATTTCTTTAAAAATTACTATAAGCATTTTTCCGATGAATTTCTGAAAATAAGTACGGAAATCGGTACAAGATTATCAATAATGATATTGCTTTATTTAAAGATTCCGATCTTTTCATTTAATTAAAAAAAGTTTTTGAAATGCCCATAAAGTCAATATTTTATGCTCCTTTTAAACATTTATCGAATAATCCTACTTACAAAAGATTTTATGCATGCTTTTCAGTTGACTCGTGCAACAAAACACGACTTTGCAAATCTATGAAATGCGACTAAATGACATCACATGACGAAAATCCATTTCTTCCCTTCAACTTAATAAACACCACGTCACGAATATAAATCTTTACAAAACTGCAATTCAAATTTATAACCTAAATAACTCAAACCCAGAATGCGATGGTGGCTTTCACAAAGGATTCGACGACAAAACGCAAAAGTCGACCCCCCTCGCCCTGACGGTCATTCCGTGCCAAAACCCCACTAGGCAGCAGCAACTCCAGACAGCTTTCGGCCTATAGTTTTGTATGTCCAAGCATCACTCTTCCCTCCCCTTTCGTAAAGCCATACTTTTATCTGAGTTCTGTCCGTGATTGTCACGCAGGTCTTGGTGGATCGATTCTTGCGCGGGGTGGTCGGTGGTTACGTGCCCGCTAGGTGTCGGGAGGTGTTGGTTTCGTGCCACAAATCACACGGAAGCCGGAAACGGAATCCTATGGAAATACCCCGCAACTGTTGTTCCGGTACTTAACACTCTCCCCAGGACTTTCTCCCAGGCCCTCCTGTCGCTGGTCCACCCTCTGCCGAGTTTTCCACATTTACTTAAGTTCGTCTGCTTTTGTGAGAAGGGTGGAGGGATGCTGCTGCTGCTGCAGTGAATGCCGGTTGGTAATTTCACGCTTTCCAGACGGGGTCTGCTGGGGATGAATTCATTTGAATTAGCTTTGGAATAAGCCTCCATGACCTTTAATTTACGAGTAAGGGATTCAGTATGATTTGGGAATTCAGCAAAGATAGACTGGTGATGTGGATTCAGTCCTTTTAGTCACACGCCGCAGTAATATAATGGTGATAATAAATTAAGGCTTTTAATATGATTCGAAATATTCGTGAAAATAGAAAGTGATGCCATTATTGAATGTTTTAAAGTAGAATGTTTGATTAATTATTAATTAATATCATTATTAGTTAAATTTGCTTGTTTTTTGCTGTTTATGACTGTTTATATCTCATACATTAAATCAAGTAATATAAAAAAAATATAATCCATTCCTACTTTGAATATTAGGAGAAATTTAGGAAGTAAGAAAATATTTTATTTTAGTTACTTTTTATTAAATAATTACAATTGTTGTTATCGTGTTGCACTTTATAAAGGAAGAAAGGATGCAGTAGCTTTTGAGGGTATGGACTCCTCAGTACCCGAATAATGGATGAACTTTGACTGAGTCCCCCCCCCCAGTGGCATAACTCTCGACATGGAGAACTCTGTGACCCGGTTCGAACTCGCAGCACAAATGATGCAAATCCAACGCCATCCTACCACCCATGCTACCCCGACCTAACACTTACAATAAAGAACTTTTATTAAGGCTGGAATGTTAGTTTTTAATTAATTAATAAAAAAAATTAATGAATTAATATTTGAAAAAACTGTATTAACATCAAATGTCAACTACTACAATTTTTTTTTAAAAATTACTTGAACTTGATTGGATGAATAAAATTTTTAACGATATATATATATATATATATATATATATATATATATATATATATATATATATATAAAGAGAGAGAGAGAGAGATTGAGAGATAATAGTAGGAATTGAAAAAAAATGAAAAAGAATATTGGTGCATTAAGTTTTCAAAAATGAATGAAGATGAAATTTCTTTTCAAAATAGGAAATAAAATAGTTTTAGGTATATTTTTTCGTGAAATCCTAAAATTTGCATACTTTTTGCTATAAATTCTTATTAATATATTATTACATTTTTATATTTTGATTAATTATTCATTGATGGTTCAAGTTATCTTAACAGACAATGAGTGCATTCAGCTTCAATAATTTATTGTAAATGTTTATTTACGGTTGAGTAATCAAAATTCGGATTCCTAGTTAGAATTTATAAATCAGTTATTATCTTGTGGATGAATACCCATTACTAAATACATCTTTGGATTTTAGTACCCGATCTTTTTAATGTCGAAAGCAATGGAATCAGAGAAAAAAAATTAACATTCAGTTTCTATCTGGTAATTATCAGTTTTATGGCGCTGCCCAGTATATAGATGATATAGAAAGATTTTATTGGATAAATATTACAAATAAAAAAACAAAGATTAATTAAATATTTTATTACAGGATATTGAAATGCATTCATCGTACAATGAACATTTTGATGAAGAATTAGATTTTTTTTTCACAAAGTAGGAGGTACGTTCTGTAATGTCTTTCAAAAACTTATGTTGCTGTTACTTATGACACTTGCCATGGACAGACCCCGCTGATACATCAGCAGATTTTAAGCCGAAGATATGCGTCTCTTGTTTCAAGTAGCGCCAACTAGGGCCAAGAGTACGACTTGAGCTACACACTCATCACACTCGCTTGCACAGCCTCTTTACAATCACACATCTCACAGACACTACACAGAAGAACAACAATGCCCGAACGGGGTCTAGAACCCAGGAATCCCGTAACACGATTAACAACCGCTACCTCTGTACCAGAAAACCGACTCGATAATCCATGAATGTACTTATGTTCTATTCTAGTCATCCATCATATTTCGGGAGAACATAATTTGATAAAAGTGTAACATTATCATTCAAAAACTTCATTGTTTAAAAAGAAAATAAATGAAATCTCAATAATTTACTGGTACTAACCATTAGTAAGAATTAAATTTCCGCTCAATATCAAAAGAATTATAATTATCAAATTGATCAAAATTTATAAAACTTTTCATTTCCAACTGTACGGATAATGTAAAAATAAATGCTTTTTACAACATATAAGTATAATTATCAGAAGATTTTGGCATTAAGATTCTAAATTCCAAATTCTTTTATCTCTCGTACTTCATTCGAAAATGATGCAAAGCATTTGGAACCTACCATTGTGAATAATTAGTTTTCGGTAAATCACTTCACCCAAGCATTAAACCTATAGTTGTTTAATTGGTATTGTATTTGACATTTAAAACAGTAACCGTAGCTATTATGAAAAAATAAGATTTAAGAGATTATATGAATGCGTATCATTATGTTTGTAATGTTAGTGGTGGTCCTATAATGGTCATCTATATTTTTAAACTAATTAATATCATGTTAATACAATATCATGTCAGAACACGATATTGTATTAAGAATGAAGTTTACTGGCATCAACAAAAATCCGTAACCACAAAATAAATGTTTTAGTTGAAATAAAATGTATTTTATTTACTTTAATTGAATAACAATTTTAATTGAAATTTTTTATCTGCACGAGCATCTTAAAAAATCAGTTTTTAATAACGCGTTGTCATTGCATTTACAAAAGCTCTGATTAAAAAAATAGTTAATGACTACAACAAATAAAACCTAGAAAATTGTCACTTTGAGCACGTAATTGTATGAAATGAAATACGAAATGTGAAATATTTTTAAAACAATAAATGCAAGACAAAGTGTTTTGAATCGTTTGCAATACTAAAGTGACTCATTCAATGAAACAGTGAAAACGAATAAAAACATAATTTAACTCGCACAGGAACGTGGTGCTTGGCCGTTCAAGAGATTTTGTTCTGACATGATACACTGAAATATGAATAGCAGATTTCATATTAATCTTTTTTTTCATCATACCAGTAAATCATTCATCGTTTTTTTATATTTCCCTTAATAAATTGTTTGATTTAAATCTTTAATTTGTCGAACTCAATCTTTTGAGACTTTTATATGTCACCATTCCACAACAGTCTTTCTAATGACAAAAATCTGAATTTTTATCCGCTATATAATATATTAATTAACAATAAAATAAAAGAAATAACTTTGAATTTAAATTTACTTATTTAAAATGCTTGAAAACATTAAATGATGACTTTTCCATCAAGTTCTAAAATCAAGCAATCTTTGATGCTTGAATTTATTGTTCAGAAGTGAAATCAGTGGACAAATGTTATGTTCAAAAAAATTGCGAAGATTCAATTTAACAGAAAGAAATCTGTTGCAAAATATTTCAAATTTTGTCAAGCCGTTGCTTATAGCATCTTAAATCTGAAGTTTTCCACTGTTAAAAAAAGGAAAAAGTTGTTGTGGGTTCTAGTTACTATTATGCTTTTCTTTGACAAAAATTACCAAAATAATCATATTTTAATTTTTTTTCATTAATTCTGCAAATATTTTCCTATTTTTTTTCAAAGGAGAAAAAGGAATAGTCGAGTGTTGGCCGCGCCAAAGCAGAATTGATGGTAGTAAAGCACAGACTTAGAAGACAGGCCAGATATAAACCAGAAGCTCCAAGTCCCAGTTTTATCATTAGGATCTGCACATAAAACAGAGACACGTCATCTGATTATGATTTACTGACATCTTTATTCGACAATAGGCTCTGGATATGGGATCGTATATTCCAACCTGGGAATAGTTTTATGGAAGTCTCGCGAAATAAACTTAGTTTTTATTTATTCCTTTCAGGACCCTGCTCTAAATAATATGCGACATGGAATAAAGTGATACATAGTATATCCGTTAATAGGTATCATCAGTATATTTTTGTATGCTGTGCCGTGGTCGAACTGTAAGTAGCAAGTTCGAAACACGAAATAAATTGCTGTTTAAAAAAAATCAGGATTAAATGGACTAAATAAATAAATAATATATTGAATTGCATTTTGGCTTTAAATGTGCATGTAAAATGTGTTATAAGATAAATTATTTTTATTAATAATAAAATTTAGTGATATATTCAAAATAAAATTAAAATTGACATTGAAAAATACACTGGATATCTCCCTCAAACGAAATAGATTTAATTAAAATTCAATTTACTTAGGTATAATAAATTTAATCATATGCGATATAAAGATGCCGAGATTTCGAATGGTATGTATTTAGTTAAAATTTTTAAAAACGGCAAATATTATTAAATGACAGTAAATAAATGTTTTTAAAAAAATAGATTTTTAAATTATTAATTTTAAGAAATTATTTTATATTGAAAGAAGTTCAACTATTTTCCATTATTCTGAGAATGGAAAAGTAAAAAAAATTAACATTTTAATTATAGATAAATTTAATTTATCAAATATATAAAGTGTAACGAATATGTACTTTTTTAAAAATTGTGATATTAATAATTTCGCTCTCTTACATAAAAGAAGCTTTAATCCTTTGCAGTTCGAAAAATAATTAGATGCAAAATTATTCACCTAATGCAAAGATTTGTTTATTGCTAGGGAAAACAAATATACATATAATTCTTTTAAGTCTAATTTCTTTAAAAAAATTAATCTACATCTCTTAACCCTTATGTAGGCGTTTTTAACTATTAAAGTTGAAAAATAAATAAATAAAATGTCAAAAAGATGTACATATTTGAAAGACGAGTCACACGCGACTTCGGACAGCAAAGGGTTAAAATGCATAGAACCTATTTGAGCAAATTTCTTTAAATTTATTGTTAATAACTGCGGTCTCTTTCTATCTGTAAATGTATGTGCTACAAGCAAAGCCGACGGTATTCGAGATGTCTTATGGGTATGTATGGGTGCTTCTTTGGGTAATTTTATGGGTATTTTTTTAAAAAAATTAATTACTTAAAAATTAATCAAATTTTTAACTTTTCTTTATGTTAACTACCAAAAACATTAGCAATCAGAAATAAATTGCTTATTGTTTCAAAACATTTTTTTTAAATTTATTCTTAATGAAACCGATTTAATTTTTTATTAGAAATTTTGTTCTAAATTTTGATAATTTCTAAAAAATACTTGTTTTACAAAATTCATATTATAGCCTTCATTGTTTTAGCAATTATTTAATCATATCATTGTTTCCCATTGTTTGAAGCTAAAGATTTCATTTAAATATGCATAGTTTAAAAAAACGAATTAAAAAGTAGTGATATTAATACTACAAATTAGAAAAATGTCCAATTTTTAATATCAAAAATTAGAAAATAGTACTAAGATGTCTTGGAATAAATTTCTCCACAAAAGATGGACAGAGCATATTCAAGAGAATTAAAATAACACAACTGCTATATCTGGCAATTTGAAAGAATCACGAACATTAATTTGAATCTAAACGATTTCGCTGAAATTATATATAACCAGTTAATCAGCATTAAATTTAACGATATCGGAATAAGTAACTTAAAAATAAACTAAGAAAATGTTACTCAATATTTTCAGGAAATTAAAATCTGGAAATTGGTTATTGTACATTTAAAATGATTGATGTAAATATGGCAAAGTATAAAATGATTAAAAATTGGCAAACTTAATTTTTTTTCAATAAACATTACCAAAAAATTATTTGTAGAAATTCTGAATGGAAATGAGGTTTGTATACATTTTAATCATTCTTTTTTAAAATAAGTATTAACTAAAAACTATTTTTTTAGAAAATTAAAAAAATAATTTCTGAAAAATAGTGTAGAGATTTGAAAATACATTGTATATAATGCACAATTAATTCCAAATTTCCTTTATTTATTTATGAATATTTGTACACAGAAAATCATATATCAAAATTGAATGAGACTAATTAGTGGTCGTTTTTATCTCTTAATGTTCCTAAGCTCAAAATCAGATTCCAACAAAATGCTACTATATTATATGTTCTTATTACATGAAAACCCGTTGAACCAGCTGCATCCCCATTATGTGACGTTTTGCAATTTTTCTGTGAAATAGATGAATCATATGTCACCTCATTACCTAAACATGATTTTTAACAGCAACATTGCTCCACAATTGATTTTTTTCAACTTGAAAATGGTACATTTTCATAATTTATCAACTTTTCGAAAAATTAAAGAAACAACAACAAACAATTAAATTTAGTAGCATGCTTTATATTATTTTTCAAGAGTGCCCCGTAAATTTCAATTTCTTAAAATAAAAAAAAATCACAAATGATATTAGAATATTGCATTCTTAACATAAATACTTTCAAACTGGATTAAAAACAAAATTATTTCTAGTGAATTTTTTCTTCAAAATATGAATTCTACAGCATAAGATAGGAATAAAGAATTTATGCAAAAAAAATTTAAATAGATCCTGAATTATGTTAGAATTTTCACTAGGGAAAATATTTAATCAAAACAGGAAGCGGCTACATAATTCTAAGTTTCTTATTAGTATGCACTACCAAGATAACCTATATTTTTATTTAGTTATTTAGTAAATTGTATTTTTATCTACAGAAATTATTATATTTATTTCAGTTATTTCAAGAAAATTTGTAACGAATATATTTGTATATTTTCATGGTAGAATACCAATAATTCACTTACTGTACCAATAATTCATTTGAAATAAAACTACAAAAATATTCACCATATAATCAAATATTATTGAATGTTATTATTTCTGAAAGAACTAATTTAATATTCTAATCTTTATTTATGCATCTGAAATATATGTCTCAAATAGAAATATGTTTTTTTTTCGATATAGGTTAATAATAAGTTGAATAACAGCTGCAAAATTAAATTAAGTTAAACAAATGTATTTTTATTTAAAGTTCTAAATTGAAAATGTATTTTGATCTAATTATAACGAGTCAAGAAAAAAAAGTATTCATTTCTTATTCGCAAAGGGAATTTTAGAGAAAATAGTGCTTTTGTTGTTTTTCCCTCTGCCGATGAAAGAAATTTTCTTTTTCTTTCTCAGAAGGAACAACAACAGTAACAATCTAATTATATCAAGAGTTTTTAATTCTTTTTTTATTTAAATTGTATTTCTAATTTGTAATGGTGTGATTAAAAATAACCAGTCGGTTTTAAAGTATATGAAAGATCAAAATATTTATACAGTTGGAGACTATGTATCGTTATATACTAAAATCTTTTATTTTCTAATTTGCATTAAAACGATGAAACTTTTTTTTATTCCAAGAGTTTTATTAAAATATTTCATTAAACAGCCCAAATGCTTTTGTTTATTTCATATTTAAATTACATTTTAATCCCATTCAGAAGAAAGCTGAATAAATTTCTTATATATTAATTCTTTTCAAATAATTAGAATTAAAATAACACTAAACCCTAGACAGTTGTTTTTAGGTTACTATATAATATAATCTTGAAAACCAATTTGATTTTTTTAAATGAACCATATTAATATTTTGAATCATTTTATTCTCGTAATATTACAAAGCTGTTTGCAGATAAATTAGTCTGTTTTTCATTAATGAATCAATTGTTAATATTTAAAATAATCATTTATTATTTTTTGTTGAAATATTTGTTTTGAACTAATCTGTGAAGTTAATATAATTATTTGTCATAAAAATCAAATTTCATATTTATTTTTTAAAAAAAATGGAAGTATTTATTAAATTAATTATTATTTTAATATGTTTATCTTTTAGAAAAAATGTCTAGTTAGAAAGATACAAATGTAAAAAAATCAAACTGGAATTGGGATCAAAATTTTCCAGGGAAAACATAAAATATTCTTTTGTACATCTGCCTGTTCTGAATCAAAAGGATGCCAAGAAAATTAGTTTCAATAGCTATAAATTCATTTAGGTATTATAAAAAACAAAATATTCATATTTAAATAGAAAATCACAAATGTGAAAGCACCTCTTATTTATGCAATTAAAATTCAAAATGTTATGTAAAATTACTTATTAACCAATAGTTAAAAATTACGAAATGTTAACCCTTTGTTTGACTCGACATTATTTTATTTATTTATTTTTCAAATTTAATTGTTAAAAATGCCTACATAATGGTTAAGAGATGTAGATGAATTTTTCAAAGAAATTCGACTTAAAAGAATTTATATATATATATATATCCTAGCAGTAACCAATATTTTCATTAGGTGAATAATTTTGCATCTATTTTTCGGACTGCAAAGGGTTAAAGCTTCTTTTAAGTAAGCTGGCATAATTATTAATGTCAAAATAATTTAAAAATTATATATTCTTTACACTTTATATATTTGATTAATTAAATTTATCTATAATTAAAATGTTATTTTTTTCAATAATAAATCTTTTTATTAGCTGAATAGTTTTACATCTAATTATTTTTCAGACTGCAAAGGGTTAGTAAAATATTTATAATTTATTGGGTTTGATAACTATTATTATCTATTGCTAAATTTAATTTAATTTCTTTTAGGCTAAATATTTATATAATAATCTAAGCATTTTTATGTAATGGACTCTTATTAGCTCTTTTCAATTAAACATAGCACATATTCATGATTATTTGAAGACCAAAAAAATACAAAGTATAAAAACTTAAAGAACTTTTCCAGCAGCTTTTGCAAAAACATATTTTGCCTTACAATAACAAAACAGGTGATTCAACAGAAAAATTCTCAGCCAGAATATTTCGCCACTAGACCATATTTACTTCGAAGAGAGACACTTTTATTACAACTTTAAAACTTCCCCAGTCAGAAGTCAACATCGTCTGCTTGGGTTAAATTCGGTTAACTTCATTAACTTATGCACAAATACCCAAAATATCGGACGGAGACACTCCTAAGAGAGGATAAATCCCACCTTTAGAGGAGGGTGGAACAAAAATATTTGTTTTGACTCTAACTAGTCCACGGTTGCATATTTATGGAGGTGCTACGTAATCCCGGGATTATTCCATCCTTTTCTGGATATTTTTTGGGAACACAATAGCGCGAGCGTATAAATCGGGGGAAAAGGTTTAATACCTTTGGGCTCCGGGTGAGTATTGACGTTTTATCAGGAGCCGTGTTTTGGGAAAAGTGTTTCTCCTGGAATCAATCTGGGAGGTGGTCTCGCAGAGACTGCTTCAGATTAAGGAACTCAGTGTCTCTCTCTTTATCTTTGATTTTTTTTTCTTCTTGCTTCTCCTCGCTTCCTAACAAAATATCAGGAAGTAATTTTCGGGAGTTTTCCTTACGGCTTATGTACTTACAGAGGAGACTTGGAATCTATCGAAGGCTTTTGATAACTTTGCAGTGATGAGTAGAATTCGGGTTTTTCATTCCGACGGTTCTATTCTCGGGACATCAGATGCTTATTTGTAGTTGGTACAGGAAAGCAACAAGCTTTTTTTTATCAAGGTTTATCAAAGTATGTCCTATAATCCTAGCTATATTTTGTACTGTTCTCACATATGATAACTAATGAAGTATGGTTAGTACAATAAATTATTAATATTTGAAGCAGGGTATAAATTCATCAGTAATTATTTAATAAAAACTAACTAAAAACTTTTTTGTGAACCTGAGTAGAAATTGACTTTAATTTTTAATATTACTTGCTTATTATTAAATCACTGATACATAACCTATTATTCGATGAATTATTTCTCAACGATTCTCACGATTTTCTCAATGAATTATTTCAAACACCAAATTGGGACCCAATTTAAAGCTGCGCCCTCTAAATAAATTTACATATGTTCTGTTTATCAGATATATGAATCACTTTAATATAATTAAATCCCATGACATCATAGATTTATTAAAAACTTAATTGCTTGGTTTATCTAGCGTACTACTATTGCAAAAACTGGTTTATTTATTTGTCCTTCAAGCTAACAAATACTAAATATAGTTCACCTGCCTTATATTTCAAAAATGCAAAAAAAATAGTGTGATTAAATATCTAACAGAAAAAAGAAAACGGTTATAATTTTAATGTTAGAAAGTAATCTACTGTTCAAATATAGACAAAAATGTACTCCAAAAAATTACCGAAATTCATGTAAAATTTTCACGAGTATGAAGACGTCATTAAAGATATTTTATTTTTTATTTTAAAACCGTATAATATCTGTTTTGTACTATAACTTTTTCGGGAGTGGTTAACTGAAAATTTTTAACCAAAAGACCCAAACATGTAACCAAAAACTAAAAACAATAATAATAAATGTAGTTAAAATTTAAATAAATTTGCGTTGGTGTGAATATTTACACCCACCAAAGTATTGACTGTGATCCCAGTCAATCTTTTACTGCGATTACCAGATTTTGAACCTCTGGGTCAAACAATTAGTCTAATAGTGAGTAATCACCCATGCTCAGATAAACACACACATTATCCTTTATTATTATCAAATATACAGATACAATATTTAGCAGAACGAAAAAGCATGTATATTCATCAGTTTTGTTAAAAAGCTAAATTAGTATTTTGTGTACTAGTCTATCCTAATGGTAATGTGAATGTTTAACTAATTTAACCTGACAAGTATTAAAGAAATAAAGTAATATTTTTCAAACAGTGACCAAATATAATTTGAGTGATTCGGAGCCAGTGTATTAGTTTTAACACTTATTTATCATATAGAATGAATTATTTAAAAGTTAATAATTAATAATATAAAACAAGTTCACAACATTGAAAAATCTTATATATCTAAAAGAATTTCTGAAGCATAAAGCAAATAATTCTTTTATCTCAAAAAATACATACGTATTTTCAAAAGTATAAACTGCTTCTATTTTTATCACTCTCTGAACGAATTTGAGCAAGCGGAATTTTATCATCACTATTTATATCTTTGAAATCTCTTTGAATGGCGTTACTGATTACCATATAGGAAATAAAAATAACTTTATTTACCTTAGGGTTCCAACTGCGACGTCATCGCTGTCTATTTCAGGATCTATAATGACAGAAGAAAACCCGATTTTGGGTATAAATCCGATTCCGTCGTATGTCGAAAGAAACAACGTGGGTTTTATGGATAATCATATTTTATTAAGTGCCTTTAAGAAGATAGTGTAGGTAGTAGTTTCTGAAAGTAAAAATTATAGATATACACACGACAATAAGACGTGATTTTGGAAAGAGTCGATGATGTTAATTCATACACTTTTATATTTAAATCTAGTTTGAAATTCAATTTCAAATTTGGTTAAATGTTGTTTGATCGTATTATTAATTTTTATATTTGGTAAGACAGAACATATTAATAACTGTCTGAAAAAATTTCAGTAAGAGAAACATGAAATTACCCCCCCCCCTTCTTCCTTTACTTCTACCTTATTATGGTCGAAATCATTCCAAGTATGCTAATGAAAAGTATCTCCGTATAGAGTATTGGCCTTCCCATATTCTGTAAATTAAGATGAAACAATGAATTATCTTATTTAAAGAATCAACTAACGCCAATAGGACATCCAACCATTGGAATGTGTCTGCGCATGTGCTGTTGGATGGGATTGGATTGGATTATGGGATTTATTGATGCAAAAACCATCCGAGCTGAAGCATATGTGCGATTGTGTCTATTTTTAAAGACACAATATATACATACATTGTTTTCAATATTATTTTTTAATAAACTCGCTGTGTGCCAACAAGTATACCACAAGGCTTACAGATGTAAATCCTTTCATAATTAATTGCAGAATAAATTTCAAATATAAAGACATAGGTACAAATACAAGGAAAAATGAGGGGAAAAGCAAATACACAAAATTGCTAACATACTAAAATAAAACAGACAGTAGATGATATAAAACAATTAAGGAAGCCTGATGAAATTAAAATGCATACTCAAGATTCAAATGCAGAAGAATATATACAAATATATGTAGGCAAACATACGTAAATAATGTTTAAATAATACAAGGAGAAATATTATTGATATACTTAGAAAAGGAAATGAAAGGTAATTTACTCTTCACAAATGCAAATGAATGAGGATGACAGTCTATATTGTTCTTTAGACTTATGTTTTTTAAGTTTCAGTTGTAATTAGATCATTCAATTTTTCTGGAAAAAGACTACTAAGGATATCATCCTATCTATACCATTCAAACACAATAAGACCAGCTGATCATTAGATCATAAGCGTTATGCATAAGCAAAAGCGACGGATACTACACAGAACGATACAAAACGGAATGACGAAAAAGCTGAAATGTTAAAAAAAGGGGCAGCAAATAATTATTCCTGGTGTTAAATACCAAGACTTTGATAGGGAAAATATTTTTTCACAGTGCTTATATCATCAAGATTTCGATGGGGATTTCCACAATACATGCTTAACAGGCAATGGAAACAAAGGGATCTTTTTAAAGGTATGTGCTTGGGTGGACACATTTCATCACTCTCACTGAGCATGAGAATCTGTGGCTTTTAGCTGATTCAGCAGTTTTACACAGCTTCTGTTGAATTAATTAACTATAACAAGTGGAATGGATCAGGAAATAAGAAAATATTTTAGAATCATATTACTATGGGCTAAAATAGGATAAAGTTTGGAAATTAATTAGGATTAAAATTAAGAGTTTAAAATATCATTACACACACACATTATAGATGTGTGTGTGTGTGTGCGTGCGTGCGTGCGTGCGCGTGCGCGATTTGGTTTCTTTTAGCAATATTTATTGACAACTGACAAGTCTCACACAGAACTAAAGTTCAATTACATATCTCGAGAAACACACACACACACACACACACAGAACTGTAAATACATAAAAATAGTGCATTGTTTCCTATACTGTATAGTTGGAAAAAAATATCACATCAGAACATTACTAAAAAAATATTTCAAATTTCAATATTTAAAAAAAAGAAGGACCCTTTACAACTAATTCAAACGGACAGGAGTAATAATTAATAAAGCTTATCACAATTTTCTAATTGGCTTTATTCAACCTAACGAAGCTTTTACTATCCTACCACGACAGGAAAATGATGAGTTTAAATAAAAATGAGTTAAAGTGAGGAATTTTCAAAAGGTTATATAATTTGTACAATTTGTGCATATTTTGCGACAGTTGATATCCATTAATACTCATATTTTGATAAATAATATGCGTTATTTTATACCTAAACATCTATTACATTATTTTTTTTATGTAAACAAGAAAAGTATTATTTACAGAAGAGTACACGTTGGAATTTTTTAATAGAATAGTGTTTCCAAGTCTAACATTAAACATAGTAGAAATTAATTTAATATTCAATATTTAATTATTATATATTCAGGGAAAATATAATAGAAGTTAATTATTTCAGTTAAAATATTAAAAAATCAATTTTTTAGGGGAAAAAATTTCGTTTAATCATCATATGCCTTGATAACAGGCCGATTTTTCAGGTACTTTTTTTAATAACGTTATGAACCAAAAAAATTGGCTGTGATAGAACTGATTCTATGAGACTTGCATATACTTGAATGTTAATTTTTTAAGTGATGAATTTCATAATACGAAATTTATGTTGATATTATCACTTACAGTATTCAATATTTAATATATTCAATGTTTCACTTTCAATATTGTTAAAATGCTTTTCCAAAAATAGCCTCTAATTGTTTTCAAAAGTGGGACATCAACCTAAGTTGACTAAACTGATTTATGGATAAACTGATTGCATGACAAGAAAAAAAAATTTACTCTTTTGTGATTCAATTACATACCTTCTTAAGAAGAGAAATTTCGTTTGAGTAGTGCATCCAATATTTCTCGATCAGATGAACTCATTGTATAGTGAGTAAAGAGCATCAAATTAATATTCATGGAAACAGTCCAGAATGCATCTGAGATGATGAATCGTACAAATGTCGTCTCGGTAAACAAGTTTAATAATAAAGCTTACTCTAATCGAAAATCTACATAAAGACCTGCGATCATCAATGATGAAGCCACCCTGGATATCCTGCATCCAAATAATGATTTGTGCCAATGATCCATCGCCAAAGGTCGATATATATAACTTGAAAATATCCTCGTTTATTCCATGAGTTCCATTGATCTTTACATAGTCATGATGATGTGACTAGCGCAATTGTATGTCTCTGGTATACAAACTTGAGCACTAATCATTTAGCCGTCCGACATGTTTTCAGTAAACACAATCCAGTCTCGATATATTTTAGCAAATAAAGAGATCACTTTTGGATTATTTATGTGATAATAGATATAACTAGATTTTACATTTAATTTTCCAACATAAGAGTAGTCATACACCTCAAAAACCATCCCTAAATTTCAAATAGTAATACTGAATTATATATATATATATATATATATATATATATATATAAAGTTACAATTTTAAAAGAGGTATATAATAAATTGCAAATTTTCATTATTAATTAGAAAGGTAAACAAATGTAGATGAATAATAAATAAAAAAATAAAAACAGAAGGAACAAGAGAAAAAAATATGTAAGTGAAAAAGGAGAAATTCGGCCTGATGATTTTCTCAAGGGTCACCATCAGGCAAGGATTCCAATAAAAATCATTTGCTCTTTAGCACTGCTTGGGTTCACATCTCTCTCTTAAGGGTATGCTCTAGCCTTCTTATTTTCTTACTTGTTCTTTTGCTAATATTGGTTTCTTTTTTATTGTATTTAGTATTTTGTTAAATTTTTTCTTCATTCTAGAATTTTAATTTGCGAGTTTTGTCTGTTTTTGTAATTTTTCCTAATTGTCATTTGTTTTTATATGCTTAAAATTGATGCCTCTCTTTTACTTTAAAATTTGGAATTTTTTGGATCATAAAAGAGTTAATTTTTTAGACAATAGTCTAACTCTTTACAGAAAAAAAAATCCACTTTTTATTGGAATCCTTGCCTGATGGTGACCCTTGAGAAAGTCATCAGGCCGGATTTCTCCTTTTTCACTTACATATTTTTTTCTCTTGTTCCTTCTGTTTCGTTTTATTCATTTATTATATATATACTTAAGTTTAAAGTATATATATTAATTGGTTCTTACTTCAGAAGAAACAGTGGTTTGGCATAAATTTTCTAAACAAGTGATTTTCAGTTCAGTTACACTAAGGCTATCTGGGAGTGGAACTCTTAAACCTGAACCATGATCTGATGACGAGGATGACTTTCCAAACTTTCTCATCACACCAGAGAATTTAATTTTGAGCCCGTGGGCAATAATGTGCATTTGAGTTGTCACTTCCTTTTCCAAACTTTCACACCTCACCAGCGGGAGAAGGCTTGCCGTAGAGTAATCTAACGTGCTATATATCCGTTAACATGACAATTTTTTGGTGGAATGGGATCTCGAAACTAAAGCCCTCCGGTTCTGAAGCTGGGGCATACCATAAGGCTATTTTGTCGTAGGAATAGTATGTTATCCCTGTTAGTAATTCATCTGCCTGAATCGTTTGATGTAAACGATGCATTTGCTATTTATTGTAATTTAAAACGGCTGCATTAAAGGAATCATTATTTTTTTCCGATTATGAATCATCTTCTTACGACTATGCAAAGTATTCGTTCGTATCTCATTTCTAAATTACAAAAGCCCAATGATCAGTGATCTATCTAAAAGATCTTAAGGCTCAAGTAAACAGTCTAGTGCCATTTTTTACATTCAAAGAGGGATGTAAAGTAATTACTCTTGAGGTATACGATATCCATCAGGACTGATATTGTAATATTTAAATTAATTAATTTGATTTTTTTATTCAAGGCATATGAGTTCATACTTTGATTTCTTATTCATAAACACATTCTTATAAGCATGAAAATAAATATAGAAATATATTAAATTTTATTTTATAACAGTTTCTAAGTAGAAAAATAAGGCATGTTATCTTTAATTGAATAATATATGCTTAAAGATATTATATTTTTTTATAATTACTAAGCCTATTTACATGAGTTCTGCCATTTTGTTTGCTAATAACATTGAATATTTGTGTATACTCATGTTATCAATAATCCTGTTAAATCTTTGATGAAAGTGTCTTATTGCAAAAAAATAACATTTTAATTCATTCTTTTAATTTTATCTCAATCCATTTGGAAAATAATGCCATATACATGAAAATTTTAAAATAAAAAAAATCAACAATTAAAATAGCTGGACCAAGAACAACATGTTGATTTACGAACGAAAAACGATGATATTACGAAAAACATGTTGATTTACGAACACTTTACTTAAATAAAGAAGTTTTGTATTTTTTAAGGAGTATAAAACCAATTTTACTATTTCTATTTTTCCTATTGGCAGATAAGATAGTATCATTCACTTCAATTTATCGAAATATAAAACTTAATGTTAATGCACCTGGCATCACTGATTTCGTGGACGATATTTTACGTAAGCCGTAACGAACAAATAATATAATATTATGAAAAGAATATCCTCAAGTCAATTCAATGAATCTTATTTGAAAATATTTATCCAGACACATTAATATTTGAGTTTCTTGTGAAAGACTCAGCTTTATTTACTAAGCACAATAACATTTCAATCTGGTGTTTTTTTGAAAAAATCAATTTTCAAACTTGAGTTTGCAAGTTTTCAAGCTACCTTCAAAGTTGTCTAGAAACGTACTGAAACTTTATTTGCATAATAATTTTAAGGACATTTATATATATAAATTTTTTTAAAGAAAGTAAAGTAAGATATAATACAAAAAAAAAACCATTTATATGTGGAAATTATTTTGAGTTAGGAAGAAATGAAAAGAAAAACAATTATTTGATTTAAAAGTTTGCTGTAAAATGCGCAGAACTAAACTGGGTTTTGAAGGAACTTTAAAGTGTGTTATTACATTATTTATGAAACTTAACATTCAATTTTATGTTAACCATTTCTATTTATTAACTTCTAAAACTTGAAATATTTTAATGTATATTTGACATTTAGTTTACTAAACATAATATGTATTTTTATTCCAATGAAATATCTTATGAAACAAGTTGATAGTATTTCTTACTCTGAGTCTTAAAATTTTATGTAATAAAAACAATAGATTATAATTTTTTATTCCTAAATTTGCTCTCAAGTTTTATATTTTTTATTTACATAAATTAATAGTTGATTAATTTTATTGGAAAAATTAGTTTAAAATTATCTTGAACTCAAACGAAAAAGATTTTTTCGCAAGAGAAACTATTTAATGATTGTATTTTAGATGGAAAACAATGTACAAGAAAAAAATTATGTTTGTAATTATAAGTCTTTGCAAAATTTTACATTTGCCAGAAAATAATAAGTTTATTGAAACTAATATTCTATTTGTAGAAAGAAATTTATATTTTCTAAAAGTCTGTTAATATTGTATTTTGTAAGTAAAAATGTTGCTGAAATATTTCGTTTGTAAATTGTTAGGTATATCAACTCGGAACACTAACAAAACATATTTGGATGTTTTTATTTATTTTTGGGCTTTAAAGAAAAAAATGTTTTTAATTATAATATTCTTTATAAAATTTTACATTTACCAAAAAATCATATATCCATTAAAATTAATATTATATTTGTAGAAAGAAAATTTATTAATGTTTTACTAAAAGTTCTTGAAATTTTTGTATTTTGTAAGTAAAAAGGTTGCTGAAATAATAACTTTGTAGATTATTAGGTAATTCAACTGAGAACACATACAAATCATCTTTGGATTTTTTATTTATTATGTTTCTTAAAGAAAAAAATATTTCCAATTTTTATAAAAAATAACAGTTTTTCATTCAAAGAAAATCATTTTGAAAGCTAAATTGCTTTTAAACTTGTACTTATGGTATCGATAATAGAAGTTGAAAATTAAGGAAAAGATAGATGGTAACATAAATAATTTTTTATATCATGGATTTATTTTATAATATAAAATAAAATGTATTTTCAATCAAGGAAGGATAACAAAAATAATTTATTTTATAACATAAATTCACTTTGTACATCTTTCACATCCATTTATTTTAGAGGGTTTAACACCAAAATAAATTGAAATCGTAAATTTTTCTTTCAGATCCCATTCATAGGCGCTCATATTTATTTATTCAAATAAATTTTATCTTCCAAAAACAATAAAGGAAAATACATCATTTCCCATTCAACAATCTAGATACAATTAATTACAATTCCCCGGCATTTTCACGATGAAAGAATTATAAATTTAACTTAAAAATAAAATTCCATCATTTTTGGAGACTGCCTGAAATGATCTCGTTCCCTACAAGTACCTCATTGAATTTTCTCTTATTAATAAAGTTCTGCTTTGTTTCATCGTAATTAATGAAGTTGTCAGAGGATCAGTAAGGCACTAAAGGCTCCGGATCTTTGCAAATCCAATCATTTGGTTGATTAGCTTCTTGTCGTTCATCTTTTTCCCATGCGAAAACCAATGATTGATTGATTTTTGATGGTGGTGCCTGCCACTTCAAAAGAAGGCCCACCAGAACTAATAACGCGCCACGGTTCTTTTTATTATTATTATTTCTTTATTTGCTTTTATACTTCGAGAAAGTTTGCACAGCTTTTTAATTAAGTTATACTCTTGTTATCAATCAAAATATTGTTTAAATTTTATGGATTCTTTATCAGATTTAAATATTAATATCCCTATATCCATGAATATTTTATTTTAAATTACGAATGAAAATATTTTGATTAATTCTCTTTCTAGCCTTCCTTTCAACAGGTTTGGTTAATATTTCTTTAGAAATTCCACAAAACTATTATAAGAATTAGAAATGTTTATTGTGTCTTGTTAGTTTTGAATAAATATTATAAAGACCATATTGTAATGATTTGGCTGCATATTTTCAGGTTTTTAATAATCTACTCAGTACTTACATAAGCAAAATCTGTTGATTTTTTTATAATTTAGATATTTTAGAAAGAATCTCATTCTTTGATTCTGTTTACACAAAAATGTATCATACAGTATGTAGACTTCTTTTTAGCCATCTTTTTCCAATTGAAAAACATTTTTGCCACTCAAATTATATATTTTGGTTAAATAAATGTTTTTTCAACCTATTTTTATGAACATATTTAAAAATATAACAATTTTCAATCATTTTACCAACAATTTAACCGGAACTTAGTCACATACCTTAAATTATATTACATAATCAAACTGTGTTGATCATAAATAATATCGTAAAATATTATTTTCACAGATATTTGCATCTCAAAGTTGCTTACTATATTTTCTGGACGAAATCCATAAAACATTGTTGACATTTATCTTAGACATTGTAGCTTAACGGATGTATGTGCGTAAATATAATAAATGATAGCTTGAGTGCAGTTTAAAATGCATCTTTCGAAAAACAGGCCATTTTCGAAGTTCTTTGAAAAATACGTTTGATTCCAGATCTTTCGTAGAATTGATAATCTATTTGCTGACTGACGTTAAAGCGAACGACTGCAATTTAAGAAATAACTTCCGTTTCAAAAATGCTGCGATAGAGGCACGTCATTTCAAAAGGAGGGAGATATTTGAATATTGTAAGACATCGACATATTTCACAAATGCAATATTTCTGCTAAATTGGTATATGGAAGTGGAGAAAATGTATCGACGCATAAATAAGTTTCTCTATATGGAGAGAATAAAATTTATATTTATTTAAACAAAACGGCAAAGAAGGCATTTGCAGAATTTTCACTGGATTTGTTATGTTCCTGAAAGAATACTGAGTTTAAATTTGTTAATAAAGAATATTTGTTTTAATATGTTTGATATGAATTGTAGTAATATCTCAAGAAAATAAATATATCTTATATATTAGTAAAGTAATATTCTCTATAAGAAAAAAAATATTTACATGAACACTTTGAGTTTCTAGCTGATATGCATAGAATATTAACTATATTTAGTATCAATTAGATGAAATTCATAATTTCTTCAAGAAACTATATTTAATCATTAAACTATCTCTAAATTAAATCTGTATTATTTTAATAGTTTCTCACATTTTTGTTCATTATCATAACACACCCTGTTAGCATGCAGATACGTTTAGCATCAAATGTACACTTAGCTTTGATGTACATTATTGTATAGCATTAATGTAAAATAATGTACAATATTGTATAGAATTGATAATATTCACATTGTTGTTTAATATCGTAAAATATTATGCAACAGAATGGGTTACCGGGACATCTTATTGGAGTCAAATTCTTGCTTGATTTACATTATTGTATGGTATTGATGTACAGTATTGTATGGCATTGATGAACAATATTGTATGGAATTGATTAACAATATTTTATGGCATTCATGTACAATATTGTATGGAATTGATGTACAATATTGTATGGCATTGATAATATTCACATTGTTGTTTCATATCGTAAAATATTGTGCAACAGAATGGGGTACCGGGGCATCCTATTGGAGTCGAATTCCACAAAATCATGGTGCTATTTAAAACGGTTCAGCCGTCAATTACGTTCACGGAATTGGAACTTTTCTATGTATTTTCAGATATTGAACAGAATCATTCTTCTATATTTTTCAACAAATTAAAAAAACCATTCTCATAAAGTTTGATAAAATAATGAAAGGGATTTGAACTAATTACCGTGCAATTATCAAGTTTAGTATTAAAACTATAATATATATAGTTTTAAAATATGAACGCATTTGTTCTACTATGCATATTAATCTTAAAAAGATTTAAATTTAGAAATTATGTAAATCATCTTTATTCTGTAATATTTATTGTAATTTATGGCAAAAAAATGAGATTTTACTTAATTTTATCTTGATTATAAATCTTTAAGAGGACTATGAAATGCATATTCTCACTTTTTGAAATATATTTGTGCTAAATTTAATAAATTAAGATTTAGTAGTTTGTCCTATCGAGCACCAAACCCCGCTCTTTATTAATAGAAGCGATACAAAAAGAAAGATACTTAAAAAAATAATTCTTTGTACAAACGCCATAGACCATATTTAAAAGCAAAACTCAACTTTGAACAACTTTGAACAACCATCAAACTCTCTGTGCCATCTATCCATACTAATGTTTTCATAACCTTATGCTGTTATTTCATAACCCACATAAAATTTTGTAGAATTATGTTAAATTATGTATGAATAAGTATGTTTTAAATAATACATTTATTTACATCGTACACATACACATAATTATCTTTTGCTGCTTAATATTTGGTTAAGCCCACTTAATTACAAAAAGATGAATAACACTGCTTTACACTTAACACTGTAGCTAATACTTGACCAAAGATTAACTAAGAAAACGAACAAAAGTAAATGGGCTTTCGATATACTTTTGAAAAAAAACTACTCCAATTCTTTCCACATGATAGAAGTTACAGTTTTCTCTGTCTAACATTCTATATTACATATAATTTTCTTGTTTTAACGTGTCCGCTTTACAAAGAAAGGAGGGGTGCAATAACTTCTGAGGGTATGGACCCCTGAGCACCCGAGGACAGAAGTCTAACTTACAGCTCATTTGAAGATGACACATACTTATCTCAATCACTTGCACTTCACCTTTTAACAGGGAGGGGGCATTCACAGACCTCACATATGGAACACAGAGTAACAACCATGACCTAATCGGAACTCGAACCCAGGATGAACACATCACGAGGAAGACGCGCTTCCTCTGTGCCTGGATGTCGGGGTTTTTTTCTTTTGAATGAAAAGAAAATATAAAACATATGCCAATTTTGAGATAAATCTCCTGACAAAATATTATGAAATGAGCTAAAATGCTCCTTTTTACAAAACCCAATTGCCCCATTTCAAACTTTATTTTTTTCTCTGCAAGTGCTAAAAATATAAACGAATAAAATGTACAATGCAATTTTAACTATAAATAAATCTCCTTTTAGAGTCAACAGAACAGGTTATTTGATTAACAACTGTAGACTTACGCAATAAATACACATTTAAGTAGGTTTTCGAAACTTAAGATTTTTAGATAGAAATGCTCTGAAATGTTAAAATTTCTCTAGATAATGATGGCAGATAATTTCTAAAACTCTATTTAATATCGTTTCAAAGTTAAAATTTTAATTAAATAAATAAAAATAAATTTAATTAAATTAAAAATTTTAATTTAAATTCATTTTTATTTAGTAAGTATAAATTGAATTTTTAATGAATTTTATATTCAATAAATAGAAAATTTAATTAACTTTAAACTTTAATTGAATGAAAAATTGTGGAATAGTTCTCAAAGTTCAAATTTAACTTATAATAAACTTTTGTTCCAATCCAGATTTTAATTGTTTTTAAAATTAACTTAAATCTAAAATTATATTAGCGTATAAATATTTTGAAGCATATTTCCCAACAAAACTTAGAATGCTTAAATTCCAAAGTTTTAACAAGCAGGCTTTCGTTGATATTAAATGCATCAATTCTGTGCAGTTATATTTTAAACAAATAAAGTTTGAAATAGACGAATTATGCTAAAATTGTAAAAAGAATGAAATGATAAACAAATCAAGGCTAAAAATTTTTTAATTATAGCTGAATTTAAAATTTTATTTCAAATTTATGAACTTACAGTTTTCAGATTAGACTTTGAATTTCTCTTTAAAAAGTTTTTTTTTGGGTTTTTTTCTTTATAAGTTTGTTTAAGACATTTTTAATCAATTTAATGAACCAGAAATAATCTTTATAAAATGGATTTTGAAATGTAGGATATTTCCATTCCAAAACTGAAAATATAATCTCGTTTGTAATAAAATTAGTCATAAAATTTAATTCTTATTATATGAGTAATAAATAAAAATCTTGTTTTTATATATTTATATATTATTTAAATTAGCGTTTACCTGCGACTTCGTACGCATTGATAAGCATAGAACTAACCTAAAAACAATTTATTTGCATTTTGTGCCTAAAATAAAGCAAAATATCAAATCGAGTCCAAATTTTTTTAAAATCAAATCAAGTCTATTTTATTTATCGATCGATATTGGGATAGCTACAAGAGTATTAAACACATAAATTTTAAACTTTTAATATAAAATGAAAACACAGTTGTCAACGATTCCAACTCACTACACATGCGTGAATTTTCTATACCATTTGAGGAAACGCAACATAGGTTAGAATTTTTTTTTAATTTCCTTTATTCTGTTTTATTTTAATTCCAAATGAATGATTTAACTTCAAAATGAATCTTAAAAATCTAGGAATTAACAATGATCGATTTCAAATGCATCTAACAATAAGAGAATAAACAGAATCATTTGAAATAATCCGCCGATAAAACGTTAAGTCTAACCTTACTCATTGGCTGTTGGGAAATGAAGATTTTTTTTGGCGAGAAAGTAAGAAAAGTGTCGTTTTTACTATTTTCTTCACAATTTTTCCGTTTTCTCTCTCTATAAAAACCTTCCTTGTCCCTTAACAAAAATGTTCAAAAAAAATTAGTCGAATCGTTCGAGACATTATCGAGTTTTGCGCTTAGCAACACATTTGGAGATTCACTTTTATTTATATAGATTATATGCTATTTGCAATATTATATGATAAATCCATAAAATATTGAATGGTAAGAGACAATTATCTTTAACCGGCTCCACCAAATTCTTTTTTTTTATTTAATCACATTTAAAAACCCATAATTCATTACTTTCGAAATTTTTAATGTTAAATCATTTTCAGTATTGCACATCATACTAAACTGATAATCAACCTGAATCGGTTCTAAAAAATAAATATAAAAAATAAATTATTTATTTTTCTTTGATGTGCCGTTGAGGCCCAGAATTAACGATTGATTTATATAAACTCCTCACGATACCACACCATAAAACGTTCGCCCATTTGATTATTCTCCTTCGATATAACCGAAATGGACTGAAATGAAATCTAAAGGAAATCTCTGCATTACGAGTTCCACCCTTTTGCACTTACGATAATAGCGGGACTTAAGCTGCCCCTCGGAGCACAAAAGCCAGGGAAATGGCAGTGGTCAGACTCTCCCTAGATGGAGAACTTGGAAAGGGCTGTTCCCTTCAATTCTTCGGAAGGGTCTGTCATCTCCCCACCTTCCCCTCCCCTTCCCAAATCGAATTGCTGGAGCAGGGGAGGTTAAGAAGTGGAATGTCGACAAGGAACAAAAATCCTTGGCAATCACGAGACAGGACAACACACAGCTTAATCCTGCGATATGGATCATCCGTTTGCAGATGCTGTCTCTTTTTATCAATGAATAATAGTGATTCCGCGTGCTCTCTGGTTCATTTCTCCCTTAGAGTTAATATGTATTTGTTTCCCGAAGTCGATCTTTAAGATAGAATGCAATTTAAAATAGTTTCAATTGTGTAATTATACATCGTGGAAATACAATGTTGCTTGAAACAATTAAAAAAATAGATGTTATATATATATATATATATATATTTTAAAAACTCCATAAATATTGAGGAATTATGGAGGTACAAAAATGAAAATTTGCTTTTTATTTGATTTTTTATGATTTTTTCTTTATTCTGTTTATTTATTTTGCTTAGAATAAATTGGTTTCTTGGTTTATTTCTTTCTTAAATCTAATGTGTACTTGTTTCGCAAGTTGATCTTTAACATAGAATGCAGTTTAAAATATTTACAATTTTGCAACTATGTATCGTAGAAAATGCAACGTTACTTAAAACACTTAGAAAAATTGATGTTTTATTTATATTTTTAAAACATTCCATAAATACCGAGTAATTATGACGATATAAAAACGAAAATTTGTTTTTTATTTGACTTGTTTTGATTCTTTTTTTCTTCATTCTGCTTATTTATTTTTGCATAGAATTCATGAATTAATATAGTGTATTCTAGATCATCTTTGAGAAAGAAAAATACATTTGCTGTAGAGCTGGATAAATAAAAAAACAACATTATGCTTGTGTATTTTTGATAGTATAATGTTTAAAAAACAAAAATATAATTAATAACAGAGGTTTAAAAAAGTTTAATGACAGAGCAGGGAATTTTTTTAAAACCCTAGAATGCTAATCATTCGTCTTTTGGACGAACGCTTACGAAATAATTTTGACTATTCTTCCCCAATAATGGTAAATGGATCGTTCTACTCAGTACCTTTATCTGACCTTGGGAACTACAGATGAGGACATTCCTTTTTCCCCAAAATATTTCTGCTTGTAGTATATCCAGAACAATAGTCGTCTCAGAGACGAATGGTTATCTGTCCCGTTAGTATTAAGAAGGTATTTCTGTGTATGTTTCGAGATGTCGAAGCGTTTTCACAGAGAAAATTTGTGGATTAGGCCAGAAGTCATCCGTGAATTATTTAAAGAATTAAATGAGGAAAATAATTCTACTTCTGAGAATGAATTGGAAATGAAGGTTTTATTGAAGTTCTTCTTGCTCAATGTATGCAGAAGCATCTCAACATATCAATTTTGCCCCGATCAACAAGGACTATTATAAGGGAACTTCAAAAATTGAATTTAAACGTTCAACGGCCTAAACAATCCGAATTTTTTTAAAAAAAAGAAACATTTGTGCATTTTGCTCATATAATTTGCGCAGAATGACACGCAATTTTTGTTTATTATATTCAAGAGCAATGTGTGGAGATCATCACGCTTATATTTGCAAAGATTGCTTTGAAAATAAATAAATAATATTTTTATCCTACTTGACAATCAAGAGTTATGAAATCATCTGCAGGTAGTATGCTTTTTTTAAAAATTAGCTTTAAAAATTGATTTTAAATACACTTCGTCTAAGAGACGAATGGTTATCATTCTTGTTAGTTTTTTAAAGGTTACCTTTCTAGGGTACAATCCTCTTGTCTCTAGCATACAGGCTTGTTGTAATATTCAGATTAGCATTTCTATAACTGAGCATTTTCAACTATTTTAATTCAAACTTAGAAACTGGAAATGAATTAAAAAAAATCTAGCAAATTTAATTTTTAAAGCAAATTAAATAAAAAGGTTTTAAAGAATGCACTTTTTATGAATTATTGTAATAGAGTTATAAGCATTGCAATATTTTAAATACATAATTCTAATTAATGAAAACTTCGTTTGAAACAAATTTATATCAATTATTTTCTGCACTAAGATTTAATAAATTGTGAAAATAACCGATTGATTATATATAGTTTTAAAATTAAACCATGACTTGACGTCTAAAATTTTAAGAAACTTGGTAATGTAACTTCAGTTGTAAAATTTTTGATTTTTTTTCAATATTGATGCAAATATTTACCAAATTCTATTATTTTTTGAGAAAAAGTGGCAAAAATTCCTCTTAGAGACACAAAACAGAAAAAAAAGCTGTAATCAAAATAAAATATAGAATTTATCCAAAATTATGAAAAATTAAATGAAAAATATTATAAAATATTAATTTTTTAAATCTAAATTATGGTTTTATAACAAAAAATATTTAAGGATTAATGGAATTGTACCATCATGAATATTATGTCAGAAACATTATGTTGTTCAAGTTTCTAGAATAAATTTATTTTGAAAATAAAGATTAATACTTTCTAATGTAAACATTTACCATTTGAAATTTTAATAAGTTTAAATAAATTTGAACAGTATATAAAATAATTATGCTTAATAAATAGATATCATACCATTATGAACATAGAAAGGCTACCACAGATTATCTTATTATTTACTAATATCAAAATTATCATCTCATCATTGAAAATAATAGAAATTCTAAATAATTCAAAAATTTACTTATATTTAAATTTTATAAAAAAAATAAAACTCAATTAAAATAAAACTCAAATAGTAAAACTAAATAAATTTCTAATTTATTTTTAGATAAGACAACGGTTTTCAGGTTATATATGACTGCAAATTTATCAATAATATATCACAAACGTCGAAATACTTAAATTATTAATAAAGAGATAATATTTACAATTCATTTATGTAAATAGAAATTAATTGCAATTGCTGTTAATAAAAGTTTAAATTAATTTGTGCAATTGTTGATGTATATCAGCTATCGGAATAATTTAAATAGGGGATTATCATTGTGTGAATTCATCTTCTCCGGGGGCACCTCGAAATGAGGATAAGTTTCCGGCATAGTGGTTAGATATTTCCATCATTAAAGGTATACTAATAAAAGAGAGTAGACCCATCCATCGATGATAGGACGTACTTCCTACTGGAAAGGTTATACCGTGTCCGGGGATGGACCTAAGAACTCAACCACAGTTTCCACCAATGTTGGTAGCGGACATACAGCGGAGGGACCATTCAGTTTTATGATTTGTGATATAACTTATCCGTATTATTCTAATACATTGACTGAATTTAAAACGAAGCTAAGAATATGAGTTTGTGCATAAGAAACTCTATTTCTATCAATGCGTTCTTTGATCATAGCTGGTCTTGTCTTTAATGCATTGAATTTATTTTATCAATAAAAAATATCAAAATTGGTAAATTAATATGGGATTTGAAAATTCGATATCACCTCTTTGTCCTTAGTTATCTATTATAAGTGACATTCACATCTGATTGCTTTATTGTAACAACCAGACATTCAGGACTTCACTAAGATAAGTCATCACTTAAACAATTTTAATTGGGAATTGCTGTACCTAATTGGAAATGTCCCACTTGATTCATTTTCTGATAATCTATGATTGCATTGCATATCACCTTCCTGTTGCCTTTGGCCGATTTATTGTTTGTAGGGTGATAAGGCAATTTAAATTCTGCCTGGTCTTTCCTTGACCCAAATCCAAACACCGACACCCTTTATGAATTCCTTACTCAATACCTATATATGTAGTTACAGTTGCTTATAATATCCTTACATATTATATTTTTATATAATGATAAATACCTTCTATATCCCATGCTGTCCATACTGGTGAATGTAGCTAAGATGTATATCGAAAATGCTCTATGATGTATGCCATAAGTTTTGACACTTCTGTCATTCTTTAGATTAACCCATTCATCATGAATTCGGCCTATTTTTCTCATTTCAATCGTTGATCAAAATTCATGACTTTATTTAAGTATTAACCATTAATTTTCAAGTTAATCTGAAACTGCCCAGGTTTTGATGCCTCAAAAGACAAATGAAAATTTAGACAAAAGGGCATTAACGTTTGCTGAAAAAACGATGTTAAATGCAATGAAATAATTTATACTTAAACGTACCAGAATGATATCTAGAATTTGAAAAATTGCTTTCAGAAATAAATGTCAAGAAAAATCTTATGGGAAAATTGATTAAGGGAACAAAAACTGTGAACGCAACTGCAAATTTTATGGTGAAATATCAAAATTTTGAGCAATATCTCTCTTAGAAGAAAAAGACATCCTACCAGCTTATGCTGTTGAAATTCGCAAATATACAATTTACTGAATTTTTTAAAAAAAACTTTATAAAATGTGTTTGATTCTCCATCAAATAATGAGGTTTGTTTACATAAAAAATAATAAAGTAAAACTTGAAGGCTCAAAAGGTTCTACCTAAAAATTTAAAATATAGTAAAGAAATTATTAGAAAATACATAAACTATATGAAAACGTAAATATTTGGAATAATATTTTTAATTTATTCTGAAACTTAATCTAGTTTTGGGATAATAAATTGATGGTTATATCTGTTTTTTATATAAATATTATTATGTGAAATTTCAATTTTCACCAACTGTTACTATTATTCAGAGACATATTAGATTGTTAAATATATGCACGCAACTAATTCGTCGTAGTTTGAAAAATTATGATAATAAATTTAAGCAGGATTTTTTTTCATGAAACCTAATTTCAATAGACAAAATATGAGGTAAGCAATTTTTAAAATATATTGAATAAAAGGGTAAAAACATCACAAAATTTTTTATTACAGACTTAAAGTCTAATAAAAAAAATGGATATTGAGTCAATAAGCTAAATTCAAAGATTTATACACAATAAAAGGTACACGGCACGACAAAAATACCAAAAAAGAAGTGAATGTTAGGTTAATATTTTTTTAAAAATAATTTTAGATAGTTTCTTATATTGATTTTTAAATAATTCATTTTTTCCTGAGTGTCTTTAAGTCGTAGCATTTTTAAAGAAGAAACCTCTAAATTAGTGCAATCTTATCTAACAGATTAGCACACATCAAAACAATTTGATACCCGTTAATTTCCAATGATTTTTTACTATCAATGTGACTTATCATTTACCAAATGTCGATTTATTTTTGTAACTATTCAAATAAAATTATCTTTTTAATTTAAATCATTGTAAGCAAAAGAACTAATAAAAACTATTGCTTCATTAATTAATATCAAGTTTCCGACAGATGACTCATAATTTCTTTTAACTAGAGGATTTAAGAATCTTTAATTTATTCTATTAATTCTTCTTTAAATACTTGTTAGTAGTTCAAATATATGTATTAAAAACGGTTTATAAACAAAAATTTAAAAAAAAAACAATTTGTACCCTGTAATTTCAAATACTTTTTCTACTATCAACATGAATGATAATTTATCAAATTGCTGTAGTTATGTCGTTTTATTTTTTAACTACTCAAATAAAATTATCTTTTTAATATAAATCCTTGTAAACAAAAGAACTAATAAAAAATATTATTTCATTAATTAGAATCAAGAAATTTCTGATAGATGACAAAAGTAATATTTTTTAACAAAAATATTTATTAATCTTTGTTCTATGCTAGTAATTATTTTTTAGCCCTTGTTAGTATACTAAAAATATTTATTAAAAGCTTTTAATAAACAACAATAAAAAAATAAAAGATTAAAATTAAATCTGTTATGCATATTTCAATGTATCATGTCAGAACATAATTTCTTGGACTTCAAAAGCACCGCGTGCTCGAACAAGTTAAATTATATTTTTATTCATTTTAATCGTTTCGTTGAATGAGTCACTTTAGTATTGCAAACGATCAGAAAAACGTTGTCTCGTCTTTATTGTTCAAAAAAACATCGCATTTCCTATTTATTTTATTTCATGTAATCACGCCCTCAAAATGACATTTTTTGAGGTTTTATTTGCGGTAGTCATTCACTTATTTTTTTAATCGGAAATTTTATATATACAATGGCAACACGTTATTAAAAGCTGATTTTTTGATATGCTCGTGTAGATAATTAAAAATTATTTAAAAATTTATTCAACAAAAATCCGTAGGTGGCTACGGATTTTTGTTGACGCCAGAATTCTTATCCGCAAAACAGCACCATGATCCGACATGATAATAAATATTTAAAAGTATCGGCATAATTTATCTCTTAATTTTTGTGAACCAAACAATTTAAAGACCAAATTCTCTCCAAACTCCACATGCAGCCTAAATAAAGAGACCCATTACGCAATTATTCCATAATTCCCGCTCATTAATAATTAACTCTCCATTCTTTCTGAGTTATTCCAGAGAAAATAATCGCACCCAACTAACGCTCCGTGCTTTTAAGGGCCGCGCCGCATTTTTCATTATTCACCACCAATCGGAATATCTCCAAACACACATCTCTAAAATACGAACGTAAATTCTGAATAATTTATTAGGAGAGTTGTGATTTATTGAAATGGCCGGCAATAAATTGTTTCGTAGAATATTTTCGTGGGTATTGTGTTTTAGAGGAGAGGGCATTCCGTCCATCCTCCGTGATAAATGGACGAGCATCGACGGAACTTCGCATAACAGTGATAATAATTTGTCTCTCCGTTTTGAATAACATTCCTATCACCTTAGTTAAGAATCGTATTTGTTTATGACCATCGCTCTCGGCTATGGGCAGAGCATTACAGCCTTTTATTAAGAGGGTTTGACTAATAACACCTCATTGTACAGTTCGACAGATATGTATACTATGACTCGAGCATATTTTTTTTTATTCGCCTTTATTAAATTTTTCATTGTTTATGATGTTCGCAGGATAGAGTTGGGTTCATTTATCATTTATTTGCGGAGAATAATTTCATACGAGAATAAATAACAAATATTTTCTTGGTGTTTTCAATTAGCTGAAAACAGTATGTACCTCTTTTGAAGCTTTGGATTTTCACGCGTTATTAAATCGCATTGCTTAATAGTAACAGGACTAGTGGATTTCTATAAATGATACTCTATCTTATATAATACTCCATCCTCTGCAGTACCAATATTGCTAGATATTCTGCAGATATTGTATCTACTGGTATTTTGCCGCCGTCCTGACACAGAGGTAGCACATCCTCCTCGTGATTTGGCCTTCGCTTGTTCGAATCCCTGTTAGGGCATGGTCTATCTGTGAGGTGTGTGACTGAGCCCCCCTGTGAAAAGGAGCTGTGCAAGCGAATGTGATGGGTGTCTAACTAAAGTCGTACTCTTGGCCCTAGTTGGCGCTACTCAAATACAAGAGACGCTTCATTCAGCTTAAATCGGCTAATGCATCAGTGGACTAGTCGATGGAGATGTCATCAGTAATAACAACCCATTGTATCTTATGCAGTATCAATATTGTATCTTATGCAGTATCATTATTGTATCTTATGCAGTATCAATATCTAACAATGTCGAGATATGGCTTATATAATAGTTGTACTATTAAAATATATCAACTTCTATTACTAACCTTCTTGTGAACTAGTAAGTTATGGCAACGTATGATTAAGAAAATAAATATGATGTAGAATCTATTGGACATAAGCTTTTTTTAGTTGTTCTTACTCAGAAAAGTTTTTTCTGGTTTTCCTTCATATAAATTGCATATATAATCCTTATTTTCAAAAGGTTTCTCATTTTAATACATTCTACCACTAAACATTGGTCTGGTTCTGATTTTTACTTCAAGTGCTATCTAAATAACCATTGTTGGCTTTCGCCGATGTATGAGGCCCCACTTTTCTAATATGGAATACTTGGTTCATAAATTTGGCCATGCGATTTCTAAGATTATGGTTTCCATCTCGTTTTTCTGATATTTAGCATTAATCAAAAATTTTTGGATATAGTGTGTTTAATAGAGTTCATTCAATTATTCTAGCTGTTGAAAATGTTTAACTCAATACGAAACGTATTTATGGTCTATATTTCTTTGATCAGTTGATAACTTGAAAAGAACATTATATATATATATATATATAGTTCTTTGGAGGAATATTTTATTCACGTTTAATAAAATTGCAATCATAATATTATAATAAATAGAAAAAACAGTAAGCTAATATTTTTATTGCTTAGCTGCAATATAATATACATTAGCATAAATTTAATCTCAAATCAATTTTGAAATATTTATTATTTAATTTCAAATAATTTATTGAAAATACGAGGGGATTTAATGAAACAAAACACGATAATAAACTGTAAACAAAATTTCTTAAAATTCAATTAGTATTAGAAGAATAACACTGCCATCTCTTATAAAGTTTTTTGCTTATTTTTATTTGAGCGTACACGTTTCAGAGCTAATTATAATTCATAATAGCAAATATAAAAATTACAAGAAGTCTCAGATAAACACTATTTATATTTTTCATTTTTTTTTATTGGGAAATACTGTAACATGTATTCTAGAAACTTAGGATTTTGGCAATTTTTTTTCTTCGTCTAAAAGATTTGATATAAAGTCTTTGAAATACGTATATATAATGAAAAAAACAATGTATTTTTATACTATGCTTATTCTTAAAGCATTTCTATATTTTTTATCTTATATATTTTGCATACTATCTAACAAATAAAAGCTATATGCAAATTAATTTCCTTGTTGATAAAATTTAGTTAGTTGATAAAATATGTTATCCATAAGAAAATTTCCGCTTATATTTTCTTTTATTCAATTGAACCTCCTTTTTTATAAATTTATAGAATAATTCAATTATTTATTATTACCAAAAAATCTTGTTGATATTTATTTTGGGATTTTTTAGAATAGAAAAATATTACTGGTACAGTTCTCAAATTTATTTCTTCTAATGCCATAATCTATATTTATAAAGAATATAGCGGAAAAAATATTAAATAAATAGCATAAAAAAATTTTAAGTCTTGAATAATCCATTTCAACTGGATACCTTATGTCAGTTTGTAAAAATGTCATGTTAATGAAACTAATACTACTGTATCCCAATTCATACTTTTGACTATTATATATTATATTATATATATTAGTCAAAAGTTTGAATTATCCGTTAGGAATTTTCCGACTCTGTTAATATTGGTAGATAATGTCCACCCTCAACCTAGTTCATATTCAGTTCAGTAATACTGAATCAATTTGATGTACAGCATCAGGTCAATACAATATTATGAAGCCTTAGTTCTACCCTTGTTATATATTAATAATATGCGCCATGTTTTATTAAAATAGTATATATATATCATAAGGGATACGAATACTTCTAATGCAATTTGTATTTTTGACATCAATTTTTATATAATATATACAGGATTGTTGGAATATTCTTTGAATAAAGGAATTTATTATACTGTAATTTTTTTTAATTCGAAGCAAATAAATAGCTCAAGCAGAAATTTTATTAATGAAATGTGAAATCAAGTTATAAAAAAATCAAAGTATTTGTCAATTATTAAATTTTTAGAAAATAAGGATTCAAAAAATATACGTAAAAATCATTATAGTTAAATATAATAAAAATATTTACAGTTTTATACTTAAATGTAATCATATGATGAAAAATCAAAAAAACAAATATGATATATTCACCAGTATTTATATTTTATGAAGGTTCTTACCTTTAAATAATTCTTTACGAAACTTTTAAAAACATAAAATTAACAAAAGAATAATTATAATTTTAAAAAAAGAAGAAGAATTATAATTGTACCTCTTACTTAAAATTATAAAAGAATAATTATAATTTTAAGTAAGAGGTACAATTTAAAAGGTTGAAAGAGAATGAAATTTTTTATCAGTTACGTCAGATATAAAAGTATTTAGTACAGTACAATCAAAAATCGGTATCAGCCTGAATTTGATACTACAAAACTAGTGCTAAAATTTTGGAAATATTTATCATCTTAAAAACAGAAAAAAAAATATAGTTCAGAACATATTTATTCAAAAATTAATTCTTTATTAAGCATTAACATCACTTATCAATAAGCTTAAAAGATTATATTCCTTAATTTATTGCTTAATAAAGTTTTATAATTCAAATAAAGGCCTCTTCTCCCCGCTTATTTTTGTTAATTCAAAATTTTGTATTCTTTAAAAATTAATTAATCATTAAGCACTAAACATTACTTATCAATAAGTTTAAAATATCATATTCCTTTATTTATCAATCAATAAATTCTCATAATAATAGTAAATGTATCATCACCTTGTTTATTTTTGATAGTTCAAAAACTTTAATTTTTAATTAACTTATCATTGAAGATTAATTCCTATCAATGAACTTAAACATTATATTCCATCATGTATCACTTAATTAGACTTGTCAGTTGTAATTAATGTATAAATTTCATTTAACATAAATAACATATAACTAGGAATTACAAGATGTCTAACATGCATCTACTCTCATACTGAGAAGTTCTTACTTAACAAATGTTCAACATATATTGGCAAATATACAATTTTCTATATACATTAATAAAATGTAATTTTAACAATACTTCAAACTGTGTATATATTCGATATATTTTCGTAAAACTTTAAATTTTAATAATTAATTCTGGAAATGAAGTATGAGTGCTTGATTATTTATTACTTTTCTAATTTCCATATGGATATGACAGATTATATTCTACGATTTAATATCTTGGTGAAAATTTTTAATCATGTACCGTATCATTCCAAACATCTGTCAACAATCTTATAATACATCAAATTTTGAAATATTATGTATTTGATACTAGAAGAAATGTTCTTCGGATTTCTAAATATGGCGGGATTCATTATTTCAAGACATAGAAGTTTACATCTTAAGAAAATATTTGACTTACGTGAATTCAATTGTAAATATCCGGGTCCTTATAAAGTACATAAGTACTTTCTGAGTAAAACAGTAAATTCCCGCCTGAATTTCTACTATGCATTTCAATAACATCAATTATTTCGAAGTAAAATTTATTCATGTGAGTCGACTGTAAAATTGTATGACATAAATATCGCGCCAAGTTAGAGTGTACTTTAAATTATGTGTCGTTAAAAAGAAAAATTAGAACACATCTTCCTCTAGTTGTCAAATGTCTTATGAGTAAATCTCAAATCTACGATTTAGTAAACAGCCTCGTTCAATTCAATACAAAACTTTTGGAAAATCGTGATAGTTAAAGCTAGTATTCCTTTTACATGCATATTTTCTTTAACCGTAACTAGAAAGATATTCTCAGCAAGAATGCTATTGGAAAATCATCCTGTAGGTTATTAGCATATGATAACTAGCATTAGCATTTAAAATTCGAAAGTTTTGAATTATTTTTTAGATTTATAATTTTTTATGGAAATACTATTCAAAACATAAAATGCATATAAATAGTTTGCAGCAAAATTAAGTATTGCAATTGTTTAAGTCATTAATAGTAAAATATTTAGATGTCTACATAACAGCTTTTAAAATATTTAGCAGTTTAATGTTTACCATTAAAGTACTGACATAATTAATTTTTATAAAATTCACCTTTTAAATGAAAGTATTTTTTTTTATATTTCATATATTTCTAAGAAAAGCATCTTTTGTATGTAAACAATGTAGACAAATGTTTTGTATGCAAATAATAGTATGTAATGAAATATTTTTCATTAAGTGTAAAAATATTATAATGTGTCATATGATTTTAAAATAATATTATGCATCTTTATGATGTTGTTGTTACTTATAGCACTTGCCATGGCCAAGCCCCCCGCTGATACAGCAGCAGCCTTAAGCCGAAAGGAGCGTCTTGCTTTTGAAGTAGCGCCAACTAGAGCCAAGAGTACGACTTAGCTACATACTCACCACATTTGCTTGCACTCCTTTTTACAGGGGGGCACAGTCACACATCTCACAGATAGCACACAGAAGAACAAACATGCCCAAACCGGGACTCGAACCCGGGACTCCCAGAACATGATGAAGACGCGCTACCTCCGTGCCAGAAAGACGGCATCTTTATTATAATAATTATATTACTGTTATTAAGTTCCCAAGAAATTAATGTGGACTGAAGTGGTCAGGTGTTAAGGTCTCTGCTTCAGAACCGAAGGGTTTCAACTTCGATCCACAGTTCAATCGAAGAACTCTCGTGTAAGCGTGTATGGTGAATGGCAAATCCGTCATAGCTAAACATCCTCCCGCTAGAGTGGTGTGAAAATTTAGAAAGACGTAGTGTTAGCTCAAGTGTCATCCTCACCATATGACTGCAGTTCAAAATTACGAGATAAATCTATATAGCTCTAGCCTAAGTGTTGCTTTAACCCCTTAACCGGTATGCCCGTACTCCGTACGTGCACCTATTTATAGAATGTTGATAGTTGTGAGCTAAAAATAAATCATTCATAACAATTATAATTCAATAGTACAATGACTTCGAATACGTAGATAAGCCAAGAATTCCATGGATTTCCATTTGAATCAAAATTAGAAAATTTTCTCAAAATAGAAGGTGCCATCTTATTACATAGTAAGGAAAATAAACTGGTTAAGCGGATAAACTGGTTAAGCGGGCATTAACATAATTAAACAAAACAAAACAAAACCGACTAAATTAACATATACAAGAAATCAAATATTACAAATACTAAAACAGTACAACATGATATCGGAAATAAAATTGTAAAAGGCGAAATCATTCCAGAATATTATTAATAGAATAATTTTTGTAAAAAACAGAACCGCTGGTTTATTTAGTTAAGCCCTTATTAATCACGCGTTGCATGAAACCCCATTGTCAAAGTTCCCATTCATATTTAAAGGAAAAGCTCTTTTTTTTCTATCTCATTTTCGAATCAAAAACATCCCATTCGCTTATTACCACTGTCATAAGTGACAAACGAAAAAATATATATAAAAAAATGGGAAAAAAGTTACCGAAAAAGAATAAATTTAACCTGAAATCACTGCCATGATGTTTGTTGATAAAGATTAAACCCTCTGCCACATCGAACATATTCACCGACATGAAATGGAGCAAAAAAGAAAAAAAAAAGACATAAAAAAAGAGAATATTATGACTTCCATTGGAAAAATTCTAATGAGGTTGCGCCAAAAACGGCAAAAATTTTGATATATCCTCACAAAAAAGATGGGTAAAAGTAAAAAAAAAAGCATATTTGTTCCACGAATCTTGGGACATGATTGATGATTACGGCGATTGCAACGCCAGTTTGAATCCTATGGAATTCCTTGCCAATCTCGTATAGCTTTGGTTATCCTGGTATTGATCTGTCTTTTCTCAGATTGGCACGTATACACATGCATTGCTGCTTTGGACTCCAAGGCCCTTGCACTTATGCTTTTTTTGTTGTTGCCATGAGCTGACGTGAAATAATTAATGAGAGAAAAATTACTTCGCCTTTCTTAGGATCTTTGAGTTTATCTATGCATATGCAGCATGTTACGATCAGGATGTTATGACAATGTAGTATGTTTTTAAGTTTTTTTCGAGCCTCAATAAATGGTTACAGAGAAATAAAATTATATTTAAGCGTTTACTTTTAAAAATATTTTCTCCTTTCATTCAAGAAAAAAAAATTCTATGTTAAATTAAAGAAAATCTCAAAGTGCAAAATTTTAAACATTTAATCTTACTTTGGAATCATGTAAATGTATTTTTTTAATTTCCAAAATGTGTTGGCACATATGCACTTATTTTATTATCATATCAATACATGATATTGTTTTTAGGTTTTTGGTATCGACAAAAACTTGTAGGCGAAAAATAAAAATTTTAATACTTAGGTGAAAAATAATTTTATTATCTGCACAAGCATCTTTAAAAAATCAGCTTTTAATAACGTGTCGCCATTGCATTTACAAAAGCTCTGATTTTTTTAAAAAAAAAGTTAATTACTACTGCAAATAAAACTTAGAAAAATCTCATTTTGAGCTCGTGATTATATAAAATGAAATAAATAGAAAATGTGATATGCTTTTTAAACAATAAAAGCGGGACAAAGTTTTTTTGATGGTTTGTTCTGACATGATACAACAAAATATGCATATCATATTTCTTTTTAATCTTTATATTTAGGTCGTCAAAATAAAATTAATAGCTTTTTAGTTATTTTAAAAAATATATTTTCTATATTTATAGCTATCTTATTATCTTATAGTTATCTTATTAGAATATCTTGTTGAATATTCTATTTCATTAGATAATTATTAGAAGATATGATTTAGAAAAATTATAGGCAAATAATTATATTTTCAGTTAATGTAGTACTAACTATTAATTATAGTTTACTTACAGTGATTCACACCATTTGTATCTCCAATTTATTTTATGCGTACACATTAGTTTTAAATACTAAACATTCAGCAAAATAAAATATTCTTAAAATTTAGTTTCTCATTTGTTTAAGGGATCGAAGTAAAAATATTATCTTTTAAACTATTTATGATATTAAGTAGTTTTCCTTGACATTACACTTGACAAGCAAAAACGAAAGTTTCAGAGAATTTGTATTCTTTTCGCAATGAGTTTTTAATAATTTCATAACCTCACACGCTTTGCACAGGAGTTACTGGGGCATTTAATAATCATTTATTATGCCTAGTCCTTTTTTATTGATGATAGAAGGTAGTCGTTTTAAAAATTCGAAGAAATGCATAAATTTTAACAATAATGCAAGATATTCATAAAAAAGAATGCGAAAGAAATATTTTACAACGAATTTGCAATAAAAAGGGAATAAAACTTATTACACTTCTGATGGACAAACTGTGTTAAATAATTAATAATTCTTGAAGAAATTGTGTTTGTTTTTAAAAATTCAGTAAATAACTGTTTTTATAATGTAAAAAACATTTTTCGTAATAATGTATGACTCTGTTTTTAACGTATTTATCTTTTGATATGTGAAATAGAACCTGCATAATAAAAGTATCATAATTGAAGTTCATTTCGTGATTTCATATTGAATTTAATATAGAATTTAAAAATTCAAAATTGCTTAACAGTACCATTCTTGAAAAGAAGAATATAAATATCTTCGAAAGGAATCTATTTTAGAAAAAAAAAAACCTGGAGAAATTCCAAAATCTTTATTTAATAAAAAATAAGCCAAAATAAATTCTTAATGCGAATCTGCTCACATCTCTATCAAGGCCTAAAAATAAGATATTTTGAAACTAACTGTATCTCTTTTCTTTGAAGGTATGTATGATACGTTCCAGCAGAAACAGTGACCCCGTATCACTTTCTGATAACTTCAATTTTTCGTGACTTTATTCTATATTTAAAACCACTATGGCCACCTTGCATGCCTTTCATTGGTTGACTTCACAGCAGGAGGCATAAACAATCACATGCATGGGGAGGGGGGAGGGGAAAGGAAAGGGGGGCAAAGAAAGAGAAAACTTTTTTCTTTTCTATTTATTCTCTGACTTTTGATCCTTTAAAGAGAAGGAAAGAAGAGCATAAAAAATTGAAAGAGAGGATGGAAATGGAATTCTTTGGCTGGTTGCCTGTGCTTTAGTTCTTTCATCGTTTTCTAAAGATCAGAAGGAAATAAATAATAACTTAGCATTGATGGATAAAATAGAGAGTTCGACGAAAACGCTGTATAGAGAAAAATGCGCCAAGATGGCTGCATATAGCTTCATTGCAATGGCCAAATAATTCTTGTTATTTTAGATTTATGATTCACTGTTAACTAGCACAAAAAAATTTGGTTGCCCTAAAATCATTTGCGGTTGCTGTTGTTAACTATATACAAAAAAAGCTAGTGAAATTTTTCTATTTACTTAGTGTGATATGCAAACTTATGATGCATTTCTGAAATTGAAAGAGTTGTGTCGCTTTTATAGAAAAGGTTTTCGAGATTTCGAAAACTGTTTTAACGGTTTACATTCAAATGGTAATATTTCTGAAATTTTAAAACATGTCAGGTTTTTCAACAAGACAGATAAGTAAAAAAAGTTTAAACATTAACTGGATGAATGGTGTTTATTCTTCTCTTTCCTTAGAAATATTTAGCAAATATTATATTTAACAAAAAATGACAAGAATTGTTTAAACGTAAGTAAATGCTTATTTTTACGTTTCGTTTTAAAGCAACGATTGGACTATTTTGGATTGGACTTCGTTATTTTAAACTGTCCTTATTAGCATAAAATAATGTTCATGATGTAATGCAATATTTCATAAATATATAAGATCATACACATATAGAAATGATTTTATTGAGCACTTTATATATTTAAGGATGAACGACTTATTATAGTGCATGCTTTTGAAATTTATCGCTTCAAAAGTAGAAATACATTTGATCAAAGTAGGCATAACATGCCTTAGGCTCACCTCAAAACTGTCCTTTAGTATATGACGTTAAGCATAGGAAAAACTTTCCTATCAATTTATTTTATCGTGAACCTAAAATAAATTAAAATTATCGAAGCTACTGTAATGAATAAAACGAAGTATAGTTATATGGTATAAACAATAAAAAAATATTTTTGTGGCAAGAAATGTAATTAAATTTTTGACCTATTGTATGAATTTTAATGTTCATAAGAATACAGTATACCAGATGTTTTATAATTAAATCGATTGTTTCTTTTCTGTAGAAGAATAAAATTTTAACGTATTTTCATTTAGGATCTTTTTTCCTTCAAAATAAAAGTAGATAGTCTGAATAATGAAAGATCCTCTCAACGGATTTCTGATACTTGTCTATGTGCATCAATCCGCATATATTTGTGAATACGCTCATACAAACATTGGAACTTTGTAGAAATCCTAAATAAGATATGTGTAAATGTTTTTTCTAAAGGCTGTAATTGAAGATTAGTTATCAATGATTGCAAAATTTCATATTAAAACATAAGATCCCATAATAACTATGATTTAAATTAGTAATTGATAATGTTTGTAAAGCATCTATATTCACAAGGATTTATATATTATAGATTGTGATTCATTCGTTTTCAATAATCAGCAATCAAATTATTGCTAATTATCAGCAATCATCTGATTGCGGCAGTCATAAGAGCAATCATAAATTGTCATTTATGATTACTATTATGACTACCGTTTTTATAGAGGAAAGAAATGATAAGTAAGGCTGAAAAACACAAGAGCTTATTTTATAAATGCAATTAGTTTAAACATGTGGAAAATATCATTGAAAAATTTACATCTAAAATAATTTTTTAAGATGAATAATTATTTCAAAAAGGTACAAAATAGAATATTATTTTTTGAAAAATAAAATATTTAAGGTAAAATCTTAGCTATTATTGTTACAAAACGTAATTTTTTTTTTATAAATAAAGTGTAGGAATTTAAAGTCTATATCCTTCTAATTTCTAAAAATATTTCAAATTGAAAACTGCACAGATTACAATTCATTTTAAGCCTCATCCGTTAATCAACAACAGGTCTTTCCTATTACACTTACACTCTAAGTAACTATCTTCATTTCTTGAACTTTATATATATTAATAGGATGATTATTTAGAAACATACTTTTAATTAAAATAGCATTTTTCAATATTTAAAATCAAAGTGAACATTAATTTCAAATAATTCCTATTTCTATCTATTTAATAACAAACCGACACATCTTGTAATTAAACTTCGAAGCAATCATACAATTTTCAAAGAATAACTTCAATTAATCATAAAGGAAATAACATGAATATGCTATAAATATACTAGAAATATAAATATATATACTAGAATAAAAAGTAAAAAATGAAATACCAGAATAAACAATAAAAATTAAAATACCAGAATAAACAATAAAAATTAAAAT
>JAOUZG010052814.1:631155-667786 GCA_026289955.1 Argiope argentata
TGAAATTCCAGAATAAACAATAAAAATTGAAATTCCAGAATAAACAAAAATTAAAATAATGGAATAAACGGTAAAAATAGGAGTTCTAGAATATTGAATAGAACCTGAAGTATTTATTTTTAATGTAAACATATCATAAGAGAATTCTCTGAATTTTAATGCTTTTTTATCCCACTATATAAGAGATCTTAAGCCCCTAATCATCTCCAGACGTCCCTTTGCTCACTTAAACTCCGAAATACCTTCGTCATTCCAAGAATTTTCATAAATAACAAAAAATGCTCACGCTAATGGCCCTAAACGTCCCTCCGCGTCTGAAACTTCAAATAAAAGTAGACCCCCCCCCAGTGTCATCAAAGGACTGCGAAGTTTCAGCGATCGTTCAGGGCTCTGTAAAAAATTCGAAGATTTTTCCTAACTCTGTGGAAGGTGTTTCAAATAAGTCGTGACTCGCCATGTTGGAGAAAGTTCACGTGACAAACATTTTTAGTCATTTAACCGGAAGAAAGAAGTCACTTTTGAGGTGGACGTGCCGTGAACCCGGAGCCACGCACCGAACCCAGAGCAGCATCGCAAAATAGCTGCAGGCTGTTTGTTATTCAAGGGAACTGTCTCCATTATCCTTAAAAGATGGCTCCGCATCCAAAAAAGAGCACCTGCATTTCTTAGATGGACTGAATATTTCAGGGTATGCGTTTCACTGCGCGGACGTTTAGTCACAAAATGTTCCCTGCTCAAGTGCTGGCTTCCGCTTTCTTTCTTTCTCGCCTGCTTTCTTTTTTTGTATTTACATTTTATGGACATTTGCGCTCAAATAATCCAAGAAAGGTACTTTGCCGTAAGGATGGTGATAGTTATAGTTGAGTAAAAATTCACAGTTTAAGTGCCGGAATAAGACGTTTTTGAGATTTTCGAGAAAGATTTAAAGTCTGCTCTTAGAGATTTAAGTTCGGTCCAAAAGCTGTGGAATTCCAACAAAATAAAATGAGTATGGAACTCAAATACCAGTATTTCGTAAATTTGCAAACTGTCTCAAAGTGAAATGCTGTTTAAAGTTTAAATCTTTAAAGTAATAAATGTCTGATAATCATGCTTTATATTTGCTGTGAAAAATAAGGTTTTACAGCAAAAAAAATCAAAATATCTTATAACTGGTGCACGTTATGAAATTTTTTGAAGATAAACTTCTGTGAAATAATACTGCGAAATTATTTTTGTACAGATAGAGAATTTATCTACTTAAAAATTTTAATTCTTCGTCTTCAGAAGTTTATCAAAATTATAATTTCTTAAGCTTTAGTATCTGCTATTATCATAACATAAAAAGTGAAGAAAAGAAAGATTGTAAAACTAGCTACATCCAAAAGTAGTTCCTTATTTTTTTATATAATTATATTTTGCAATTTCCTTACTGTTTCTAAATAAATTTTCTAAATTTCCTAATTGTTTCTATATAATTATGTTTTACAAAGTTCCTTATTATTTCTATATAATTATGTTTTACAAAGTTCCTTATTATTTCTATATAATTATGTTTTCTAAAGTTACCTATTATATTCAGATAATTTTATTTTCTAATGCTCATTATTTTTATATAATTAGGTTTTCCAAAGTTATTATATTTAGATAATTATGTTTTCCAAAGTTCCTTATTCAAAATAATTATGTTTCCCAAAATTCGTTATTATTTCTTAGATTACTGATTATTTTATTATTTACAATTACTTATCCCCGAAATGCTTCTTTTGCGCGTATTTGCTTTTTTTTAGTTTGTAATTGCATTATAAAGTTTCAAGTTTGAATAACAAAGAAACAAGAAACCATTCAGACATAGTTGTGCTAAAATCTTCAAATATCGGAATTCTGTACACAATTTAAAATAAAATCATTAAAATGTATCCATGCTTTAGATTTTTGAAGTATATAATTGTTCATTTAAAATTGAAAAAATTGGAAAACCGCTCACCCTATTTTAAGTACAGTTTTATTAATTAAACTGCTGAAAAAAGATTAGTCCTTTGCAAAGAGTAATTCCATAATTAAAATAAAGAGAAATAATTAATGAACAAGATTCAAAATAATTTATTTGTTGTAGTTCTAAAATTATTATAAGTTCTTAGAAATCTAAAAATAAACTTAATGGCGCTATCTTCTAGAGGAAAATTTTAATAGTTTGTGCACATGGAAATATTTTCTTTTGAAAAAAGCTCAGTGCCAAATTTAATTGTTATCATCATTCATATGAACATGTGATTAATCGATATTATTAATAACAGTTGATTAAATTTTCCTTGTAACATCAATAATAGCAAATAATTATTAATATTGACAGAGCTCATAAAGTGGTTATTACAAATAATGATCATAAATAATATTGATCGATAAATATCAAAACATCTTTACAGTTACACTTATACTTATTTTCTGTTTACTTTACAATATTTTAGAACACATTCTTCAAAATAAATCTTTTTAATCAAGATTTGTAATAATCAGTTAGCATTTTGAAAGGGCGAAATGTACTAAAAATAAATTATAATACCATGTAAGTAGTTATGTGAGAAGTTAAAAGCCCTCCTATTCAGATGTTTACATTTGAATCTTTTGTTTAATAATTCAAATACCAATATAACCCATTAAGGTATCATCATTATTATATTTTATGTTAAAACTTATTAATTAAATAACACATCTTCTTATTCTCGGAACAAATACAATCTTTATATTTTTAAAAAATCTTTAGTAGTATCAGAAGATAATTTAGATAATAATAGTATCAGGAGATTTCATTTTTATTTTACTTCATTTTATGTATATTGAAATAATAAACTATTTTATGCATTTTGATTCTGATAAATTTGTAATAATATCCAATAATGATAAATTTATTCTTTAAAAGTTTGTAGGCAATTATAATTGAGCATATATAACTTAATAATTGGTACTTTTGATGACACTTTCTCTTTTAAATTTAATTTTTTTCTAAACCATTCAAATATATTCTAAGCCATTTCAAAATATTTATTAATATATTTATGCATGATAATCTTAAAATTACGTCTTAAATCTTTGATAGTGATAAATTAAATAAAAAAAGTTGTGATTTCTGACTAAAAAAATGTTTACAGCTCATTTAAAATATAATAATAAATACTTGCTTTCCTTAATTATTCAAATTTAATTGCATAATGTTTCTATAAACTCAGTAAAAAAAGAAAAGATATGAATTTAATTTGTTTTTTTTTCATTATTTCAACCTTTATCAATTTAATTTATGATTTGAAAAGTCTAGGATTTTTTTTTACATAAACTCTACAAATTAATTCAATTAGCCAAATGTTTCAAGTTTTAGACGCATTGATTTGTTTATTTTACAAAATTTATATTTACATTTTATGGAAAAATAATATTATCTTGGACCACTCTTTAACACGATATTGTGTTTGTAAGTAGACGTTATCTAAAAATTTCATTATACATGATGTGATATGCATGTTGAAGAAAACTCTTCAGACTACAATATAGACCAGATTAATGCATCAAAGGAAATCAAATTTGATCTTAGATATCACTTGGAATAAAGTTTTTTACTAAAAATAGAGTTCGTTTCAAAATTTTCATTCGAATCCAATTAAAAGTAAAAAACAAATTTTATTTGGAATTTAATTTGAATAAATTAATTTCTATTTCGACTTTTAAACTGAAACCTAGATGCATTTTCCTATTTCTTTCTCCAGTGTAACTTTAAAGATGATTATAGTAAAAAAAATATTCCCACAATTTAAATTTTTAAGCATAAGATTTCCAAGAATATCAGATTTATTTCTGCATATTTCTTCAGAAATTTACTAATTTAAAAAAATCCAAGAATATTTACAACAATAATTTTCTACTCACACTTGTATATTGTGTCTAAATTTACTGTATCTTTTTTTGTGTGTGTGTGCACTGTTTTCACTGTTATATTGTTTGAGTACATTTCAAAATCAAATGAATCCTGTCGCCATTCTCCTAACAGCAAAAATTTCTTTTTTCTTCTTTTTACTGCTTTCGAACGCACACAAAAAAATCGAACAAACAAACATTTACAGAGCGCTTCGAATATTAAAACATTTTAAGGAGAATTTTAAGGTAGAAGAAAGATAGAAGTATTTTGTGACCACCCAGCAGAAGTTTCACTTGAACGTGCGTTTCGGACGACGAAGGGGTTAAAACAGTGAAATCAAACTTACAATAATATCAAGCAATGATATTTTGAATTATAGGCTCGAAACTTCTTTAGGTATATTTTTTTATTATTTCGTTTATTTTTTTATAATAGCAAGTTATTGCATATTTTATTATTGGATATGTTGGTAAGTTTTGAAGATTTATTTTTAAAGAATTCTATTATAATTCGAATCAAAATAATTATTGATACATTCGAAATATTCATATGTTTGAGCTTACAGCGAGCAAAACAAATGCGTTTTTATTATTTTTTTGTCTTAGCACTTCTTTTAAGGTTAGTAAAAATGAGAAAAACTAATTTTCTACTTAAAGCATCTGTTTGAGTTTCATTACTTACATAAACACGCAATGTACGCCTCTCATGAAAAAACAATGAAATATTGCATCCATTTTTATTTTCATTATTAACTTTTTTGCAAAAAAGGCATCTATTAACATCATATAAATTATGTATTCTGTTAAATGATTTTGGGAATAAAAAATAAGCTAACACTTAAATAAAAACTTGTTTTAAATGAGAATTTTTGGAAAGAAATTATTCGGAAATTGTTAAAGTCAACTATAGTTTTATTTTTTTCATTTTTAAAAGTTATGGGCCTCTCATTTTATAATTTTGAGAATTCCAGGTAAAAGTTCTTATATTTTGTGGCATTTAAGAACATTTTTATTAATTGTTCAATTTTTTTAAAGTATTCTTTATCCTAAAGGCACTGTATCTAAATTTTTGAGATAGTATGTCCGTGCAGATATTACAATGAATGCATTAAGCGCATTTGCTCAAAAAATAATTTCATTTTTTTAAAGTTCTTTGGTAATTTTCTTTATAATTCGAGTTAAAATTAAAAGGAGGAAAATGTAATTTGTTTGGTTCGAGTTATTAAAGCTGAAACTCGATTTTTTCCCCAATTATTCAAAAATAAATAAAATATAAAGACTGAAATTGGTAGAAAGCTTTATGTTATTTCGTAATAGTTTTTTTATTTACTTATTATACAATACCAATGCTTGTTTCTTTACCTTTATTGCTATTTAAAATCTTTTTCATTCCTAAGATTTTAACTTTGTAAAATGAGTTTTCTTGTAAGAAAAAAATTAATGTTTACAAATATCTGTACTTTAAAATAAGTTATATACTAGATTTCTCTAAAATTATGAATTCACCCTTTACTCTTGACCTTAGAACACCAAAAACTGTAATCAATAAAAATAAAATCTCTTATAAAGTGGGGAGTTGAAAAGAGTATCAGTTATCTCCTCGACACCTACCCATAAAATTCGGAGCAAACATTTTCATCTCCAAAGCGATATGTAGTAATGTTTAAATTAGAAATATTAACATCCCGTTTTAATCCCTTAACAGGTTTGCCCGTATGACGCACGTGCATCTATTTATTGAATTTTGATAGCTGTAAGCTAAAAATAAATCACTCATAATAATTATAATTCAATATGAAAATTACTTCGAATACATAGATAAGTCATGTATTCAATGAATTTCCACGTGAAACAAAATAAGAAAATATTTCTAAAATAGAAGGTGTCATCTTATTAGTCAGTAAAGAAAATAAACCAGTTAAGTGGTTAAAACAATCAGCTGGACTATTTTGGGAAGGACCTCATAATTTCGAACCAATGTCAAACGACGAGGCCTACACCTGAGCTTGCATCCCTTACACCACACCAGAGAGAGGGTGTTTGACACCGACGTATTTAAGTAATCTTTTCACGACAGTTCTTCGATAGAATCAGGACTCGAACATGAAGCCTTCCAACTCCGAAGCTAAGAACCAGCAGACCATGACGACACCTGGTATGTAGTGTGAAAAAATTGTACTTGGATTTCGTAAAGATAGATCCCTATTTTAGGGCTTGAAATGTAAATTATAAAAATGTATATTTGTTTAGTTTTGATTTTTAAAAATGTGATGCTATAATTTATAAATTATTTGTTTTGTTCGTTTTTCTAGTTGCCACATTACACATTTGAAAATATTTGGCAACTGTGATTTGTAAAGCAGTGCTTGTTGCACAGTAACGTAGCAAGAAGGATTCATCAATGGATTCATAACATCATGACACATCTAGCAATGTTGACAGGAGTGACATTTTTATTGTTAATAAAGTGCGTTAAAGTATATGTCATCACTCGAAAAATATATTACAACCATCATATTCTGCCAAAAAAGTAATGCATGAACTGTAAGAGATACCAAATAAATATACTTCATACCATTCACATTTTTCTTCCACCTTGTTGTACTGGTAGGGATATTTAGTATCGATAAGCAATTGAAGTATTCAAATTTCTCAAATAGAATTTTTTCAAATGCAAAAAATCTAATTCAGATATGCAAACGCAAACAAAATATTCATCTTTTGAACTTCATTCTAAGAATCAACCAAATATTTTATTTGCTTTAACTATATATTTCAATTTGCTTTATCATAGAATTCTTTAATTTCGCAATTTTTTTTTCTCCAACCGATGTCCAAATATGAAAATAATTATGTCTCTAATTACTTAAACTATACTATACTCAAACTATAGTTAAGGGACGTTTTAAATGAAACCTTCCTTAACTCAAAGCCACTTTTTTATAAATAGATACCACTTACATGACTGTAGCTATAACCCTCTTGTAGAAAAGAAAACAGGGGACCTGAAATATAAAGAAAAAATCTGCCTGTCTATTCCTCTCTCTATATCAGAGAGAAAGAGAAAACATTCGAGTTTAAGGTGTAGAATTAAGTATAAGTCAAATTAATTTGGACTTCTTACATCTTTTGACCAGAGAAACATATACTATCCGAAACTTTTTTTTAGTTTTATTGTTTAGAACATGATATTATTTTTGGGATGAGGTTTTTGGAGTCAACAAAAATCCGTAGGCGAAAATTCAAATTTTATTATCTGCCCGGGCATCTAAAAAATCAGCTTTTAATAACGTGTTGTCAGTGCATTTACAGAAGCTCTGATTTTTTTAAAAAATAAGTTAATGACTACAGCAGATAAAACCTAGAAAAATGTCAATTTGAGCGCGTGATAATATGAAATAAAATAAATACGAAATGGTATTTTTTTTTAAAACAATATATGCAAGATAAAGTTTTTTGGAGATTGTTGGCAATACTAAAGTTACCAAATTAATGAAACAATTAAAATGAAGAAAAATAGAATTTAACTTGCACTAGCACGTGGTGCTTGGCCGTTCAATAACTGATATTCTGACATGATACATGGAAATATGCATAGCAGATTTCATTAAAATTTCTTTTAATTTATCTCTTTTAATACAAATTAAAGAAAAAAAACAAATTCTGGATTTCATTAAATAAGGTGTACTTAATTTTTTGATAGTTTTAAATTAAAATAAAACAACAATTCAAATATAATTTTAAACAATTATCGTTCTTTAAGGAAAACTCAGTAAAACATTAATAACAATGAAAAAGAAATGCCATATTCAGTTAATATTCTACTTAAAACTGGATGCCCTTTGTTTATTCTTTTAACAATTAATAAATTACTCGTATTATTGTAAAGAAAGAAAAAAATAGTTATTACTTGTATTTTTAATTTTGCAGAGAATCTTATAAGAAAAATTGGGAAACTTTATTTTCTTTTTAAAAATACAAATTGGTTATATTCTATCAATTATAATTTTTGGAAGAAAAAAAGGACGACAAGCTTCAACAAGTTTTAGATTGTTCCTCATTATGTGCATGCATAAAAAAATAATAAAAATGTCAGACAGTTTGAGTTTTCGCTGATTTAATACGCAGCAAATGGTGACCCCCACATAAAAATCAGCTGCTACACATAATTCTTTTATCGCGTTATTACCCATACACAGATGAAGGCAGTCTGCTTTTCCTGTAATAATTTGGGTATCTCGGCAGTTTTTCTACAAACATCTGCGCAAGGCTCATTATTTTCAACTCATAAACTAAATAATTACGCCATTATTTCAAAATAAGCGAAAAAGAAATGGCAATAAATCATGTCAGAGTATTGCATGTTGCTATTTGTTTTCTCTCCATCAAACTAACTGGGATAGATATAAAAAGTTGATGTTCCTCTAGTATTTACATTCAAAAATATTTTTTCAGTAAATTAGCTGTTTTTATGTTTTGAGCGAAGACATTATTCTATTTCATATGATTTCTGATTTCACAGGGACTATGCATGTTTTCGTTAAGTGGGTGGTGTTAGGGGAATGGAACCCTCGTTCTTAACCCTTCAGCACATATCATTTTTGCAAAAGCGTCTACTTTCATACAGGATAATTTCCCTTCTAGTTTGTTAAATATTTACACCCTGTTTTATCGTTTTTTTATTGCAACACAAAAAATAGAATTTTACAAATATATATAAACGCTTTTTCATGGTTACAAGTTATTTTTCAGACACAAATATATGATTACAAGGAAATTAAACATTTTTATCATTTTTCTGTAGTTATTCTTGTTTTACTCTCAATCCATTCATAAAAATCTTATTATATATTAAATAAAAAGTATAAAATCTCAGAAAAATCTTTAATCTTAAAATGTTACTCATTACACGCATATAAATTATATAAAATCGCGTATTCCACACATTTATTGGCATTTTTTTTATTCACAGGTAAATAAAACGCCCATAACGGGATTAAATATCATGATTCAATACTTTTAAACCTGTTCAAGCAAAACATTTTAACCATATTACACAAGAATTTACTGTAACTGCTTCATATAAAAATATTTAAATTATAATGTAAAATAAATTTTTCTCATAAATTGCTATTTAATTTTCAATCATAATTATAAAATGCTAAGATATACAAATAAAAATACAAGGTAAATCTTATATCTAAACTTCAATAACAATTGAACAATTCCGTGTCATCTTTATTCGCTCTTTCTAAGCAGCTCCTTAAAGATACAAAAAATGATAACAATAGGCACTAAGGAATTTCAGTTTTTTAAATAATAAGTTTGAAAAATACTCTACGTTTTTCCTGAAGAATTATAGACAAAATAATTTTCACATTTATTTTCGAATTTCAGACGCATCTATACCGATAAACATGCATTTACACAATTTCATTTTGCAATTTCACATAGTAAATATACAACGTATTGTAAAACGGGAGTATATTATTTAAAAATTGTAACAATTTAGAAAGATAATATTTTTCAAAATATAAGATATATATATATATATATATATATAAATATTTGAGGGTTTATAAAAATATGAAAACTACAAAGATTATTAAATTCTACACCAAATTTCACAGCATGAAGTGCATTTGTTAGTCTGTTAAATGTAAACATAAATTCGTCTGAATATAAAAGTTCTAAAAACTATACGAACGAAATATTGAACAAATTTTTATCAACAGAATAACAAAAAATTTGAATAATTTGACATCAAATTCCTTATTAAATATCTACTAGTCAGTTTTTGCGTGTATCTTAGAAAAAATATAATCTAAACACGGGGAATCGAATGTATGGATTTTAGTATATGTTCCTTTTACCATAACTGTAAACAAGCAATAAATGAAAAGAAAGATACTTTTTAAAAATCATACTTATTTCCCTTTTACTATACGACATTGTTAAACAGTAACATTCTGTACAGCGAAACTATGCGATAGAATTGATGATTTATTCGTGATAGGCCCTTAATTGCAAAGAAATTGTGTTACTGTATCTTGAATATATATGAAAAAATCAAATACAGAAGTGCCACCTTATTTTCCGTGCATATATTTTGAATATATATGAAAAAAATCAAATACAGAAATGACATCTGATTTTCAGTGCATATATTAGGAATATATATGAGAAAATTGAATACAGAATTACCCTCATATTTTCAGTGAATACTTTAGTTAATGAAGACGTAACTTCATAAATTACTTTTAAAACCCTTTGAAGACGCTAAATAAATTGAACTGGCTATTCGGAGATAGAAATAAACGTTGAAAAAAATTTAAAAGCGTTCATTATCACATGCATTCTGTGACATTTTTAAGTGCCACTTATAAATTAGAGTGTGATATAGTGTGATGAGCTTTTAAATTGTCATGGACATTTAACTGTCCACTATCAAATAGCACGCCCACTTCGCCGCTTAATTGACCCATCCCTTATGGTTTGTGACATATATCCTACTGCCATTAGTTGGCAAGTCATTTAACTGCTAGGACAATAAGTCTTACTAGGTTAAGATGCTTTTTTTCGGGTAAATTTATTTATATTTAAAGATTTCAGAATTAAATTGAAATAATACAAATTAAATGTTTTATTATTATTATCCGCAAATAATTCATGATAAATTATTGTGATAAGATGTTTTGAGCTTTTAAATTATTCTGGACTATTCACACTTATCAGGTACTTTTAATTGATAGTCCATTTTTGACTTCTTTTAGTTATTAACCGATTGTCATTATTTAAATAAAATATAGCGGCACATAATTGACTAATTTTAGTTACTAATCCATTTTTGTGATTTAAGCGAAATATAGTGTTTCATAATTAGAAATTTGTTAATGCAGAAATATAATATCTTTAAAATATATTATCTTATTTAAAAATAATTAGACTTTTAATTATAATTTAACAAGAATTGTTAGTTTACCTACATTATATTACTTGAGTATTGGGTATAGGAAATATCGATTAAATAATTTATAATGTTTCGTAATTCTTTGAGAGGCATGAATCATTAACTAGCCAAAATATTTACATTTTAGATTTTTCTGTTACCGTGCTATAAAATATAAAAATTTCACTAATTATTTTTTATTTATTTAAACAGTCACATAAAATATTAATAAACTCAACGCTATTATATTAAATTTCATTCCACATTTAACTGAAACATCTCAATAAAGTTATAAGATTTAATGTAACCAATTATATCAAGTTACGCGAGTTTCTCATATTAATAACCATCCATATTAGGGATAAATTAATAAAATACATAAACTTTAATGAAGATTTTATTATTATTAATTGAATTCATACGTATAAAGAAATGAAATGAAAGAAAGTTTTTTTTTAAATAATAGTCATATTTTTTAAATATACGAAATCTTTGTCTAATCACTAAATTTAAATTATTAAAATAATTTTTCATAACATTTTGAAAATGGTGTTTCAGGAAATGGTCAATAATCTATGTTACATAATTAGTGTAAAAAGGAAAACAGAAGTACAATATTTTAATTAAAAATCTTCAATAATTGTTTTTCCAACATCAATTATCCAACCATTAACAAATTGCTCCCAATTCTACAATTACTATAAACTTTGCATTAAAGCCAATTCTAATTAATTCTATTAAGCGTAGTTTGATTCCTGTTGTTTTCACAAAACAAAAGGAAAAAATTGAAAAATAAATACCATAAAATGCATAAAAATTAACAAATATCTACAAATTCTTGACGAATTTCAAAACTTTATTTTTTAGTAATTTTTATAACACATCAATTTTTAATATATTCACATGGAACTTATATATTATCTTTGATAATGATTAATATGTTAAATAACCAAAACAGAACCTATAAACTAGCATCAATTTATCATAGATTTATTTCAAACAATATATATTGTTTTATATAAAATATGCATTGTATTCCCAGCACCAATAGTGTCAAAGTAGGACTGTTTTACGATCAGCCCAGTTGCATGAGAAGCGGGTGCCACGTCAGTTATCTTTGAGTTTGGCGGCCATTTGGCTATTTTGACAACAGAATGGAAATTGCTCGAAACTTCGAGATTTTAATGTTCTGTCCAATATAAATTGAGATGCTTCCTGATTGGTTCCCACTACAAATGAACCCACTAATACGTAACAATATTATTATCGTTTTACAAAAAAAAGTTTTATTTTTAATGTAGATACTAGTATAGATACTCATGTAGATATTCACTTTTTACAAAAAAAAGTTTTGCTTGTCAGCTTTTCAATTCTCTAGAATATCTTGCAATTTAAAATTGTATCTTCATCAAAACCTGCTATATATAGAATTTAGAACATATATACTTATGTTTTTAGCTATATTGAAAAAAATATTTTTGAAAGTATTATATAAGCTAAGGAAAGATAAAAATGTAAAAAAAAAAGATGAATTTAAGAAAACTATTTAATTATTCTATTTTGAATTCCAAATTCAGTCTTTGAATATTATTGCATTAGAATTTCAAAAATACTACTTATTGAATGTGAAAGTATAGGCATTCTTTCGTTAATTTAAACACTCTTAAGAGATGAAATTCGTCATATTAGCATTAAACCAATGCATTTAATGCAAAAAGGGCGTACTTTGAAATGTTAAAATTTATATTTATTTTCAAATTTTCATGAAATTTTTTTCAATCGATTAACTTATTTTTACATATTTTCTACATTTAACCTTAAATAATCTAAATATATTGTACAATGTGCATATAATATTCAAATTCTAAAAGTCTGAAATAATCTAAATGTATCATACAAAGTGCATACATTTTTTGCGAGTTCCAGAAATGCTATCCATTTTATATATCAAATCCGAAATGTAGCATTTCCCTTGGCATAAGTGAAGGGATAGTAAAGGGTTTTGCATTTTTCTCTTTCTTTGCCTTGGAGAGAAAGAAAGTTTTCAAGTTCTTTTTTCTCTCTGAATTCTTTAGTATTTTCTTGTAAGTGAGAGTTTCTGTAAACTTTTTTTTTTGGAAAATACGTCTGATAAGGACCAATCTTATCTTTTCAGAAAAGTTAAAGCGTAGACGAGTTTAATAAACCATATTTCATTTAGTTTTAAATAAGAACAAAAAAAATATTTCATTGAAGGTCCATTCGGGTTGAAGAATCATAATAACAAAAATAACTGAAATTGTACAAATTATTACATTTTGCTAAAAATTAAAAATTAATATCAAAATAAAATTTAATATTTCAGTAGATTAATTATGAAACAATTAGGTATTTTGAAACCACGATCTCAAAACGATTTGAACAAATTCTTTTTAGAACAATCAAATGACTTATGCAAAGAGTTTTAATAAATTATTTAACATGGTTATTTTAACCATTATTTATTAAATACTAAAATATATTTCTTAATTCAGAGAATACGACTGAATATTTAGATTACAAAAAAATCCTCACAATTTTCTCCTCAAATCTTTTATTAGAATCTTTTTGTGAACCTTTGAAAATCTTTTATTAGAATCTTTTTGTGAACCTTTGAAAATCTTTTATTAGAATCTTTTTGTGAACCTTTGAAAATCTTTTATTAGAATCTTTTTGTGAGCCTTTGAAAATCTTTTATTAGAATCTTTTTGCGAACTTTTGAAAATCTTTTATTAGAACTAGAAATTTATACAAATTTTTGTATAATTTTTTTTATCATGATGATCATATTTTAACAAACAAAACTAGCAAAATTATTATAGAATGGGAGAAGAAATTCCACGTAATCTACTAATTCTCATAATTCTATATGCTACATTCGGAATATTGAAATTATTATTTTCATACATATATAAAAAGTTGTGTCTTTGTTAGCCAGCTAGCTTGCCGATGGTATTGTTTTATTTTTTCAATTAAATCCTTTGGATATATTTTTATTTGCATGATTCTGTCAAATGTTTAGGCATTAAAACCATATTATTATCTTAGTTTTCTTTCTTTCTTTATTTAATAAATATCATTCTCATGAAATTATTAAAAATAAAAGGGAGCGATTCATCGATCATCTAGTTTCATACTAATGTATTTTTCCTTTCTTTTATTTACCTTATAGACTACACAGGGTAAATATTTTTTCTTAATTTTTACGAAGAAAAGTAAGCAATATAACAATCGTTCAAGCAGCGAAAATTGTTTAATATTCGCGGATTCGTGTATTATTTGTAATATTTTTTTAAAATATAGATACAGTTCTGGAGAGATTTCCGAAATTCAAAAAAATCATTGTAAAAGTTATTTTCGTGCAATTTTTTGAAAATTACCTCTCGGAAACGTAACATTTTAAATTAATTTTTAATTAACTGATATTTTAAAATTTCCTTCCTCTTTCCCCATTTTTGGCATGCATATTTGTACACGTCAAAATATATGTATTATATATTGTAATATATGGTGTGTGTGTGTGTGTATGTGTGTGTGTGTGCGTGTTCTTATAAGCCAGAAAACATCTATGATACTGAAGTCGACTTTTGGTGTAGTAGTCAGTTTACTCGGCTGCCGGCCCTAGCGTCGCCGATTCGTGCCACGGCCTTCATTCGCGACATATGTATTACATGCCATTACATGTCATGTATTTATTTTTGATATTTATATGTTGAAAATTTCAGCTATAATTGAAAAGATCTGATCTATAGAACATCAACACATAGAAACAACCGAGAAATATTAATGAACCAACTTGATTGCCATTTTAAGGATAGTAATATCAGTCTATAAAAAATATCATATCGAAGCTGATAATAATATCAGCCCTCTACCCTTCTTTAATATTAAGAAACGTATTACATAAACAGAAGATGTGTTTAATGTTCAAAATTAACCTAAAGATATACAGTAACAAGTAATATAAAAAAAGTCAATTCCTACTTGTAAAGAATGAAATTTTATTAGATAAACAAAAGTATATTAATTAATGTCAGTAAAGAAAATATTTATTTCAGTTACTTTTTATCAAATATTACAATTAATATGAATAACATCAAAAAAATATTGATTTTCGAATGAATTGAGCTCGTATTCTTCACCTTTACGTGAAAAATCCTGAAATCTTTGCATTTTACTACTTGAGTTATTGCCTGCTGATTTAAATTTTCATTTCAAACTGGTCACACAATATTAAAGTATTAAAAATTAATTAAATTTAATTAATGAATTGATATTTGAAAAAAAAACTGTATTAATATCACGTCATCGACTATAAAATTGTATTTGAACTTGATTAGGTGAATAAAAAGTATTTTATTAACGATTGAAAATTTGAACAAGATATATATAGGGAGAGAGTGGACTAGTGGGAACTAATGAAAAATGACGAATTATTCATGACAGAAAAGTATCCAAATTTTTTTAGTTTTTTTGCCCAAATCTTTTTAAAATTCTATACCATTCGGAGGAAAATAATATCAATTGCTTTTAAAGAAAGAGGAATACACAATTTGCTTTCAAAGAAATATTTTTATTTTTAAGTAAACAGTAATTTCTTAATTTGAAATTTGCTTCCAAAATTAGAAATCATTTAAAACTAAATTTACTTATCAAAATATCAAACAATTTTATTCTTCCTTAGAAATTGAAAATATTTCCTTTTTCTTCCACTCATAATTTTAAAAAAATTGCAGTAATGCTTATTTTTTTATTCAGTTTTCTGTGAGTAACTTTACATTCAAAAAGGATGCAAACATGTACCTTAAAATACTCTAACTCTTCATAATACTCCAATACTCTTCATAATGATGAATTTAATTTTTAACTTTGTTTATTCAAACCAATAGAAATTGAAAACAGATGTGTATAATTATAACGATAGATGTAAAAGCACTTTGCTGAAAATGAAATTTGAAAGTGAATGACAATTTTTATAAGGAAATTCTAGATAGATATTAAAAGAAAAATATATATATATTACTTGGCATCTTACAAATTCCCAAATGACAAATTTTATTCTTTCAATTAATCAAATAAATAATATTGTTTATTTGAAAGTAGTGTAGATATTCAGATGTAAATATAAAAAAAAAGTGGGAGTAATTTCGAATTTTCACAGTGTTTCCCGAGAGAAAAAAATCATAGAACTTCTTTCTAAGTTACTTCAACTCTTTCGCAAGCTTTTTTCGTCCCATGAGCGAACTGTTCCACAAATCCCTGCTCTCTACCTCTTCCAAGCTACTTCTTCGACGATCAAAACTGAACACGCAGCTTGTCGTCTTCGGTTTATTTACCCCCTCCGAATCACGTGACTGTTTTCTGACGGGGGAAACAACATTGCGGCTGACGCAGATCGTGATGCGTAAAACACGTTTCTCCGTGTCGAGCAATTAGTTCTGACAGGTCCAGATGTTTTAGAGGCAAGGCTATGTGCCCCCCTTTCCCTTTTTATTTATTTATTTATTTTTCAGCGTTCGTTCCCCACATGTTCGGATCCTCCACCACACGCTCGGGTGTTTCCGTCAGTTTTCGGTGAGGGACGCATGACATTCGCTCACGTAGAACGCATTTTTGACATTCGGGCGTATGTTCATAAATTATGGGTGAAGTCTCGTCTAATGTGCCGTGATGTACTCGGAATGTTTCGGTGGGTGTTAGTTTGCCGATGCGAATTAAGTAAGTTTTTCGGGATAGATGGACATTTTTCTGATGTATTATATTGATTAGGTGAAACTATACAGAACAAAACCCCTTATGAAATATTATCGATTGAAATATGTTACGTTGATTCTTAAGTAGCTAATTTTGAACATACCTAACAAAATAATATTTCGCACTGTTGTTTGAATCATTATAATATAAGCGAAAATCCAATTAAATTGCAATTATTTCAATGGAACTTTTGTTTGAAATAATTTGTGTTTTTAGAATTACTTCATACAAAATTTATATGAATATATACTTTTAGTACATTCAAATTAAAATTAACTTTAAATTTTCGATATGAATTAATGTGACCGAGTTTTTCAGTGCTTAAACCGTAGCTAGAGGCGGGAGTTAAAATTACTTACCGTTTTAAGTTAGCTCCGATTATCACGTGATATTTTGTCCTTCTATACAATCATATCCTCACTACCATCAAACTGTGTTTTCAGCAGTATGTTTGCAAAGGTCTAAATATTAACACGCGCGTATAACTGACTTACTCTTTTTCAAAGCTTTTATTTTTTACTTATGGAGTCATTGACTCCATATGTCCCTGAAACTGCTTTTAATTTGAACAATGAAAAATAATTAAGAAATACTCATTAAATAAAATTCTATGTGTTTTTAATTTTTGTGTTTGTTGAATTCTAGAAGTTATTAACATCAGTGTAATCCCATAATATCTAAAGAAATTAAATGCTCATAAAAATATTTTTTTATGTTTTTCCCTATAATATCTTTCCAATATTTGATACTTTAACATGACATTTTTAATATTAATAGTGTTGATTTGCAGAATGTATTCTGTTTTCAAAATGAATTCCATGGCAGTAGACAAAACCACAACATTAGAACCATTTTGATTCCAAGTCATAGGCCAAATGAGGAAATCCATGTCTTCAAGTTACGGGTTAAATGGCAAAAGGGTTTTGCTGGAATTAAACCTAATAAGCCCCAGCTATTGCTAGGTTAACAAATCAGCAATCTTAAGCGTGTTTGATTCCTGAAAAATTGAGCAAACTTATGGGTAACAAAAGAAAAGATTTTTGATTGTATCAGTTCTCAACCTAATGATTTTCTAAGCTCATCCACGAAAAATCGCCACAATATTGGCAAAAGAAAATTTATAATACGTGATATAACATTTTATGCATTCACAAATTATCCATATAAAAATATAGCAATCGGCAACTCAGCTGTCAAATATGCTTATATATAAAGACATATCTATACATATTTTGAGAGTTGAGTGAACGAATAGTAGATACTTTTGAAATTTTAACTTTGCTTTATTTCACTATGGCAGTCATTTAATATACTAGCGATGATAACCTTTACATCATGATACAAGCACGAAAGACACTGGAATTTTCCCATTCAGTGATTTTACTATGAAATTTTGATAAAGATATCTTTGAAACGTGTAGTCTTAGGAAAGGAAACTTGGGTATCTCTAAAATAATGTTGTCAACATTGGGGGGGGGGGCTTTTTATTTCTTCTCTAAGAACGTTAAAACTTGCTAAGATTTTGAGTTTTATGGAGCACATATAGAATTAAATTAAACTTGAGGAATCGGATTGGAAAACAAGAGAACATCTTGTAATAAAATTCACACAGACTAATTTAATATTAAGATTTGGAAATTTACTAAGACTTAAATTAGATTACGATACATCATTACATATCCATCCAAATATCCATATTATATATTGAAACTGTGAGTTTCTTCAAACTTATTGGGTTCCATTCGTATTGAAAATTTATATAAAATAATTATTCAATACGAATATACGAAATGTGTGATAAAATAGACATTGAAATATTCGCAATAATATTTCAAAATTTCAAGATAAAATGAATGTAATTTTCAATCATTACGTCTTCCTTGATATGCGTTAACAAGGAAAGCATTTTTGACTTAATTTTTTTGAAAGGTACAATAAAAGTTTTTTTAATGTGCGTAATTTACACCGTCTATTTCAGTGAACATTGAACTGTCTATGAAAATCAAGTGAATATTTTAGTATAGGTAATCTCTGAATTATACCTTTATATATTGGTAGTAAAAATATTCTTGAATAGAAGAAATGACAGGATGAAAATAAAGGAGAATTTATTATGTATTGAAACAGCGCTACGCATTCAAGTATGTGTTGTACATTCCTGATATTTGAATATATAACCTTATAATTTGCATTAAGACTTTGACCTCTAAAAATTTACTGAAAATTTCAAGCAATATTCAATGTGAACTAATTTAACATTCATCGTTTATATTATGTATTCTCGTAAGAATTAAATTTATCTCATTTAAATTAACACTGCTTTTTTGCCTTTATTATGTAAATAAGTAATTTATACTTAAATTTTGAATAGGATAATGACAAGAACTATGATAAAGACATCCTCAAAAACTGAAAAATAGATACAAATAATTGAATGATTAAATTTCAGCTTGTTCACTATTTCTGAGCAATATGCCGTTAATCAAACATTAAAATATATATATTATGGAATTTTAAATACATTGGAAGACATCGGTCTGCAATTCATCATTCAACTTTTGTTCAAGAAGCCGCTGACAATCGAAAAGCCACGTGGTAAATAGTTATCTATTTTCTGTTAATAATATTTTCATTCCATAACTTTACTAGTTATCGAAATGTTAAATGAGAATCCTAACCACTGCTCTATATTAAAATCGAGTGAGAAGGATAAATGAAATTTTATTATTCCGATATCATTTTGAGTGAGAATTATACAGTTTCCTTTCGAAATTATTCATTCGTTTAGTTTACAATATTTTACTACGGATTCATCATAATTGTTCAACATCATAGTTATAGAAATTGAGTTATATTAAGAGCCTCGTAGATATCAAACATCATAATGAAATCAATCACTTATATCCTTATGTAATTATATCCTTATGTAACATCAAAAAAATCAAAATTATAAAAGGACATTTTTAAAATTGCAAATAATGTTATGGAATTTAAAAATGATTTCACTTCATTTTTTAAAAGGTTATATAAACTATGTATTCAACTGAATTTGTAAATAATAATAATATTATTAAAGACATAGTAGCCTTTCAGCAGTTACAATCACATATATTACAAGAAAATATAGAAATGTGGAGATATAATTTTCAGATTAAATTCTAAACTTAAATTGACCAACAAATTATTTTTAAATCCTTAAAAATAGTTTTTTTTCTTGATTTCTTAACACTCAAGACTTCTCCATATATTACACTTCATTTCATAGATCTAAAAATAATTTTGCGACTAAATTAACATGAAGTGAAAGCAAAACTATAATCATTTTTGTTACCAAATATGCATATTCCATGTAAAACACTATCACAAAATCAACTGATAAACTGCGTAAACGGAATTAACCGGTTAACGGTGGAGCTCATTTTTTAAAATGATCCATGTCCATCAGTTTGAAGTCAAGCGATACCGCATATACACGACGGACGCAATGCAAAAATTTATATATTAAATTTTGCAAGAAATTGTAATAAAGATAATTAGATTCTATTAGTATTATGTAAGAAATTACACACTGACCACTTCAAAAAGAAAATTTGGATTTCCAAGTTTTTACGACAATTATACTGATTAAGACATTATTATCAAGAAAACACTGAAAAACAGGGTAAACACTACCCATTACAAGTATTCTTAATAAAATGATTAAAAAAGGAAGAGTCACTATAATTTTTAATTTAAATATTTACCATACTTTCTCTAATTTTACGTATTAGTAACTGTATTTGAATTTCGAGATATATCACTATATTATTCTTAAATGTATTAAATAATTATTCAAAGTATTATTAATTTATACGAAATGGAAATATATCACTAGGATTCTTCATCAAATAAAGCGCACTTGAGGACAAAGGATAATAAATTACTGAAGGCAATAAAAGATAGGATAAGTAAATATTTAATATTTATTTATGCTATGAGCATTTGGATCTAAGCCAAACTGTTATATTCGGAAACTAACGATGGATACAACAGTTAAAATATTAACTAATTTTCCGGCTAAGCTTCCATGCATGATGAATGAAGGCAATTTAATTGAGAAATACATGAGCTTAGCGTTCTATTTAATATTAAATTCATACTTCTAGAATCTATGAGTCATAAAATAATATGGATGAATATAAGTCAATAAATATATTAATTTTGATCTTGAGAAGTCTTTAAACTATTTCAACAAATGTGATTTTAATAATAATGTTTTAAATTATATATATATATATATATATATATATATATATATATATATATATATAGTATCATTTTATAACTTTGATATAAATCAATGGTCTTACCCATATTAAGTAGAGAATGATTCTTTAGGAAAGGGATATTTTAATACTTATTTATTTAAACTTTATTTCAACCCCGTTTCCTTGTATGATAAGGACATGTTTCAAATTAGTAGTAAATTTAAACGTAATATTTAACTAAATTCTTTCAATCATACGGTCAATAATTTTCCTTTTTTTATAGTTATAAGTGAAATCCTAATAATAAATACCACCTCTGTCCCTCCTCTCTCCCAGTAGCAATAGTTATTTCCACTACACAAATTGAAAAAACAGCACCAAAATTCTAACAGTATTTTCGCGTAAATATTAAAATATATTCTAGATACTGATTTAAACTGTCATTTACGTTTTTTTTTCCTAAAATTGTAAAATAATTTACTTTATTATTCTTGATATTATTTATTCGTAACTTATTTTATAAGATTACAAGACATGAAAATAAAGTTTAATTTCATAAGAAAATAGTTAACTTATTTAGAAAAAAAACTTTCTGAAAAAAAATTATGAAGAAGATACATTGCATTAATAGTACGTCAATCCTCTTAAATCTAAAAAAAGAAAAAAAAAACGAAATTTTCAAAATTAGAATTGATTAATAAACTTTATTTTAATTCTAAAATGGTATAAAAGTGATAAAAAAATTAAAGAAACAAATTATAAACCCTGCGTGAAAACTTTTGTAATTTTGTGTAAATGTATCATTATTATACTGCTTGTGTTACGGATGTTTAATGTTTTATGTCTGTGTAGTCAATTTCGTGATAAGGAATATAGTTTTATAAATCGCTTTACTGGATTTCAGGCCGTTGGCCCTCAGCCTTGGCAATCATTTCGCAATGAATTTGGTTTCTTTATTTTCAAAAATGAAGGACTCGGAAAATTTGAGAGTTTTGGTGACAGCTTAATTTATGACAATGATATAAGCTTTTTTCACCATTTCGCGGAAACTATTAAAAGCCAAGAGAAAGAGTTGTAATCAAAGGAGTAGTGAGTTATCATATAGTTGATTGGAGCTCAAAATAGTCAGCAACCTGGCCCTTGGGTAACGTGCCATCCTCGTGATCTGGGCGTCCCGGGTTCAAATCCTGGTTAAGGCATGGTTATTCTTCAGTGTACTATCTATGAGGTGTGTGAATATGCCCCCCCCCCTGTAAAAAGGAGCTGTGTAAGCGAGTATGTAAATGTTTCATCTTCGTATTAACTAGAAGTATTAACTTCCGCCCTCGGGTGTTCAAGGGGCCTTATCCTCAGAAGTTACTGTATCCCTTTTTCCATTTTAAATCGGACGTCATCAACATCTTTAGCTCAATATAATAGCTGTGCTCAAGAGCTCTTTGAGCTGCAGCAGTTGTTTGTTACCAATTTATCATTCTCTGCATGGGTTTGGGAGGCTTCAATAACTCAATTCAATTATTGCGTATTTGAATATTTGATATAATATGCAAGAATATAAGCTAAATAGTACACCGTAAACTGCAGCTATCGAATTTTTTATTTTATTATTAATTATAATATGGAGAGAAGCGAATACTATTAAAAGCAAATATTTAAAGAAAAAGAAATTAAATTTATTTTTAATTAATTATTCAGAAATTTGAATACCAAATATATTTTAATATATCACTAGATGAGCACATAAGAAATATTACAAAAATGTTCTCAAACCATTCATTTTATTCTTATGTAAGAGAAAAAAAACCCATCAGAGAGATAAATAAGATAAGAAAAATTATGAAACCCCATCTAATTTATATTATCTTCTTCATGTACAGGAATCAATGATTTCTTTAAGAATAGTTATAGAGAAATTTAATTGATTTTTAATTAATGCAGAAATTTAAATTCCATTAATTTTTTTCATTATATTAATATATGAGCACAAAGGAAATATTATAAAAATATTTTCAAAACATTCATTTTCGTCTTCTGAAAGGTAAAAACCGCCAGACAGATGAATATAGGAAAAAAAAGTATGCAATCCCATCTAATGTATCTTATACAATGTCTCCATGTACAGGAAACAATGATTTTTTAAAGAATGGTTATAGTGAAATTTAATATATTTTTATTTAATTATCCAGAAATTTTAATTCTATTTTTTTATTATATTAATATATGAGCACAAAGGAAATATTATAAAAATTTTTTCGAATTATTCATTTTCATCTTTTGACAGAAAATACCGTCAGACATATAAATATAAAAAGAAAAAAAATGCAATCCCATCTAATTTATATTATATAACGTCTCCATGTACAGGAAACAATGATTTCTTAAAAAGTTATAGTGAATTTAATTGATTTTTAATTAATTATCCAGAAATTTTAATTCCATTTATTTTTTTCATTATATTAATATATGAGCACAAAGGATATATGTATAATTTTATAAAAATATTTTCAAAACATTCATTTTCTTCTTCTGTGAGAAATCGTCACAGAGATAAATAGGATAAGAAAAAAATATGAATTTCTATCTAATTTAACTTATCTAATGTGTTCATGTACAGGAAACAATGATTTCTGAAAGGATACATATATTTCAATTAATCTTATTTTTAAAAATCCAAACTTATTTTTAAATATCCAGAAATTTGAGTTCCATATTTTTTTCTCTCATTATATTACTATATGAGCATAAAGAAAATATTATAAAATATTTTCAAAACATTCAGTTTTGTCTTCTGAAAGGAAAAAAAACGCCAGACAGATAAATGTAAGAAAAAAAGTATGCAATCCCATCTAATTTATCTTATCTAATGTGTCCATGTAAAGGAAACAATAATTTTTAAAGAATAGTCATATTGAAATTTATTTTAATTAATTATACATAAATTTTAATTCCATTTATTTATTTATTTTTCATTATATTAATATATAAGCACAAAGGAAATATTATAAAAATAATTTAAAAACATTCATTTTCGTCTTTTGACAAAAAAAACCCGTCATACATATAATTAAAAAAAGAAAAAAATGTATGGAATCTCATCTAATCTATCTTATCTAATGTCTCCATGTACAGGAAACAATGATTTTTTAAAGAATAGTTATAGTGAAATTTAATTGATTTTTAATTAATTATCCAGAAATTTCAATTCCATTTATTTTTTAAAATTATATTAATATATGAGCACAACGGAAATATTATAAAAACATTTTCAAAACATTCATTTTCGTCTTCTGACAGAAAAAGCCGTCAGACAGATAAATATAAGAAAAAGAAATATACAATCCCATCTAATTTCTCTTATCTAATGTCTCCATGTACAGGAAACAATGACATCTGAAAGAATAGTTATAGTTCAATATGTTGATGAGCCAAAGTACATGAGACTCTGATGAGAATTGTTCCAGAAAACCCAAATAATGACCATTCCTTATGGAAACCGAGGCACAGGCAGCTAACGAGGCCCCGAATGCCTTGAATCCCCAGAGTACTCAGAGAAAAAGGACACCCAGTCCATTCTGTTCTGACAACGTATAATAATTTGTGTGCTGCGAATGGTGAAAAAATAACAATGAACTTTTCGAAGGGAAAAAAAGAAAATGCACGTAAAAATAATAGGTTTTATTCCCATTCTATTTTTGTGCTGAAAATTTATTTTTATAGTGTTCGTTTCCTTGGTACTTAGGAAAAATGACTACAATGTTATTGTCTATATTTTAAGGTTTTATTTCCTCCAATATAATTGTAGTACAGAAGAAGTCTATCCTAAGAATAACTGGAAAGGGCATTTTGCTTAATTACTTTTTAATGATGACATTTTATGTTCATGTTATTGATTATATAGCTTCAGTTATTTTAATATCTTGTTTCTAATTACTTTTACGGAGTACTTCATTAATAAAGAAATACATTTTCTAGTTTATAATTATTTTTGTTGTTGTTGTTGCTGTTTCTTATTTCTAATTGTAATGTTTGCAAATATTTCAATAAAAGCATTAAATTTATGTGAATTTATAATTTCTTAGAAAGAATAAAAAAAAACGCATGAAAACTACAACTTATTGAGATTATAATTAATTAACTGAGTTAACAATTTGATGAATACACAAAAATAAAGGACTCCATTAATGCTCAGAGTAATTTCTTTTACATAATTTATATTTAATGTATTTTTGTAATTAGTAGTGAGACAATTTATCATGCAATTAATTGTAATTTGTAGTTACAAAATACATGAAACAATTTTTAGTTTTTAATGCATAGAATTTTAACATTTAGTTAAAAAAACATTTTATAACAGAAGTTGATATTTCAAAATAATTAACTTAATTAAATTTGTTTATCATTAGGGTATTTCAAATTTAATTTTTTTTTTGAAAAACAAAAAGAAATATGCATGTATATCTTAAACACAATTTCTTCACAAAATGCGCATAGTAGCTGTTTAAAATCTAAGTGAAATTGGTTAAGGTTACGATGTATATTGAATCACCCTTAATAACATTTTTTAAATAATAGCCTTTGTTTTAGGTTTGATAGTTTTGCCTGAACTTTTAAGTAAAATTATTTATTTTCCCTTGTTTTTGATAAATTTTTATTCTTATTTTTAAACTAATATTAATCAATTCATAGTGTTTAAAAAATTTGTGGTATTAACATATATTTTAAGTCAGAAAGAGGTCATAAAAACTTAAGTGTTTAAGGTTTTTCATTTAAATGTTAAACCTTCATAGATATGTTTTATATTCATTAAATATCATTTCAAGTTTGGAAATTGATGCATTTTCTGATTATGGTTACATAATATTAAATTATTTTACAACATTATAGCTTCAATAAATGTCTATTTACTTCTTCCATTTATTTATGCCATTCACTTACAACTAAATATGATATATTTCGCTAAAAATATGATTTTAAATTTGTATACGTACATTTAAATGGGAAAAAATACTGCCAAATAGCTTCATACACTAATAACATTCGTGTTCAACAGTGATAAGGAATTGTGACATGATTATTAATGGAAGCAGTTTATGAAAAGGCGGTGCATATCCCATTCTTTGTAGAAATATGTTCTTTTATTAAACATCACAGCCCAGACACAGCATTTATTCTAATGCCTTCCAGCACGATTCTTAAATGGGTTAGACTGTAACTTCTGTTTAAACGAGCTCTTGTATATTTCCTGCATTTAACACTCCTATCAAAACGGGTTTTCTAAAGCAAATGCGCCAAGATTTAGCGAACATTTCCCATGTGTTTTAAGAAACATCATATCAAGGTCATGGACTCTCTGCATGGTTTTCTGGTTTAATATTTAGAGTTCTTTCTACTAGTTTAGTGTAGTTTAGTTAGCAGTTCATGCTTAGAAGATACATTGAGAAGTTTTTGGAGCAATCCGTGCATTTTTTGAGAGTGATAAATGAAAATTATTTCATCAATATGCACGTTTAAATATGATACATAGTACAATCCTGAATTATTCATCTGAGGGTCACGTGTACTCGACTTTATTGCAATGAAGCTTTTGGTTGCATGTGGGTCCATAGCTGATGTGGTGAATTTTTATGGATCAAAGTGTCATTTTTTAAAGAAATGTTTAATGGCGTATTGGCATGCCTTCAAATAATTTTGACCTGTGATTATGGGGAAGTAATAATTCAATAAATAATTATCTAATAAATCAAAACTTTTTTTACTGCAAAAAAATGCATTTTGTAATATAAAGTAATAAGAGTTTCAGTTATATGTGTAGCTCAAATTAAAATAACATCATTATAATGTCAGAACATGATAATAATGTCCAATATTTTTTGAATGAGGTTCTGTGACGACAGCAAAAATCACAGGGGGGAAAATAAAAATTTTATTATCTGCACGAGCATCTAAAAAAGTCAGCTGTTAATAACGAGATGCCATCCTATTTACAAAAGCTTTGAATTAAAAAAAATAAGTCAATTACTACAGCAAATAAAACCTAGAAAAATGTCATTTTGAGAACATGATTATATAAAATGAAATCAATAGGAAATGAGATATTTTTTAAGACAATAAAAGCAAGACAAAGTTTTTTCGGATAGTTTACGATATTGAAGTGACTCATTCAATGAAACACTTAAAATGAATCAACACATAATTTAACTTTCACGAGCACGTGGTGCTTGGCCGTTTAAGAAATCATGTTCTGATATGGTACATTGAAATGAGCTTAGCAAACTTCCTTTTAATCTTTATTTTCACTTCTTTCGTTTAGATGACAAATATAGGATTGTAAGATGCTAATTTTAGTAGAATGTATGCTGGATTGGAATCTACTTCCAAACTTTTTTCTAAGCGAATTTTTAATGGTTATTTATCGATGAAAATAATAAGTCGAAGGCATATATAGAGACAAAATAGGGTTAAAATAGCATGAGGCATCTTCTTCAAACAGTTAAATGAGTCCGGAATGAAATTTTATTTTTCGAACATTTCATTACTAGCATTTTTATTTATATCGCTTATCAATCTTTCTGTTTCAATCAATTCCGACTTTTTAGTTATTCCAATATATTTTTGAATCCATTTTGAACAAAACAGGAAATTAGTCAGTTTCCTTTCAAATTCTTCAATTTCCAGTCAATGTATTTGGTATACATTGAATTTATCAAATGAAGTCACATGGAAACCGTTTTGATCTTTGGCGAGCCCAAACTGGTATGCCGCGTGCCATTGGATTGCCCTCCCTGGACCTATAGCATCAAATCTATCAAGTATGAGATATTTTCTTATCGCTGTGGTAACTTTGAAGATGGAAGAGATTATTTTAAATTATCATCATTTGATCTCTCCTCAGAATTCTCAGATCCATAGCAAAATAGCTTTATGGTAACTTCAATTTATTTAAATGCAGTTTGTAAAACTCCGCATCATCAAGAGACCGTTCGATCAAGTGAATTTAATATGCCTGGGTAACTATTTACGTTGGTTCTTTTTATTCAATTGGGTCCCAACACTGACATCTGGACTGATGTCATATATATGAATTTCAACCGAAATCTGGCTAAAAAGAGAAGAATTTTATAGGTAATTTATGTTTCAAATAATTTTATACGTTATATTTCAATTAATTTTATACTTCAACTGTAGGTGTTTGCTACAGAAGACAAAGTTAGTGAATTTTGCGCAATTATTCTAACCCAGCTAGAATTAATGCGCCAAACTGATTTTGCAGAATTGATGTTAAAGGGATTCTAAGATTTAAACTTTTTTTCTACTTTCATTACCTTCAAATTGGTTGATTAAAAGATTTTAAAAAGTAATGAGATATAATCAATGTTAAATGTTCCCCTTAAACTTCCTCACATATTCTCCAATGAAGGATTATTCACATCAACTTTCATGGAATTCTAGTTCTTGGGATTGACGAACAATAATTGTGGAGTGTGAATTTTTGACTTGTCTTTATCGTGGAAATAGGCATTTAGGACCGATTTAAGCCAACATTTGACATTGAATTATACATGTGTTACGTTTTTAGCGTAGCGGGTTCGGATTGAATGGACTTTACTTGAGGACAGCACAAACAGACTCATTTACAGCTATTTACAGGATGACTTGAGAAAGGAAAACTTCAGAAAACACAATTCAGCAGTAATCAGTCACTTACAGCGAATATGCAAGTCTTGCGCACAATAAACACAGTCCACAAAGCAGATATCGTATAGCACAGCAAACAGTAAATCACAGCGAGCTCAATAACACAGCGTTTACAGCAAACTCAAACACAGCTCACTAATCCGCTAGCCTAGCGAGACGCTTCTCTTCCGAGAGAGAGGACCTAACTAACTGACTCCAGCTACTCGTCCTTTATATAGCCGAGGAAGCGCGTCCCCCGAAACTCTTGAAATTTCTCAAAACAACGTTCGCAATTCAGCAGCTACTAGACTATTCCTTTCGCCAAACCAATCAAGCTGGCGCGAGGCTCCTCGCCAAACTCCGCCATCTTTGGCCCGTTTTCGTGCCGCTCGCCCACTTGTAACACATGTAATCTTAACATCACATTGTTTTATTTTCATCGATTGAAGTCGTCATTTATGAGTTGCTGTATTTACGTGCATAGGAAAGTACAGACAATCTATAGCAAAATTCACGTTCGATATACGAATCTACTTTTTAAATGCTAAACTTGAATACCTAGATTTTATCTATATAGCTCCTTGCGTTTTTGGGTATATCGTGTTTACTTATATTTGGACATCAATTAAATATAGATTCTAAACATGTTATGCACAAAAGTTGACATAAATCTATGTATTTGGTCGCAAGTCTACATACCAAATTCCTTTTGTTTATCTCAATGTAGTTTAGAATTATCGTGCTCAAAATGGGATGGACAAACGCACAAAAAATACATTTTTTAAAACTCAAAAAGGTTTGTAATATAGTCATTAGTCAAAATACAGACTTTTTATTGCTGATTACAATACTTGAAAATTGCCACTACAAAGTTAAAAGAATTTTAAGAGACAATTTACTTTCAACAAATAAAATTTGATCCAAATATAGACATATAAAAACAAATTCCTGGCTTATTATTTATCAGAATATTTTTAAAATTCTTTTTAATGTGACCAGAATTTTCCTCATTAACTTTATATTTTCTCAACTTCTGTTAAGTAAACAATAAGTGGCAAGGAATTTCAACGACTTTTTTGTGAAAAGTCATCAAAAAAGAGAAGCGTTATTTTCCGCATGCTTAAACTTTTAGCAAAACATTTTAATTCTCTACTTTAACTTGTTAGATTTGAGCGCACAACGTAAAAAGTGTTATTAATTCCAAGATACTCTTACTTGGCACTTGACAACAAGCAAAGAATATAACTTGCGGGCAGAGAATTCAGAATAAATATTTATATGCTTGCAATATAGTTTAATTATGTAAATATTGAAGTAAATATTTAGGTTATAGTCCTACGGCATTATACGGAAATAACTATAAATTATAACAGGTAGAGCAATTAGTTGTTATTTGTTTTTTAATTAGCTATGAGAAAATAACTATAAATTTCAGTAGATAAAAAATTAATTGTTATTTGTTTGTTAATAACTATGCAGAAATAACTAAATTATAACAGGTATGGCAGTTAATTGTTATTTGTTAATTATGCAAAACTAACTATAAATTATAACTGATAAGGAAATTGTTATTTATTAATTAATTATGCGGAAATAACTATAAATTATAATAGGTATGGCTATTAATTGTTATTTGATTTGTTATTTGTTTGACAACAAGCTAAATAATATAACATGTGGTTTAGAATTCAAAATAAAAATTTGTATGCTTGCTTTGTTGTTTGATTAAATAAACACTGAAGAAATTATATCGATTACAGTTTTATTGGAATAATTAAATAACTATAAATTATAACAGCTTTTGGCAATTAATTGTTATTTGTTAATTAATTATGCGGAAATAGCTATAAATTCTGATAAGCATGGCTATTGATTGTTATTTGTTTCTTAATTAGTTATTTTTTTTGACAACAAGCTAGATAATATAACATGTGGACTAATAATATTACAAATAAATATTTACATGGTTGCTATGCTGTTTGATTAAATAAATACTGAAGAAAATATATCGATTACAGTTTTATGGTATTATTATATATGGTAATAACTAAATTATAACAGTTATTGTAATTAATTGTTATTTTAACTGTTTTTGAGTATGAATTCATAATATAATGAAAAACATTGAAAAGTTTTATCTGATTTTTTTGTTAATTTCACAGATTATTTATATTTTAACGATTGAGGTGGCACACAAATTATTGGTATCTAAATGGCAGCTTTAAAATTTTACCTCTTTGAAGCAAAAGATTAATCTATCAATATCCGCACACGAAGTCCATCAAAAGGTACCGTACAAAGGAAAATTCTATTTCAAGCTTGATTGCATATCCGAAAGAATACAACGAGAAGAGTATTTAGCATTCAGCAGCCTTATTTGCGTCCATCTGCATTATCTTTTCTTTCAAAGCCTCCTCGATTTAATAATGAACCATTTCACGATTCACGAACTGGCAACGTCATAACTAAATCCATTTAGCAGATTAGATGAGCCCGGAGCTGGAAATTGATACCCGCGTTATATTCTAATTGGTTAACAGGAGAACATTAATTGTAGCAGATACTCACCCATTAAATTGGTGCACATTACATTCCATTATCGTGCACGGTGCAGGGTTATTACATCCTGCTCGCACACCGCAGACTTGTTAGGGGGCCGATACGTGAGTGCAGCCAACTAAGGCCCCGGTGCAGCCCGTAAGACATACTATTTGGTTGCGCGACTGCCAGAGAGGGCAGTTGATAAGTGTGATACTCAGCTATTATTTACTTGCACGGGGGGCTTCGATCAAGGGAGACGGTTCGCTTCTGGAATTATCATATCAAATGCTGCTTGAGGGAGTGCGTAATATAACTCTTGTAACGCGAATGACGCGTTTGATGATCGGTGTTGAGAGTTATAATTGTGGTTTGATAGCAGTATCTAAATATCTGTATCTGGAATTACACAAATTGTCTTTGAATATCCAAATTCTATAATTTGATCATTTTTTCTAGGGTTATCTGCCCTATTTGGCATTTTATTTGCCATTGAAACCCTAATTACATCACGAATTGTCGCAAAATTAAAAAAAAATTATGAGAGCTTGAAAAAATTCCATAACATGAACTCAAATAAGAAAATTTATAAGAATTACTTTAATCAAATTATCATTACCCATATGGTTTTAATTCTCAACAGGGTAGATGTTTTTATAAGATAATAAGTATTTCAGTGGGAATGCAAACCTATACAGTTGGAGCAAATTCGATATTTTTCTATTAACACGTTGATAGCCTTATTGCAACATTTAAGTACTACATTTCATTCTTCTAATGGACTTAAAATGTACTTAAAGTTTATTTCTATAAGATATTTTATGAATCTCTGTATTGTCACCAATTACTAGAGATAATACAAAGAAATAACGATATTTTTAATGCATACACAAATATCTTATAAAGCCTGAAAAATTTGAAAATATAATTTTCGTTTCTCCATTAGAATCATTAATTTGAATGGGGTTTGAGATATTTTTTCTAATAATTTACAAGGAAAGAACACTTGACTCATCATGAATTCCAAAAAAAAGGCTTTATCACCCAATTCATATTAATTGCATTTCCTTTTATATAAATAAGATCACGGGGTTTTTACCATTACGATTCAAAGTTTATTTTTCTCGCTTATATACTATTTATCTCGCATATACCACACTTCTATAATATTGTTTTATATACAAAAGCCAAGAAGATTAATCCCCTGTTAAATGAAATGAGCATTTATCGGATGCCAAACATATCAGAGTTCTAATATTTTATTAATTCATAGCAAATGTATGCTGATACACTTACTACATTATAAAATTATGTGAATTTTTATACCTTTCCAATATAAACGAAGTAATTGTAAATGGGCCTATTTTTGTATTAATGGCAGTCAGATTTAAGCACGATTCGACCGATTCTGTGGAAAAATACTTTCAATGATAGTTTATCAGAGTTACATTCTTCATACGTGTACGTATTTTTGAGCTAGCGCAATAAATAAATGCAAAGAAACTAGTTCAGTTACAAAGCGAATGGCCCTTCAATTTTTAATAAATGAAACTATAAAACGTGTTTAACGGTGGCATAAATTGAAAACTTAATTTTTATAACATTCAATCAAATATGCAAATAAGAAAAAGATCTGGAAAACAGCTGTGAAAATTGGAGTTCTACTCAAAATTGTTGGGAGACGGTAAGTATAAATGAATAATTAGTGGTCCTTTTCTTGATAATTGCTAATAGTAATTGATATAATTATTGGAAAATAGGATAAAATAGGTAATTACACATTTCAAAATTTGATATAAATCGTAATTTCCTAAAATCGTAAAAAAATGGGTACTTCTAATTTTTTTAAACTCGCTTACAGGCTTGAAAAATAAGCTGAAAATTCATTTGGAGCTTATAGGCTCTTTTAATGCGACTTCTTTAGTGAGCAAAAACCAATTTATTCTCGATTTCCGATGAACCTGTTTTGAAATCTTAGATGTTGATAAAAATAAAAGGATGTTATTTTAGAATTATTGTACCATTCTATTGGTTATCGTATACTCTAAATAATAAATACATGGAAAGAAAAGAATAATGTCTATGCATATTGTATGTGCATATATACTGGTTATACAGTGTATAAATAAGAATTGAAAGATTATCTGTATCTATCCATACAAGAAATAATATCAACAATAGTAGCAAGATTGTTGGACTATAATCATTTTCAACGTTAATTCTGTAGTTAATCATTAGTTGCAGCTGTTAGAAAAAAATTAATCTACTTTATTGAAAGCATGCTTTATACTGAAATACTATATACTCAACGTGGAAATTTAAGCAGAATTATTTATATAAATCATCAGTAACGTAAAAAAAAAACCAAAATCAAATATTGCCAGTAAAAATGAATAATATTTGAATTTTTCTTGAATAATGAGCTATGCTGCCAAATAATTTGTAACAATATTATTAAAATTTATTAAAAATTAAACAGCATTTAATTTATACTTGAAAATTTAGTATTTTCAAATGATTCAAAAATCTTTTTTCTATTGTAATGTTTTTGTAAAATTTAGGGGAAAAACTTCAAAAATTTTATTTATTTTTATTAGCTAAAATTATAATAAAAAAAATTCCATCCTTCAATTGTGTGTGTGCTCGCGTGTGTGAGTGTAAGTGTGTGTGTGCACGCGTGTGTGTGCGAGTGTGTGTGTGTGCGCGCGCATGTGCGTGAATTGTGGTATTCTTATTCAATCGGATAGCTCACATTCTAATTGCCTTCTTCTGAGGAGCGTACTCGTACACACACCCTTTCATTTTTATTAGTAGAGAAATGTATAACATTGTTTTAGAATTCAGAGTAATTTAAATAAAGAAAATTTAAGCCATCTTATTGAAAATAAATCAAACCCTATTTAAATACAATATAAAAAATGAACATAATTGAATTTTTATTAGACGTCTTAATGTAATAAGATTTTGCTTCGTTTAATATTCCACGAATCTAGATACACGTTGGCTTATCTTTACCAGAAGAATACCCGATACGTGCCATAGATGGGAAAGCTTCAGACAAATTCCAATTCAATTTTAATGGATGCTGTTATCAACAGTTTTATCATACATGGGATATGAGGAGAACTTTGGTATCTTTTCCGATATAATGGTCCCTTGGCGGTCATTTTGGACTCACTGTCCATTAACTGGAACGCCCTATATTCATCATCATCTCGATTGGGACACGTGGTGTAAGCTAATAACACCTGCTTCAGATTCTCGCTATGCATATTGAAACGGAACCCTATGAAAGGAATTCAGGTGATATTATGATAGTATTCATGACTGTAAAGTGATAGCATTTATTTTTATTGAATATTATTTGAAATTATTTGCAACAGTAATAATATTTAATATGCGAATGATGCTATTATGTATACAATATCAGCAGTTGCCGATTTAGTTTTGCTATCACAATTCTGTATTTTTATTGTATACTTATTACTAATAATGGTGAGCCTATGTGTCAATGCTCTTTAAGAAGCACATTTTAATCTAAGTAATGGTTGTTTAATACTTACTTCAAATTAAGTAATCAATGTTTTGCGGTAATTAATTTACTATCAAAGACTGAAAAATTATGTTTAGACTCTAAATATCTTTTCATATTAAATAAATTATAAAATCATGTTTGTAATGATTAAAATATAATTTCATATCCAGTAATGAAAATTTTTCAATTTATTTCAAATAATCTGAAATTTTAAAATTATAAAGCTTTATTTTACTCATTTTGAATATCTTAGATTCACAATAGAAACTAAATATTTAAATATTAGTATGCTGTTTGTGATTCACATTTAACTATTTTCTATTTTACAAATTATATCACCGAATTTCGAAAATGAATCCTTTCAAGAATTTGGAAATCACTGTTATTTTCTCATTGTAAATGTATACGGAATAAAAAATTATTTGAATAAATATCCACAACTACAAAAAACCATTTTAAGAATTATATCTTCGTGTCTATGAAAATAGTAAATACAAGTCAAACAACGTTACAAGTATGAAATTTAATAAGTAATACCGAATTTGAAGATTTCTCCAAAGTTTTAAACGAAAAACATACAAGGTTAATTCTAGCGGCTGAACGGTATTAGAAACTATCGGTCTGCATTCAATAATTAAAAAACACAAAAATATAGGCAGATAAAATATGGTACACAAATTATCCTTTGAAGTCTAAAAGTATCAAATTTGACATCAAATTTATCCACAAGTCATATTTTGTCTGTATACGTAAGTGAATTCTAACATAATTAAAATACATAACAGTTCATTATAATATATATATTGTAAGCAATGATATGATCGAAATTTTCGATCAACAATTAAAATTTGCATATCTGGTGAATGGAAATGGCCTCCTGCATTTCTTAATTATTTTACGACAAATGTTGCTTTGCACTGCGACAATTTAAGGATAAAATTACATATCAGATATAAGTATGAGAAATATACGGAATGGTGGTTGGTTATTGCCAATCGAGTGTATAAAGAAATAGGCTACCTGGTGGGAATAGGCTACCTACTACGAATGACGAGGCATGCTTCCCACAGGTAGGCTTGTACCGTCGCCGGTAACTCCCTTTAGGTGTCTACTTCAATTCCCACCAATATTGCAGCTACGTTCCGGTAATTATGATTTATCCGTGCACCTCAGGGTGGATAGAAATGATGATTAAATGGAAATTGAGATGAGAATACCACGGTTTACAGACTTTGTCATGCTGATTGAAGATTTGTGGTTTAATTATCCATCCAGTGGGCACAAAAAGGAATCGATAACTCAAAAGACTATTATATTATCCAAGAATATAAGAAAATCTATCAGTGAACTCTAAAGCGGGTTTAAAATATCCTGTCATCATTTTAAAAGTAATGCTAGAATATCCCTGCCAATAAAACTTGCATTTTTCTCAAACACTTAAGAGACCGGGCATTTTGAAATAACCAGAATAGATATTATATTTGACTGTTTGCACCAGCTTGAGGCAAATATTTCTTAAACGTGCTAATTCTGAATACAAAATTTTAGATTTGCTCCATTAATTTCCAGTTATGAATAAATCACGCATATTTAGATGTGAATAAATCACACATATTTAATAATGAATATATATAGTGCATATTTAGTCACTAATAAATGACGCATATTTAGTCACGAATAAATGACGCATATTTATTCACGAATAAATGATGCATATTTATTCACGAATAAATGATGCATATTTATTCACGAATAAAGGGCGCATATCTGGTCACAAATGAATGGCGCACATTTATTCACAAATGAAGGTGCCTATTCAGTCACAAATGAATATCACATTTTCCGTGACGAATAAATATCGTGTATTTAGAAATGCATAAATAGCGCGTATTTACTTAAGAATAAATAATGTTTATAGTTGTGAATAAATAGTGCATATTTAGTTATGAATAAATAACGCTTATATAGTAATGAATAAATAACGCTTATATAGTAATGAATAAATAACGCTTATATAGTAATGAATAAATAACG
>JAOUZG010052814.1:690541-706902 GCA_026289955.1 Argiope argentata
GATAAAATATTTTTGAGCAGCCCATCAGGCATTTTATAAATAAGTCAATTTTTAAGGGATATTTCTTATGTTAATACTGATTCGGGTACCAGGCTTTTTTCGTAGACGCTGAGTTGCAATCGAGATATTGGAAGTCACATGATTTACGATCATCTTTATATAATTTGATTTGTTTTCATTGCTGAAATATACGAATGATGAAATATTTTTGAACAGCCCATCAGGCATTTTATTACTCAGTCATTATCAGTATTATGGGGAAACTTCGTTCGAGTTTATCAGCCTTTCCCTATTTATTTCTAAAAAGTTGAAACCAGTATGTTATATACAAGGGAATACAACAATTAGAAATTTCATGGGTTTGTCAGCCATATTGTCTTTCTAAAAATGTATTGCCAAGTTTGGCTTTCTAATAAATTATGAGATCACTTGATTACCAGATTTCATTATAATGTATATTTATTTATTTATTGAAATATCATACTTAAAAGGCAAACATTAAATTGGTTGTAAATAAGAGAAAACAAAAATAAGTAACCCCATGAATTTATCTAAATGATCTTTAACCCTTTGAAGTGCGAAAAATAATTAGATGCAAATTATTCCCCTAATGCAAAGATTTGCTCATTGCTATGAAAAATAAATATATATAATTCTTTTAAGTTAAATTTCTTTGAAAAATGAATGTACATCTCTTAACCATTAAGTAAGCGATTTTAACTAAATTTGAAAAATAAATAAATAAAACGTCAATATGATGAACAGTCTTGAATAGCGAGTCCCACTCGACATCGGACCGCAAAGGGTTAAGAGGAGGGGGCTATCGTTTATCTGATTTATTATTTCTTAAGACTATCTCAATTTTTTCTAACTAAATCGTTAAATGTGTATTTATAATAGTCTAATCCAGGAATGGTTACCCTTTTGTATGCGAAAATATCTGGGTAGGTTATTTCATATATATAGAGTACTTTATCAAATTAAAGTTCATCAAAATAAATGTATTCATGAGTTTATGTTAATGATGTTAGGATCATTCACTTATCTGGTTTATCACAAAATCCCCAGTTCACCTGACATTTCAGTTATCATTTAACGTCTAATAATTAAGTTATAGCGAGAGTATAACAAAATCGGAGAATGGCGCCTTTCATTCATGAAAAAGAGAAAGTGATCAGTGTCAAAGAATATTGATAAGAATTGCGCCTTTTTTAGCTGGTACTTAAAATCTTGCTGTAATAGCAATATTTTATATAGTTATTATTAGAAATTTAAAATTATACTCTCCGACCCACCCGAAAGTAGAATAGCCCACAAAACTGAGAGATTGAACCGTCGCCACAGCAACATTGGCGGAAATTGTGGTTGAGTCCCGTCCACGGCCGCGGAAATCACAGGCTGCGGATTCAACCCTTCCCATAGGAAGGGTCGTGCCGTAGCCGGTAACATCCACCGGGGTGGTGATATCCACCAGAAGCCCCCTCATCCTCATTTCGAGGTGTTTAAGACCGCGGGATAATGTAAAGTTAATAAAAAAGAAATATGTTTCAAGAAAATTTTTAATAGACAGATTTAAATGCATAACTTTATAGAAAATTTTAATTATTTTCATCAACAATAGAGAAAAATTTTTTTCATTCGACCTCAAAATTGAAATAAATATACGTCATTTGGAAAAAGAAGTATTATGAATCAATTATCCATGGTCCCCATATTTTGTATTAATTGATATTCTGAATGAAATCATGACAATTACTGATTCTGAATATCATCACGAAAATTACTAAAACACCTTCAGTATTTAAAAAATGTCTTCTGTCTACGTATGGAGTGAATAAATTAATTTCATCCTTTTGTGTTAATTCCAACAGACGAGAAGGAAAGACACTTAAGAAAGTTTTTATAATTTACACTCAAGTCTTACGTAATAAGTTGACAAAACATTTTCAAAATTTTCTTCGATTCTTTATGCCATTTTAAATTTTCACTTCTCTTTAAATGCGCGTTACGTTCAATTTGATTGCTTGATATTCAATGAAATCTAATTTAATGAATAAATTCAAAACCATGAATTTTAATGAATTCAATTTTTAAAAGAATTCCGATTATCTTGCTATAAATATAATATAAAAAATTTTATATTTAGGTGCTTGATTTATTCACTCTTCAAAATAAAGATGAAATAATTTTCATTATATTTGTCAACTTTCGATCTAATTTTAAGATAAATTAAAGATTTTACAAATATTGCTTTATATTAAAATTTCGATTTTTCCAATGATGATACTAAATAATACTCTTTTTTTCTCCGGAACATGAAATTATGAGAGCCTTGATTCGATAACTAACCACATGCAGAATTTTTAAGATGGCATTAAAAATGTATTTGGATTATTTGATATATTAAGATTATTTTCGTTTTGAATTGCTTCATTTCCATCATATATTTTCTAACAATTATTATTAAATAAATGTGAAAAAAAATTTTCTAGTTACGTGTTTAATTTTTTAAAAGTTTTGTTAAAAATATCTCATTAGGTAATAATCAATAACAATAGGTAAAACAAAAATTGAAGAAAAAACAGACAATGTCTGTGTACTTTCTGCAGAACTATGTAGATTCTTCTTGATGTAAATGAAATTTTAACACACTAGTTTTTTAAAGAACAGGACGTCCATGTACATTTTAGAAATATATCAATAAATTAAAAATTCAGAAAGTTGCTGTTCCCTTTTTATCTTTGCTTCATATTTATGATCTCAGAATAAACTGGTTGTTTTTAAACATATTTGTGCATTTTTTCTCGAATTCCTTTAAATTAGTTCATTTTAATTTGATTGATCATTTGTAACAATATGGGGATGAGGCTGAAAATCAAACTGACTATACCGTCGCATCAAACGATTCAATCACCTATTTCTGCTATTTTAACCACTTCTGAATACAATGACGTGTCTGACACGCGCATCGAATTACTTAATTTTTATTTTCAATCAGCAATTAAGCCACAGAATTAAGTATTTAAATATGAAAAAATCAATATGAAATGATTTGGTATCCCAAATGCTCCATATATTATTTTAAAAAATCTAATTAACAATAAATTACCAAAATAGGATAAGTTATCTAATTAGAAAGTTAAACAAATTCGTAAGTCAAGTGGTTAAAAAAATTAAGATTATAAAAGTTACTTCACATTAACTCCAAACTTAGATTGTTTATTCCAGTTTTTTTTTTACAGCAGTATGCAATTTAATAAATTCCTGCTATTATTTTAGACTCTCCCTATATATGTCTATATATCTTGTTCATTTTTTCAATAGTTAATAAAATACCTTTTATTCATCCTCAAAAATAAAATATTTTAATTTGTAGTGGATCACAAGTGATGTTAATACAAATTTTTCAAATATTAATTCATTAATTAAACCTAATTTTTTATACTTTAAATAGAATTTTAGCAGTTTGTAATGAAAGTTAAAATCAACAAGCAGTAACTCATTCCATCAAATGCGAGGATTTAAGCATTTTTCACTTTAAGTAGAAGAATGCGAGTTCAATTCTCGTGAAAATCAATATTTTTGACAAAATTTTATATTAATTGTAGCTATTTAATAAAAAGTAACTAAAATATAAAACAAATTCTTTATTAACCTATGTAAGAACTGACTTTTTTATTTTTACTTGTTGTGTGACTGTGTTGTGACTTATGGCACGTGCCTATGGACAAGCTCTCCGCTGATACCGCAGCAAATTTAAGCCGAAAGGAGCGTCTCTTGTTTTTGAAGTAGGGCCAACAGTACACCTTAGCTACACACTTATAACATTTGCTTGCACATCCCCTTTTAACAGGGGGGTGCAGATTCACACATCTCACAGATAGCACACAGAAGAGCAGCCATGCCCGAACCCGGGACTCCCAGAACACGAGGAAGAAGCGCTACCTCTGTGCCAGAAAGCCGGCATTATTACTTGTTTATTCTGAATACACGACGGTATTCCGCCATAGAAAATATACCATTTCCCTTTTCGAAACTTAAATACTTTTTATTCTAGTTAGATTTTAATCCTCTTAATATATTTTATATTATATATATCAATTATGGCTTCTAATAGGAATCTGAGTAATTAATTGAATGGAAGATAAAAACTGAAAGGACCAGGATAAAAGTGGCGATTTTCTAATCCAATCAGTGATTAAACTGACATCATGATAACTCCATAAGTGACTTCCCGAATAAGAAATTCTGAAATTTATTCTTTTTCTGGACGTTACAGCATTCTCAGAGAGAGATATATATACATCTACAGAACGCAACGTGAGCGATGTTCCGATTGGATGTGATCCGCATCCGGAAGACCCTGCCTTTGGCGACCATCCTGATAACAAATAGCACAGACGCGGCTAAATGATACTTGGAATTCTACACTCGCTCAGTTAAGTGGCTTTATGTCGTTCTCAGCTTTAGACGTGAACTAAAAAAAATCTTTCGTATATATTCCCCACAAGCGCTCAGCCAGTCGTCAATGGTATGCGATATCATTAAGTCCGTGACGTTTACATGGAATCCTGGGAAAATAACAAACTGGCGATAAAAAGGCATTCAAGGGAGTGAGAGAGACTGGATTTTCTGCTGGAGCGATGATAGCGCCTTCCGTGGGAAAAATCGCTTGACTTTTGAAAGAAGAGATTACACGGGAAGTAATATTGAACGGTACCTGTGGGTGAGAGGATTTGAGATTTCAATGGCGTAAAATGGGGTGTTTTTGATATAGAATTTGAATTTTTTGCGCCTCAATACTCCCCAGATGGGATTTGAAAAAGAGCAATCCGATTTTGACTGAAAGATGTATTATGTAAGTCATACTCTGTAAAAAGATTTGAATCAACTCAGCTACATTGTATGTATAGTATGATTTAATAAAAAGTATTTCATTTGGATTAATAACTTAAATAAATAAAGCAGATAGAATACACTTATTTAATCTAGAGAAATTATTTATTTAACTTTTAATTGAGTTATAATTCTTAACTAATATTGAGTTATAAATTCATACATTTACGAATTTGGGTCAACACTATTATCCTCCTAAAAGATATTTTTCATGTGTCACACACAAAAGAATGTTTATAAGATTAAAAATAAAATCCCTATTCGCTCTACATATTCCCAAGAAGTTGATTTTAATGTCTCGAAAGTTAAGATCTGTCTCAGATGTTAATTTATAAACATTAAGATGTTGGCATGACTCAATTTCTTTGAATGAAATACATAATTATATTTTCAAGTAATTTCATAAATAAGTACAATACTGACACTAGAAAATTAAAATTTTCTATAGTCACTCATCCTCTTCCTAAAAAGATATTTTTCATATCTTGTACACAAAAGATGGTTTATAAGATTAAAAATAAAGTTTCCATTCGCTCTACAGATGTTCCAGTTTGATTTTAATGTCTCGGAATTTAATATCTGTCTCAGACGTTAATTTATAAACATTTCGATATTGGCATAAGATATCCTGTTGAAAAATTTCTTTGATTGGAAGAAGATTATATTTTAAATTGATATCATAAATAAGTAAATACAATACTGATATTAGAAAATTAAAATTTTGTATAGTCACTTATCATATTTTATTTAAAAAATGATCATATACAGTAGACTCTTTTCTAAATGTCCCACACTGCTGTTACATCAGGTGGCAATTCTTATTTGATCGGAAGCCCTTTTTGTTAAAATTTGAGACCTTCCACTGAATTAAACTTTTAATGCCGGATTATTCTGTTAAAGGTGTTCTTACTCAATGCTCTAACATTTTTTAAATATACTATTTTCGTTCGTACAGATTGTAAAATGTGTCATTACATAATCCCCATGTCTATTGGATTGTCTACAGCTCATAATAAATAATATGAATGTTGTCTTGTTCCGTACATGTCATAATAGAAAATATTTATATATGAAAGCATTCATTGACCGATATAATAAAATATAATTTCATATATGCGTAATAGAAAACCTCAAATAGTATTATATATCTATACATAATGATCCATAAATTATTTGCTGAATATACAATCAATATTTATATATATCCAAATATGAGAGATCATGTCAAATAATTTATATATTTCTTACATCTCAGCGATTAGTTTCATTTTAAGCATTTAATTTTGTTATGCGAAATCAAATTAGCATAATAATTTCTGGTATTTTTAATGCAATATTTTAAATATCAATAAAGGAAAAATAAAAAGCAATAACTAAATTTTTAAATATATTCATTGTTAAAAATCCCTTAAAATTCCCCTTTTCCTTAAAATTCTCTAAAGTTTTATTTTTCATACTGCATAGCATAGTTTATAGATAAAACGCAAAAGGCAAACATTACATTTATCTCTTTGCTTGATTATAAAAATGAGATATTTTACTTTTTGATCAAAATTGTTCGGATAAACAGTTCTAAGTCCAACTGTTGTCTTCCGTATCAACTTTTTTTTGTTCTTCCAGTTGTAATAGTAAATTTCTTCTATTGAAAGAAAATATCATTCTTTACTTTCAGTTTTTAAAATTGTTCCAAAATATTTCAGAGAAAACTTTTGAATTTTGTATATCCATAAAGAAGAAGACTAAAGGATTGATAAAATATTTTGTAGATATTATTAAATTATTATTTTTTCCCATCCTGTGCATTGTATTGATTTCGTTAAATAATTCTATTCTTTAGAGATATCAAAAATTAAAAACAATTCCTTTCTAGACAGCGACAGTAAAAGATCTGACTTTGAAACGAAGCATGAATATCAATTGTTTTACTCAGTAAAATATTACAGTTTATGATTTTTTCCCTTTTATTCCAAGTTATGTTTTTCAATTTTGTGAGTGTCTTATAGAAAAAGCCAGAGTTTTGAAACGGAAGTTTGGATATGGATGTCTTCTACTGATCAGCGGAATGTTGGAGAGCTTTTAGCAAATGAAGGCAAAATACATAAAGAATCGGTAATGCACATTATCTTTTCACTTCGCTTCCAATCCGAGCGTTATGCAACAGTGAGGGATCACGTGACGCAAATGTCATTTCTTTCCTTTCGTGGGGTTTTCATTCTTCTTTGTCTCTCTTTCTTTAGAATTCTGCATCTTCTTTTTTTTTCTTCTTTTTATTCGTTCTGAATTATTTACGCAGACACAATGCCTTTTATGAATGTCCAATGTGCTTTCATTGAATTCACGTTCCGAAGTAATAAAAAATATAGTATGTGGAAACGAGAGGAAACAGAAAGGGAAAAAACACACAAAGAAGGGAAGGAAATCCGAAAAAAAATAATCGTGTTCGTCAAAATATTCTTTTGTATCCCACGTGCAAAGCGCCAATGAGAAGTCAAGTTTCAAAAAAACAGTGCATCATAGCGAAAATGGCATTAGTACAGGTATGTCGGCAGAAAGCTGAAATAAAAATTTAATTTTTTTTTGTACCGTTAACTTTATTATATGTTACTTGTCTAAGGAATAATAGACAAAAATAAATGGAATCCACACAAGACTTATAAAAACTTGGCCTTTTTTAAAGACAGCTAACTTTTTAGGTTTATGAAATATTTTGTTTCAAATTTACTAGAATTTTTTTCCCTTTAAACATTATTCTTAATAATTGAAAATATGTTTTTATATAAGACAAGTTAATATAAACTTATTATTAAACTTTTTTACTGGCCGATAAAGTTTAAGATGGTTGAATTTTCCAACTTCTGAATTTTAGATGCAAGCGATAGAATGTTTCAGTGGTATTTTCATTATTTTTATTTTATGTTATATGTATTTTACCAAACTTTGCTTAAATTTCTCAGCAACTATTGTTATTTAACTAAATTTTTTATGAAATTTTACATTTGCGATTCATTTTTTTTTATAGTAAGAGTATAAGAATTCAAAGATACTATTTGAAATTAATGAAACTGATATATGCTTGCAGCAAAGCTTTCTAAAATTGAAAATGGTAAGTTAATACTTTCTAGAATTTATCTAAAGTTTAGTTCTTAAATTACTAGGCAAATTTTAATAATTATAATTGCAACTGTAAACACAATTTTCCATTTTTTAAATTTTTCCACCGCTTTTTCAAGACAAAAAATATAGTAGAAACAATACTGTAATATACCGAATTGATCCGAATTTTTAAACTGTTTTTTGACCGAAATTAATAAATCCCAAAAGTAATTTGAAATTATGAATAATACTTTCCATGAAATGTCTATACTGAAGCAAAAATAAACAGAAAACTATTAAGGTAAAAAAGATAAATGCATTTCAATGTTGAGTTGACTTATAATTTAAAAATTCATATTTGCAAAGAAGATAGAGATATGACATATATAAAAAAATGACAAAAGGGATTACAATGGTTAGAAAAAAAAATTAAAATAATTTGCGATTTTATAAATTTGAAATGTTTTTATAGATGTGTATTCATATTCTTAAGCCATCGACAAAGGCATAACAAGTATTCCGTATTCAATAAATCAGTAATCATTTTTTGTTGTTGTTCATCTAAGTTCAAACTGACGCACCATCAAAGATGAAGGAATGCTAACGTTCAACTGATACGTAAATAATGAGGTATTTTAAATAACAAAAATGGGATTATCTCAAAATATCAAAAAAATGATAAATTATGCAGTTACAAAGTATTATACCGAAATAGATCACGTATTTAAAAAGACACTTGACTTCGGCCACTGGTGCAGAGATCCCAAAAGCAGCGAGTACGAAATGAAAAGCAAAAATAAAAGGACGCGCACCGCATTTTCCTTTGTTTTCCTGCGGTGCGCTTGGAATAAATGCATGAATAACTCACTTGGAAGAGTTCGCCACATTTCGGTTTCCGAGCCTTCTAACAGTGCTCTACAACTTTCTACACGCAGATATATCTCTATATATGTATTGATAGATATTTGGGAGGCTGTGAGCACATGTGGATGCTTGTATGAATACATTCCGAGTCTTTTTATTGTGTTCTCTCACCTTTCTATTTTTCCATTCCTTTTGTTCTCTGGTATGCCCCACTTGTAAGCACATTAATGTATTTGGGAGAGCCGATGGTGCGAAAACAGGAGTACTCATGCAGAACCGGTATCAAGAAGAAGAGCTCAAAAGGAAAGGAAAGTGAAAGAGGAAATGATATTCAAGAACAGAAAGAGGCTCATGCCGGTTGAATTATATAAAGAAAAGTGAAATTAATATTAGATGATGTAAAGAAGCTAGAGCTTTTTGAAAATGTTTATGTCCTTTTTTCTGAAACTTTTCACCGTGAATTTTCCATTCCAGGTATATCAACTTAAAAATTCGGAATTCAGTTTGCTTGGTTAATCAGAATTTATTGTGCTGGAATTTTCAACTTGATTCATTTTTGTATTAAAAAAATAAATTTTTTTATTAAAAATTTCTAGTTATCATGTGTGAATATTTTTTTAGTAATGGGGTATCAATCCGATAGAAATCCGTTGGAAACACAAATTAATTGAATTAGTTTTATGCAGATTAAAAAGTGTATAGATTATGAAATAAAAACGGGTTTGAAAATTCCACATCTGAGTTAACGATGGTTAAATACCTGCAAATGAATGTTCTGAGGGATGGCTCCATATACTCTTTGATTATTAATATCAGATATTCTATAAAATTGAATTAAAATATTATTAACACTGTCACGAAGACTGAATTAAAGACACGGATAGCTAGAAACAATTGCGTTTATTAGCACCAAGCAACTCGCTAGAGAACAGATGAAGAACTCGGCTTTTATACATCTGAAGAACAGTCCAGAATCATCTTTATTTTAGAGAAATAATAAGATCAATTTTAAATTAAAATTCCAGTCTTTGGATAAAATGCGCTGGCCGGGAATTGAACCAGGGACCAATTGGTTAACAGCCCAATACTATGCCAATCGAGCTATGGTGAATTATGACAGCCTTTCTTTTTGCGGAAATACTAAGTGATAATTGATATGAAATTGATAGTGACATGAAATTGATGTCATCAATAAAATATTTTCTTTTATTTTTCGGATAGTACAAAGACAGTTTGTTTGAAGATATAAATATCAATTTCCGTAGGAAAGTCAGAAATTACAACTGGGCTTGAGAATAATGTACAGTTGCCAATGGTGACATATTTGGAACAATTTCTCACCAAATGTAGCCGTGACAATTTTTTATTGCAACTTCTAAATGCCTTTTGTAATTTCTGGTATCCATCCTCAGTAATAATTATTAGTTGAGATTTTGGAGATTGAAGAAATTTTAGACGTTTTGTCCAGAGAGGAGAATCATGTACGTGCCAACATTCGTACCAAGTGGTAACATTTTGTTGACGATAAGTCTCTAAAGGCGACAACCCTTTTTATCATTTACTAATAACTTAAAACTAAAAAAAACTGTTGATTTTAAAGCGATAAATCGTCAGTTTTTCCAAGTGCTTTTTTTAAAATTTCAAAACTTTAACCGAAACATTCAAATAATAAGTATTTTTTTAATGCTATAGGTTGTACATATTTGTTTATTATGCTATTGGATAACATTAAAAGTGAACATTTTTTTTAAAAAAAACTTTATAAATTGATTGAACCTTTCTACAAAACAAATTGCAGAAACAACTATGAAACCGAAATTTACAAATTAAAAAACAAAAGCTTTTAAATTTCAAAAAAAAAATTAATTTTAGAGGGCTGAAAAGATATATAAAGATAAAGTTTTCAAATTCAAATGTTTACTAAATGATTGATTCAAAATTTTACATTTAATTTAAGAAATATATAATGCGATTTTGCTGTAAGTTAACAATCTTGCAGTTAGTTTACAATGTTTTTCTTATAAGTATAATCTTGCTCTTAGTTTAAAAAAATATTTTTACAATTTCTGTTTGAAAATAATCTAAACATGTTATTGTTATAGACTTAAATAATATGAAAATTTCAATTTATTGTAAAGCACTTATAGAATTTTTAAATAAACAGGCTGTTAATTCATTTGTTCAGGACTTTCAAAACATATTGAAAAATTTTTACACCAAATTTGAACAAAGCTATGTACTTTAAATTTCAATTTGGGAAATTATACCTGAGAAATATTCCTTATCACTAAAACTGAACATTTGAGGAAAAGGATATTTAAAGTAAAATAACGAAATTGTAACTTTCAAATATAAGTAGCAATACTTTTACAAAGAACGAACACAGAAATAAAATTCAAAAAATACAAAAATTAAGAATATTTAACTAAAAGAATGTTTGATATTTTTACAAAAAAACGAATTTTTTTCGTATTAACTTACCCTAAGGTCCATATAGAATTGTTTTAAAAAATATAATCCTATTATATTTATCTGCACAATTAAAATGACATTTTTAGCAGACTAGTATTAATTGTATGAGAGAATTATAATCTTCAGGGATCATATATCCCTCATAATTCAAATCAAATTGGATGTTTAGGAAACTCGTGAGGAAAAATTGCTGGCTTAATTATAGCCTAATTTTTTGCATATGTTCTTCTGAGTATGAATTTTGGATTTCAAAATAATGTACAACACTTTGGATCTGTTGAGGAAAATGATACTGATATATAAAAAGTTGTTTGAATTCAAAAGTATCTCCACAATTTTTCTTTTAAACGAAAATTAGAAGTTGCTTAACTTTTAATATTCAGAAACTGATGTAGTCACAATTGATTTATTTTTTTTCCATTTCACTGAAAAAAATTTGAGTCTTTTCAAAACGAATCTTCAACATTAATTAAAATTTCGTACTGTTAAGAAAACATCCGAAAAAGGTCATTTATCTATCCAAATATACTTAATAAAAAATATTTTACCTTATAAGGTAAAAAAAGTATGTGGTACAAATATTTAGTATTTATTTCTATGTGGTACAAATATTGACCAGTTCAAGTGTTTCTTGTTCCAAGTGTTGAGCAAGTGTTAAATTGTTTCACTCACAATTATAAAGGAAAAATAGTTTCGAACATATTCGATGTTATGAATTATCTGCGGAATATATGTACTCAACACTACTTCTCCCCTTATGCCCGAAAGATTACCTTTTTCCTAAAATCATAACAGCGCACCCAAAAGCATATTGCATATTGAATTTTGTTGAAAACCAACTAAGCATCAACAATTGTAATATTAATATTTAAATAACTCCTGTTTAGTTTGATCCTCTCTAAGGCTATACATATACTCCACAGATGGTTATTTTTAAAAGTAAAATCAAAGTATACAAAGAAAATTCAATTTTTTTTAATAATCACTTCTGAACGATTTTCTAAAAAGACATTTCTCAATATAAATTTCAAAAGTGTGAAAATTCTTAAATATATTTAATTCCATGATATATCTTTCATTGATTTTGAAAATCAATTTTATAAAAGAATGAATATGTTTTAGAATATATATTTCATTTAACTTAGATGCAGTCTTTCATATCTTTTATTTGAAAATGAAATACATTGTTTGCCACACCATACAGCAACTACAATGATTACATTTTAAAAATGTATCGTTTCTTACTAAGTGCAAATTAGTTTTAGCCAAATAATAAAACTTCCTTATCTAAAATCTGAAGAGGTTCAGTTGTTCGTAATATGGAATTATTTGCTTTTACTGATGTCGGTCATAAATAAAATGTGTGCATATTATCGTTTAAAGTAAATAATAATAAAAGGAATCAGGTAAATAAATTATTATAGAGTAAAATAGGATAGTAATATCCTTTATACGAACATTTTAGTAAACCTTTCAAACGATATTTATTTCAGAATATAATGAATTTCAATATTAATATAAGAAATGATGACCGATAATTTATAAAATTCAAATAATTTTGATTTCGAATTTCTAGATATTACAAAATACCTTCTTAAAAAATTAGAAGTATCGATATCAATGAGGAATACTTAAATTGATTTTAAATAATCTTTTTTAATTCCCGAAATGCAATAACTTAAACATCATGTATGTATGTATATACTGAGCTATATTTATATTTAAATTTTCTTTAAAAACAATCAAATTTAATAAATCACAAAATATAGCAAAGGGCTTCATTTACCTATAATCCTGATCATAAACGCCCTCATCATTATCACCTCTTTGTAAAACAAATAAGACTTGCATTTTTTTAATTTAATGTTTAGTCGAAATCTTCATCATCAATTTCCGTATAATTCAGTTAAAAAATGACACCATGTATATTTGCAAAGGTACTAAATTTTAATTGGAATTTAATTATTTGGAAAGATTCAAGAAATAAATATTCAATTTTATTCACCAGTTAATTCTTTATCACCCTTCGGAAAACGTGCATCTAAATCGTAAAGCAAATATTTAGCTGTGACTCGTATATTCATCAATTACAGTGTACATGTAATATGAAGTTATATTTTAATAAAATGGCTTATTTTCAATTATAATAATCCCATTTATTTATTTACGTAAACTCACATAAATTTGTTGCATATGAATGAAAATAAAAATTAAACTATTTCAATTTGCAATCAGAGAATGGTAGTGAGCAAAGCATTTAATAATGTTTCTTAAAAATATATAAGCAAACATTTTGGTGATGGAACTAAAAGATATTTTGTATGTTAATTGCTTTGGGTATTTTCTTTTAAAGTTTTCGGCCCTGAACTAAAATTAAATTCTAAATATTTCGAATTTAAAATTAAATTCTAAAATTAAATATTTCTAGATACTAAAATTAAGTTTCTTCGTCAATAAACTGTTGAAACATATTCCAACAAAAAATTAATATTAATTTTATAAAAGTATTAAATAATTTTTCCATAAATCATTATAGTTTCTACATGCTTTCTTTTATTATATATCTCAGAAAGTTTGCTATTATCATTATAGGATACAATCAATCTGTTAAATTTTGCCTTTCTTCTTAAACGAGTATGATGTTACATTTACAGAAACATCATTTTAATATAAAAAATGCTTCTTTAGTCAGCCACTCTTTGAAGATTCACTTCAAGAATCTAGAATTAAGATCCTATTTCCTAGATTTAATTTTAGACGCTTTTTTTAATTCTCTATTCTTCTTTTCCTTATTCGCTTCCAGAATTTGAAATTCCTCAACAACTCTAAAACTTCCCCCATTTACCCTAAAGCTCTTCTTTGCGGAAAGAAATCGAGCAGAATTAAGTTATTTAAGAGGACATTGATAAAAATTTGATAAATTACAGATCCTTTACTTTCTTATTTAGAAATAAAAATAAACAAGCATAACGATATAAATAGCACAATGAATCGCATTAGATAATATAAAGGTAATTTTCTAAAACTCTCCAATAAAAAAAGCGGAGGTAACTTCTATCTTCTTAACTTATTCTTTTTACTTCATCTGTGAAATATAATCCTCTTTGAAAGCGTTCCACAGTTTACACCAAATTGCCATATTTCGTACAGTCACTTTTTATGACCGAGTTCTTAGTTCAGGATTGTTAGTTCTAAAAGTACGGCACTTCACACACTTTGTTTAAATCCTTCCATCAATAAGGATTTATTTACTGTCAACAGTTGAACGTATGCTTCCAGCTCTATTTCTTACACTTTTATTCGCTTGAAAAAAAGTTCCGGGCATTGCGGGGGGATATTAGAGTTCTCGTTGTAAAGGGATTTTCGTTGAAATGAAATAACTTGAAACAAAGATTTTACTTATCTCGCTCTCTTTTATTTTATTATTGTTGAAGAATTTCCATCGTTATGGTGTTTGGATTCAATAGCTTCAAGATAATTAATCGGATTGATAAAAATGGTTTTTAATAATTTCGCTAATAAGATTATATTTCATAATGTATTATTTTCTATTTCTCAAAAAAATATGAATAAAAAAATTTATTTTAAATAAATATATAATTCTAACATTTAAAAGTATAGAACAAGGCTTATTTATTACATTTTTATTCACTTAAATAATTTTTATAGGAGAATAATAGAATCATCAACCTAATTTTTTTTCATTGAAATAAAGTTGTTGGATACAATGATTTAAAATATAAATTCTCTTTCATTTTTATGTTATTGAAGAACACTTATTTTACACTGTTTAATTCTATGGATTAAGCAGAACAAATGTAGATATTTTCATTAAATTTTGTAATAAAATATTATATGATGAATAATTATACAAAGAATTAAGTAGAAAAATTTTATTTGATATAATTGCCGGTTTAAATTTTATAATACCATTCCATTTCAACATTAAATATTAATAAACCATATTTTATATAGTTATTAAAATCAATAAACAAGAATTTTCGTTCAAATTATCTGTTGATTCACAAATTGATTTATATAAAATAAAAAAAAAACTTAATTAACAAACATATTTTTATTATAAGTAATTAGAAGCTGTTTATTAGTTATAAAAAGTATGTTTTAAAACTGAAACATTATATACGTGCACAATAAATATATATGTATTCTAAAATAATATCACAGAAAATTCATAATTGTAAACTCAACGGGGTCTTATGGGATGTGTATAGGGTTAAGCATTTCAACAGTATCAAAAAGATATAGCAGCACTCTACTCAGCAAGAAGACACAAATACGAACACGCGACACAAAAAATCCGGCTTAGTTTGCATAAGTTACACATTAAAACAGTCGTTAGAAAATCAACTGAATCAAAATCTATATGACGAAGAAATGTGACAAAAAATGATACTAAATTTATGTATTATTCTTCTATTAACACTTATAAAATTTACTTTATATTGATTCAAAAATAGATATGGTGTAACCTCTAAGCAAAGTTATCTTACAGAGACTTGTTTTATAATTTCATTTCTATATATGTTTATAATTTCTCTATGTTTTATAATTTCTAATTTTTTGAATAAATAATACCGTTAGATTGCGGTAAAGTTTTCAAATTTCTTCATATACTAAGTATATCTTATTCTTCTGAAGATAAGAATTTTCATAAAATAAGTTTCCCAAGATAATCATTTTCCATAATTTAAATTATATAAAGTAATTAGGTAATAAAATTTATTTTTGTAATTTATGCAATATACAAGAAATGCTTATATATCATGAGAAAAAATTCTGGTTCCTTATATATATATATATTATATATATAATAAAACATTTAGTATCAGCAAAGGCCCATATGCGTTTATTCCACACTAAATTTCCCATTACAGGAATTTGTGAGATTATTTATGATATTCGCTTTAAATCTGATATTTTAAGAGTGATGCAAAAACTTATTTTCTTATATATATATATATATATATATATATATATATATATATATATATATATATATATATATATACATTACG
>JAOUZG010052814.1:707302-765653 GCA_026289955.1 Argiope argentata
TATTATCTTCATTTAGAAATTATTTATGAAGTTTTGGTAATTTGAAGCTAAATATGATACTTATTTAGGTTCTCTAATATTTATTTTAAAGTTATGTAAATCATGTTGTAAACATAAAAATACGGAGAAAAAATTGCAAAGTTACTATATATATCTATTTCTTAATAAAAAATTTAACATTTATTGAAAAGCCTTATAGGTTTTTATTTCTAGCATGAATTTCGCCTTTCAGTTTTTTGCGAGATTAATTATGCTCTCAAGTTGTTTCATGTATAATATTTCATAAATAATAACCTAAAATAAAACAAATTTTCTGTATTTTCTTTATTTTATATATATATATATATATATATATATATATATATATATATATATATTTAAAACAATTATTTATACTCATTATTTGTTTGAATCAATGTAAGTCTTTATGTAGTTTTAACATTTGAAAAGCAATAAGCATTTAAAAGCAGGTTAATCTTTTAAAAATGCAACTGCTTTCAAAGAAGCTTACATAAAAATAGTACAATACAAGTAAAGGAAGGTAAATGTATGGTATTAAAAGATGATGACGAATATTGCCATTTATGATTTATTCATTGACATTATGATCTCGAGCTTCATTTATTAATTGCCTTCATTTATTCAAAACCTTGTAACGAAAACAACATCATATTCTCACACGATAAAACATTGTAAACAAATATTTTACATCAGTCTTTGAATATCAAATTTCAAGACAATAGCATATCAAGTTTAAAAATTCTCAATTTAAATGTAAAATCCCTAATTAAAGTAATTATCTTTTTTATGTTTCGAGCTTTTCTTAAATTTATAAAGAAACGTTATTTTTCAGGTAAATAGAACTTTTTAATTATTTAATCTGACTTCATCACTTTTAGAATCACGCATTAATTCAGTTTCATTCAAAAATAATTACACGTAAATAAAATCCTTCATCTATTCAAGTCATTTTGATGCAAAGTAAATAAATTATGGAAATTTTCATTCCTGTGGAAGATGCATTTTTAGAAGAAACAGGCTTAATTGCCTGTAATTAATACACAATTGTTTTATCTAATTATGATAGATTTTTATTGTTACATTAAAACCTTTTATTGCTACTGTAAGTAGCCGTTCTTCAACGTTATGGGGTAGAATATGTTTTGGGAGCGATTATATGGTAACAATTTAGACAATTAAATAAATTGTGCTGTTCTAATGACTTTATAAATGTGCGTAAATTAATTATTTCCATGGAAATTTAATTTATTTTAATTTATTTAATAAAATCATGGATCTTTTCTTTTTTTATTAACATCAAAATTCTTAAACAACCTTCAGCAAAATATAACTATTGAGTGTAAAATTTAAAAAACTAGAGATAAAAGCACAGTACCACGTATTTAATTAATCCTTATTCGTATCAGATATTCCTAAACTTATTTCAAATTTTAGTTTTACTTCTGAAAAAAACTGAACTTGCGGATAGAAATGATTTGCAAGGAGTATTAGAGATACATTTTTCTTTAATTTTTTGCGTGATATAAATACTGATATTAATCTAAGTAAGACTATAGAGAATAAAAACATGATGTGTGAGATAGTCTTGAGTAATATAACCAATTGGATGCACTCGACAGTTGGGTTAATACAGGATTAAATGCTGTTAGATAACGCGTACAGCATCCAAATATCATTTTCTAAATATACTAGTAATATTAGTCATGACAGATAAGGTATCATTTAATCCAAAACATTTAAAAAGCCGTTGCGCTATCCTATTTGTGTGGAAGAATTTTATGAAATCGGCTTTAGAAACTCCTATCTGCCGAAACAGAGACAGTTCCACTACGCCATTTCTTTCACAATTTCATTTTGAATAAAATGAGAAACAATATTTACCCACAATTGGAGACATGAACTTCCGCACGCTGTCAGAGACGTTGCGTCAAAATACCCCCCCCCTTTTTTTGTGCTTTGTAAACAGCATTGGACTGTATTTTGGAAACCCAGTACATTTTGAAAATCATATATTTACCAAAAATATTAATATTAAAAAGTCACATGTTACACTAGTAAATTTTGTAATGCTTTTATAAGAAAAACCTAAACCATACTTTAATGAGCATTTAATCCATTTAGATATTACGGAATTACACTAATGCTAATAATTTTAATATTTTAACAAATAAAAATGAAAAGTACGACATTTTAGAATATTTCTTTACTCTTTTTGCATTATTCAATTTAAAAGCAAGATGAAAGACATGTAGCCAATGATTCCATAAATAACAGCAAACACTTTGAAAAAGAACTTAGACCTTTGCCAACATAATACTAAAGGAAAAGAAAACATTGAAAGTATTGAAGCGATGATTGTATTCAAGGTCAAAATAACCACGTGATAATCAGAAATAATGAACAACACTGAGTCAATTTGACTCCCGTCTCCAGTTACGGTTTTGGTGTTTAGTCAAATTATACCGAAGAGTATTAAATTTATTTATCTTTTTCGTTTAATTTCACCTAAAGCATTGAATTATAACGAACTGAAATACCTTCTCTCTCTGCTATAAATGCTTGCTTGACATCTCTCTCTTTACCGTGCTTCTAGTTGAAACCAGAATTGAATTTCAGAACCTCTGATAATCTTTCAGAATCTTTTGAGCTTTTAATCCTTAAATAAATCTTATTAATAGTTTGAAACAGTGTCAAACTTTGGGAACAATATATAATTTATTTCCAACCCTTCAAATTTGCGCTTGACTGAGTTTTCTTTTCGTAATGCTAAACAGTAGGTAGTTAAGCTGAAGGCATATTTTTGCTTTTTAAGCCTTGAGCAATTGTTGTTATTATTAGCACTGTCTTCGTGATTTGGCAGGTGGACGCGAATCGCGATCCCCCTGTCGTCTTTCCAAATGAGCAGTTAGGGAAACACCCTACATAAAACACCGTAATAATCTGACCGATGACAGGCTAATGCCCAAATGATAGCTCTTTCAGATAACTTCATCATTCGCTCGTCCATCACTAACTTATCTGATAAGACTCGCTCTCTAAAATTCTATTATTTCAGATTAAAGTGTGGGTTTGCGGTTGATTTATTGCAAAGTTTGGGGCCTCGCACTCTTTGAGTACAGTCATTTCTCTCAATAGACATGAAGATATTTGCCGAGCAACGCAAATATTTTCTTGAAATCACAAGTCTTTATTGAATTTTTTCAATGATTGCTCAAATTCTTTGCTATAAAAGGAACAGGGTTTGTATTCCATTGTTTTATTTAGGACAGAAGTATTTTTGGGTTTGAATGTTTACTCTGATTTACAAATAACGAGCCTGAAGTTTTCAAGAAAGAACTGAATTCTTAAAATATTGGGAAAACAGAAATATAAACTACAAATTTTGTTCTCGATCATTTTACAAAAGCAATTACTCAAAATTAAGTTTTAGGATTAATGAAGATCTAAAAAAACAGTATTACTAAAAAAATATTTTGTAACCATGTTAAGGCTGCATATAATTTGCCCAATTACTTACAATAATCTGAAAAAAAGTTTTCCTAAACAGCAAAAACAAATAGTAAATGTTTATTTATGCTTAGATAAATCTCTTTAATGTATTATGCTTTAGAAGCCATTTTAAATCAATAATCCTTTTTATTTAAAGCAGTAAACATTTCTTCTCAAAGGCTAGAAATATAAGCCCTGCATGAATATTTTTTTTTGTTTACAAAATAGTTTCAAAGTTAATTCATGTTTTTTTGTCATTATTTTAATCATTGGGTTCACCTTGATCAAAGAGTGCGTTCATTAGGTTATAATCGACATCATTCACCCATTATCAAATTCTCATATGTCTTAAAAATTTCTCGAATTCAAAATTGTTCTTTTGCATTATAAAGAGGGTTTTTTTTTCAAATTTTCGTAACTATATGCTTTTGTGGTTACATATGTTTATTCATTTTTTTCAGAAATTGCCTCTACGAAATATATTTTAGCAATACATTATTTACCGCATTGGATAAGATTTCATAATCAAGAATGAATTTTCAAATAAATTATGAACTATAATTTAATTGTTACTTTAGGCAAAAAAATAGACACAATTTTAAAAAAATAATTTTCAACTTTAAAAAGTCGGCCAACTGCCCAAATAATAAGCAGTTTTCATAGTTTCTAGAATTTCAGTTTAAGAAAATTAGCTATATCTCGTAATTTTATTCGCCATCTATGATTTTTTGCAATACCCGTAATCGACTTCAGAGGTTATATACAAATATAAAATTTAAAATAGTTTTACTAGCTATCATTATTCAACCGTTAATGCTCGTTTTATTTTTGAAATATAATGCGTATAAAATAAAAAAAATTTTAAACTGCGAATTTGAAATTTTGAAGCATTTTCCTGAACAAATAATTATTTTAGAGTTACTCTTTTTTGCTTGCATGTGAAAAACATAAATCAAAGTTATAAATTATTTGAATGAGAGTCGATATTTTTTCTCTCATTCAAATTTATGTCTACCAAGAATTCATGCAATCTTATCCTTGCTAATATATTTGTCCTAATTACATCCGTAGATATAAATGTTTGTAAACGCAACAAGTTTGGAAGAAAATAAAGAATATGGCTTAAAAAGGAATTATTCTTAGTTATAACAGATGAAAAGAGAAAAAATATATTAATTACAAACAAAGAGTGTAATGTATCCTAATTCACTAATTAAAATAAAGAAAGTTAATTTTCAAAATATATTTTAAAATTTTTTGAAAATTTTTTTAAAAAGTGGAAACAAATTCACCTGTTATATTTGGAACTAAATAAAAATTCTAAATAGAAATTTATATTCTGAATATTTGCAAGTAAATAAAAAAAAATAGTACAGAATTCCAATTTAGTTACAGAATTGAAACTAATTTTAAAACCTAGTATAGTTAAGAGGGTTTCTAATGTCACTAAATTATGTTTCTTATATATCTTGATTTACGACACAAAATAAGAATTCTGTGAAATCGCCCCATAAAAAATTACTTTCATTTATTACCTAGCAAACTGTTCTCTTCATTCAATGCCTTTTGTAAAATATTACAAAAATTGTCTTTGGATCATATGAATTATTTTAAATTTAAATTGAGAAATATAAAATATTAATTTCTGCTTTGTAGTTGTATTGTTGTTTTGCACATTTGTTACTTTCATATTTCGCTATAGATTACTATAGTTATAAATAATGCAATGCTTTTTTTTCTTTTTTCGTTTCCTTTCTTATTTCATGACTTAAACTACAAATCCATACTTCTAATAATTGCATCTTACTTGCTTTATTTTGCCAATATGATTTTCGTCTAGAAATCTATAAGCAGCGTTATCGTATATAAAAATATTTACATAAGACTTTTAAACTTGTTTTTTTTTCAAAATAAGCATTAATAATTCAAAAAATGATCTTGTTTGGACTAAGTAAAAAAACATTTACGGTGGTAAAAATAGTTATTCTATTTTTCTTTAAATGTTACCGCAATTGTTACATGATCCATATAAGATTAGTGAACTCTTATACCGCATTCACATATTTAGATAATTTTAAATATTTTAATAATTTACTTAAAGCATACATATTAAACAAATTATTAGAAATATTTATATTCCTGCAATCGGAATAAAACATTCTTCAGATTTCTGGTAAGTTGTTCTTTTTGCGAAAATTTCATTTTTTAGAATATACCATGAAAGCAGAAAAAAATTTAATTATTGATCTAAATTAAGACCGTTGTTAACAGTTTCTGCAATAAATTTATCAGTAAATGGCATGCTCATTATTGATTAAACGACTGCAATAACACAATTTTAAATAAGTCGATAAATTTTAAAAAATTCACGTTTTTAACCTATAAAAAGTATCCACACTATAATAGGTAATCGAACAGAAATGTCGAATATTTAAAGGTTTGTAACAACAATGTTAAAATTCGCTCATGACCAATAAAACAAATATTATCCAAATGGTAATGTGAATCAAACAGTTGAATTGAACCCACCTGAGACAGAGGTACAACAATTCTATCTTAGCACATGAAGTTAAAAGTATTCGTGTATGATGAAAGTTGAACTTGAAAAAAAGACATTATTATTTTCTTCTTTTTTTACTTTCTCGTATACAAAGAGCAGAGAAATTACTGTGATCGTCAAAAAATTTTAACTTGATATTGCGAGAACATTAGGGTTTGAAACGCCCACGAATTTCAAAAATACATTCTTTTTGTTATGTCTGTCTATGATAATGGCTTCTGAAGGCTATATGCTAGACGGGAAAATTTGATTTATGAACTTAACCCCATATTTGATTTCTCAAATCTAGAACGATATCCATTTAAAGAATATTTCTGTCTAGTTGTTCTGTCTTTAAACGTGATTATTACAAAAATTAAAAATGCACTTATTTAGTGTATTTTTAATTTACCGAAAACTAACCAAATTTTATTTAAATTCGCTAACTAGATTTTAACATCAAAAATATAAGCTATAGTAAAATTTTGGACCATATTCGTCGAAAGAGCGATCTATTGGTCTGTCTTTTGACATGCATGTAAACGCAGCAATTCGATTTTTTAAAAATGAAATTGTGTGATATACCGAATACATTTATAGTTATTAAATTTCCGTCTGTTTGGAAAAATAAAAAATAAGTGTCAAAAATAAATGTTTGCGTACTAGATTCAGTAAAAATTTCTATATTTACAATAAAGATATTACAAGGCCCTTCGTAATTATTATTTATAGAATCTATGTAAATTGTAGTTTGGATTGCTTTATTTAATTTTTGGAAAATCTTAAGATACGCAGAGAAGGATTAGAATTTTGTTACCAAGTTTGTCAAAGTTAAAGGAAGACAACACTAATGTTGAAGCTCATGGTTTTAGAATGCTTTCCTCCATATTTACTTTTTAAAATAATAAATAAAGTTTTAAAGTATATTTATTTTTTCTTGTTAAAGTATATTGACATTTTGGAAAGAAATATTATATTTAAGGCACATTTTTGAATTTCAATAAAGGATAGGATCTTTATTGCAGAACATATGGAAAAGTTTCGAGTAAACGCCATTTAAGGATGTATCATGGGCAAAAAACGTTTTCATCCATACATGCATTTTAAGTTAATAAATTAAGCATTAAAGTGCTAATCAATTAATTGAGCGAAGGGTATTTTGTTAAGAAATATTTAATTTAAAGCAAAGAAATATTTTAATTTCAATATTCAATAAAGAATAAGCCCTTTTTTGCAGAGCATATGAAAAAACGTTTCGGTTAGACTTCATTTAATGATTTATCATTGGCGAAGAATGTTTTCGTCTCTGCATGCTTTTTAAATTATTAAATTAAGGATTAAAACGCAAATCAATTAATTGAGCCAATGATATTTTGTGAAAAAATATTCAATTTAAGACAAACGAATATTTTAATTTCCATATTCAATAAAGGATCAAACCTTTCATGCAGAATGTATGAAAAAGGTTTTTGTTAGTCAACGTTTAATGATTTAACATATGCGAAGAATGTTTTCATCCATATATGCATTTTAAATTAATAAATTAAGCATTAAAATGCAAATCAATTAATTGAACCAAAGTCATTTTGTAAAGAAAAATTCAATTAACATCAAAATGATATCAAATAAATTTGTTTTTCAAGACAATTTTATTTTGATACTGTTTACAAACTAAACTCATCAAAAGAATTCTAAAGCCACAGAAGAAATATATAATTTTAATTCATTATTTATTTACAAACAGATAAAAAAACAATTTTGTTGTTATTTGTATTTGACTCGACAAAAGCCGTTAAAAAGATGCATAATAATCAGTATATTTATGGTCCCTGATAATAATTCCCCTCTAAGTTATATTTAATCTTCATACATTCCACTCTGAGAATGTAGGTCAGAAAAAACTCAAAAGTCATTTGCATTTCGCCACAGCTTGATACATTATCTGTATTGTATTTTTAAAGAACTTGATTTATATGCCGGAGCATCATAATCCAATTCCAGACCATTTAAGGTTGAAGCAACCAACAAAAGTGTCGTTAGATTCAAAAGAATCTTGGCCGAGTGCCCGTGAGATTTTGACCGTCTTCTTTCCGCTCTGAAGCCCCCTCTACTCCGACGAACAATGGTATGAGTATCCAAATTTTGATAAATAATATGCTTAGAAATAATAATGAAATCAATAGTTAGACAAAATTTTGTAAGTCTAGACTTACTCACTTTTTGCTTTTCAGAACTCATATTATACATTGTCGTGAATAATATATATTTAGAATATATATATTATGAAACAAAATATATAGCAATGACAAAGAGCGGTAACATTTTTATGATAAATTGGTTCCCTTTAACGCTACTCTTTTATCGGAAATGCTAGGATAATGAAACAGTTTTATTTTATATACACAAATGAAGTCCACGAAAAAAAACCTACATCAATTATTTAGATGTCTGGGTTCTACTTTGTCTTAAACAATTGGCTAAAATCTCAAGTAAGAGTACTGAAATGATTGGTTTTATATTCTTCTTTTAACTGTTCAAATATTCCTGTAGACATTCGAAAATTATTTACATATTCAAGATGAGCATATGTAGTAATTTTCTTTTATTCATCTGGCGTAAATGTTATTGGAAAATGTCATTTCCCTAAAAATATTTCTACTTCTGTTTGTAAAAATCAAAAATTTAAATTCACATTTTCACAAATATGTGAAAGAAACCCCATGGGGATATGCAAAATGCACAGACTTTCCAGACAATTTTACAGAGTAAAATTCCCAATAAAAATACATTACTTCTATTTACAATACACATTTATCGGACATAGAATATTTAATTCTAGTTTTTCGATTTTAATTTAGATACGAATCATAGCATTTAAAATTGATAGGAATTGTCAATTGAGGTAATTGATGAAAATGACTAAGCAAGGCTAAAAGGAAGAATTCAAAATTATAATACACAATTTTGATAACAAATTACTACTTACCTTAGAGTTTTCAGAAAAAATTAATCAATCAAAAGAAGAAGCATATCACGAAGGCTGATGCTTTATCCTTATCATCTTGATTGTAGAACTCCGGTTTTAGTCATTTTGATGCCGTTCTATACACATCATATCAGCTTTCTAGGAAATATTAAATACAATTCTGCTCTATATATTCTGTTGTAGGATCCCCACATAGAATATGTTCATTAGACTGAATTCATATCGTTCATGAGTCTGATAATATTTCATAACAATACACAAAGATAATTTGTCTGTCCACGATCATGTTTTGTCTTTCTTTCTTAAGTTTTAAGAATCAAATAACCGAAGATACAAGATTTGATTTCTCTAAAGGTGGGTTCACACGATTCTAATTATTCCTCGCAATTGTTGTCTCTGTGTTGTCCTCGTCTGAACAGTTCGGACAACCATTTGCCATTGTCCCATTGGAGTCACGTGATTTTTTCAGGAATTGGGCGTGACCTTCTATTACGTTCAATAGTTGGCCTCGTGTGAACCCACCTTAAAGATGCATTATGACCATTGCGCCTACATCTGCCATAACTGATCACTGATAGCTGCTAACACTTAAATTAAATATCGGTTGGTTATTTGTGACTTTGAGTTTTAAAAAAGTAAAATATTGTCCTAAGTTCCTTCTCAACGATTGAACAAGACACACAATTAAAAACAGGTTTTCTAAGAATCTCTTTTGAAATGTATGTATATTTGAAATAAATACATAACTATAAATATAAACTACTCAAGGCCACTAACCAGTAGTTATTTTACTATCTTCAATTAAGTTTCTGTCCTTTGTTCTGAAGTTTTAGATTGAGAATCAGATGATCGTAGGTTCAAGATCAGATTGCTCAAAAGATCCATCGCAATCATCACCCAACCTTATTTCATAAATTATAGTATATAGATATTGCCACGTGAATTAAATGTCGATTGCTTATGTACGACTTTTCATTTTAAAAAGCTAAATATTGTCCTAAGTTCATTCTCGAAATTGGATTTTGGCACACAATTACAAACGTATCTAGTAAGGATCATTTTTGAAATTTAAATCTAATAGAAATAAATATAAAATTTCATTGAAAGATATTGACTGCAGTCAACAAAGAAAAATTTATCCAAGAAATAAATTCAAGTTAAATCCCAAAATAGAATAAGAAAACTGCCTCAAAGATTGGTTTTAAACAAGAAATAAACATCATCATGCGTGGCAAATGCACGTGATTTCGAAGAAATTGAATTAAAAGCTTCACGTAAGAGTTTATACCCACGTGAGTTGAAAAAGTTACAGAACTACCAACTGAAATGACGTCAAACAACTTTAAAGATGCGTCGGCAGCTGACGTCATAGTGATGCCATAGAGATGTCTTTAAGAATTCGTTTTGTGTAGGTTAATATTGCATCGATTTAAAACTTTACTACAATGTTCATTCATAGCAAAATTCAGCTTCAGCTGTCAGCATTCAGCTCTGGCAAAATTTAAAGCTTTTATGGCATGAAGCTTGGTTCCATTTTCGTAAACTGATTATCATGAAAATGATAACAGTGAAAGAAAAGGAATACATATTAATAATTTACAGGCGTTTATTTTTTATAAAATTAGAAATAAATGCTTTAAGAACATTTGTATATCTTTTATTTTATTTCATTCTTGTTTATCATTAAATTTTATGGTTTATAAATATTTGATAGTTCAAATATTGAAAAAGACGGAAAAATAGCGACTTCTTAAGATTGAAAATATGGAATAGCAATGTCATTTTCAAAATTTTTACCGTGACTGCAAGAATTTTATTAGATATAAAAAATGTTTGAATCTTTATGGGCATTTATTGACTTGGAAAAAGAGCTGAAAAATGGTTTTGCTATAGTATGTTTATTATTAGTTTATGCAAAATAACAAATATATCGATACCAAATGTGGTTTAATGTGACAGTGTGCAGTTTGTGATTGTTATTTTTGGCACTTGCCATATTGGACAAGCCCCCCGCTGATATGTCAGCAGATTTAAGCCAAAAGGAGCGCCTCTTATTTTTTGAAGTAGCGTCAATTAGGAACAAGAGTACGACTTAGCTACACACTCACCACATTCGTTTACACAAGCCCTTTTCACCAGGGAGGGGCACATTCACACATCTCACAGGAGAACAGCCATACCCGAACCGTGACTCGAACCCGTGACTCCCAGAACACGAGGAAGACGCGCTACCTCTGGGTCAGAAAGCCGACGGGTGCAGTTTTTCACCTACAATAAGCATCTATTTAAATATTTGATAAAGTGATATAGAAATTTGGAAATCAGTTGCAAGCTCATGTGTTACTCTCGTCACTTGTAGATATTCTTAGAAATCACAAGTTAAGTGAAAGTCTTTGAAAGTGAGAGATAAGCCAAACGAAATTCTCCGACTTGCCACGATAACACCATAAAAAAATTAAACCATAACACTGAGTGACCGGACCTTCTCAACAGCAGCACTGGTGGGAAATGTGGTTGATTCCTAAAAAAATGCAGGGCCACGTTACAGCCCTTCCCATAGGAAGTAGGTCTCATCATCGATGGGAGGAGCTTACCCCCACCTATTAGTGGTTGAGGAAGATCTAACCACCATCCCAAAAGCGTCTCAACCCTCGGGGGGGGAGGGTAAAAGTTAAATCTAGTTTCAGATATAATAATTCAAAATATTTTATGGAAACATGAATTGATGCAATATTAGTTTGGTTTAATGGAAATTCTTAGCAAAATTTGAAATATGAATGTCAGTACTTAAAATTAAACACAAAATTAATGCAAAAAATGTTGGTTCAAAGTTGACAACAATTGCACATGTTGTACTCATGTTGCTTGTACCTGATTTGGAATTTATTTAAGTGAATTTTATTTTGAAAAAAAAAGGAAAAGAACTCAGCATAAAATTCTAAAGATCTTATGTGGACAAGATATGGTAGGATATAACTATGTTGTTCGATACTTTGAATACTGGCAAATATAGCAAAGATAATTTAACAATATCGTTGGATATTTTATGCCAATAGAGTAAATAAATGCCTTTGAATTATTTGAAATTGATAGCAATTATATGAATGAAAAATTTACAAAATCTTGAGCACAGAGTTGTTAAAAAATTAAAATGATAACATGAATAAGAACATAAAACGTATAATTTTTTATATAGGATATAACTAAACATTTAACTATATCTGAAAGTCAAAGTTTAAAGAAAATTATTCTAAAAAAATATTTCAGATGAATTAAGAATGCAATAAGTGATTACATTACTTATTCTTGATTAAGAATGTAATGATAGCATTAAAGTCATCATGTTTAAATAAAGCTGGCATGATTACTTTCATCCGAGTACATTTTTCATAGGACCGGGATGGCCTGGTTGGTAGAGCGTTGGACTTGTACTCCTTAGGTTATGGGTTCGAAGCTCACCGGCCTAAAGATTCCCCGAGTGTAAGGCGACTGGCGCTCGTTAAATATGTCCGGGGTCGCTAAGTCCTCCATGCATAGAGTAATACTACTAGGGGTACTGGGTCAGAGGGGATCATTCTCTGTTCCACGTCTAAATTACTATCTGAGGTGAATGAATGAATGAATTTGCATGAATGAAATCCACCCCTATAAAGGGTTGTGACGTGTATGTAGCTAAGTCGTACTCTTGGCCCTAGATGGCGCTGCTTGTAAAACAAAGAGACTCATTTCTTAGGCTTAAATCATCTGCTGATCTATCAGCGGGGGCTTGTCCAAGGCAAGTGCCATTAGTCACAACAACATTTTTCATTATCCATTACGAATTTATCCAATTTTGATTCTTTCTTATTAAGGTATTGATTTTCCATTGAGATGTGTTTGTGAGGATGATGGTTTTCCTTATGTACTGACAGGTTAACATAGACATACATCAGTTTCATGACATACTATAAACAATGAACAAAGTTATGTTTCCTTTGGTTATATAAAAATCACTAACTAATGATTGTTCGGAACTTGCAATTAAATATAAAATCCTTTAGTTTAATGCTATACCGCTCAATTCAGAAGCTCAGACTCACACCGATTTTATTCGTACTCTCGAAGCTCTGAATTCGTTTATGCTTTATGTAGCTTTTAGATCACAAATGAATATCGAGTGCCATTCTTTCCTTCTACGGATTCCGCCTCTCCCCTTCGCAAATCGTTTCTGGGAAAGTTCCAAGCCAAATAAGGGAATATGATCCGCATTTTCCCAAGATCTATTGTGCCTCATTACCGAGTTTTGAAAAGATATCTCACTAAGAAGAAGAAATGCAATTCTTACTTTGGGAGCACCATAATGGTTCACTCCAAACTCATAACTAGGCTTCGTATCTTTTAAAGTGGTTTTTAAATTAAGACGTTATTTGTTGGAAATGGATGTTGGTGTTCGGTGCTACAATAATGAGGGGTTGTCGCATTTCGAGGATAAAATTTTATTTCCTTCTGATATTATAATAACATAATTTGTATTGTATTTTTACCAATAAAATGTAATTTAATAACACCCATTATATAAGATAGCATTTAAACTGTTTATTAAGTTTTAAAGTAAAATGAATTAATTTTTAATTTTTTTTATAAAGCAGTTGATTAACATCCTCGAATTAGAACATATGCTATTATATGAAATTTAGCATTCATAAAAAGATATAACTGAATATCTTTAAAGTATAAGTTTATGCAGTTTCAAAGAATTGTATTTGCTGTAAATGGACTAACAAATCCACCGAAATTGATAAGCTAAATTGGTTTTTCTTTTACTTATTTTAGTAAAAAAATGAATCTTTCTACTTACATCAACCACAAACCCAAAGATATTTTAATCTGCCTCTGCTAGAAAAAATAAATAATAAACCTTGATATTAAAATTTTTTAAAAAATCAAATGATATTAATAATTACTATAACAATCAATTACTATTTACAATCAGTTTTATTGTGTTAATTATTTAATAAAAACTTACTCGTGAATTTTTATGGGAAGAGATATATGCAGCATAATATTTTATCGACATATCTTGCATAACAGTATCTTAATTGCTTTTCATATTCCACACATCTCATATACATTGGAGACTTAAATTTTATTTTAATTTTATCATTTCGATTATGGAAAATTTCAAAGACATTTTCATTTCCATAAGTGCCACTAAATTTAGAAGTAATGATAATATACTGTTCTGAAAAACAAACATGGTACCATGGTTTGTGTTTTCAACCATGGCAATATGTTCTTTAAAGGCAAAAGTTGATCCATCTATAAAGGCAAAAAAAGTGCTGGTCATGCATTAATTTAACACTATTTAATTTATTGATATTATTATATAAATTTTTTTTCTTAAACTCTTTATTTCATCTCCATTTGTGATTAGATAAAATCATTTATTTAAATATAAATAACTGCAAATGCTGTCAACTAAATTGGTGTAAGCGTATATCCTTATAAATGTAAAGAAAATACTATCAGAGAAAGGGGTAAAATATAATTTTCTTTCATCTTTTTATTATTATTCCAATTCGACAGAAACCAGAGGGTTTTCATTCAATTGTTTACTATATATCATGAAGCATTGCTATTGGTTGCATATATCTTATCACAAGAGTGAAAATAATAGAATAACTTAGCATGATCTGGGAATATGATCATCCTCCCACATGATACTTGGACGCTTTTAATCGGAGAGGAAAACTTTGACCAAAATCGCTCCATTAGAATTTACTTTCTTCCCTAGATCAATCCCTTGGGCGTCTCTGCTCTAGACAGAAGCTCATTCGCGTTTTCAAGCAAGATCTATTTATATTTGATGTTTAAAATCTACTGACTACTGGTATGTTCTTGGTTTCTTATTTTTCTATTGCCAATATTTGATTATTTATTATTGTATATAGTTTTTGGTTTTATTTTTTATTTCTTCTTTCTAGAATTTTAATACTGTGAGTCTTGTTTATAATTGTAGCTTTTTTTTCTAATTAAAATATGATGCATCTCTTATACTTTGGGACGTGGAATTTTTCGGGTCACAGAAGGGTTAATTTTTTAGACAAAAGTCATACCCTTTACAGAAAGAAATACCACCTTTTCCTGATTGATGGTGACCTTTGAGAAAGTCAGCAAGCCGGATTTCTTCTTTTTTTTAATTTTTAATTTCTTTAGATTCTTTCTTATTTTCACTATTGTATTTTTGTATTTTTTATTTCTCATTTTACTTCTGTTTTTTATTCATCTATGTTCCACTATATTTTTAGGAATTGCAGCAAACGCGCACTCTAAATACATTTGTGTATCTTTTTAATTTAAATAATGAAATTAGCAATTCGTAATGTATATATATATATATATATATATATATATATATATATATATATATATATATATATATATATAAGTTTAGTTTACTTATATTAGCTTCCTGTTGTAAAACAACACTGAAGTTATTTTGCCTTGGACCTCTTAAATTTGAACCGTGGTTAGATGTCGGGGTACAACGTCTGAGCTGGTACACTCCTCTCCATTCCACAGCACACCAGCAGGTGGACGTTTAGCCCTGACGGATTCAATGTGCAACATGCCCTTACAGGACAGTTCTTTGATCGAATCGGTTCTCCAACCTGAAAACAAATGGCTTATGAGCCGAACCTTAACTGTAAGCAACCACAGTCTTTATTCGTCTTACAAATACCGCCTAGTAAAACCCTAGACAGGAATAATACTATTTTGTCTGGGGTTTTGAAGTTAAAGAGTATCATATGCAAATGTTATGGCATGTGAAGATGTTATAGTATTGATTTGTCTGTGTTTTAAGGAATACAAATCGGATTTTAGTTTTTTTTTCGTGAGTAATCGCTAGAAAAAATGATTTCAAACCTTTATGGGTAAACAATTCTTTATAAGTTGAAGCAGTTTAACTAATATTGCAAAAGAAGTACTATAAAAATATCTTTATATTAAGGGGGAATGTGAAGAAAGAATGAAATAAAACTATGTTCTTAGAAAAAAATAGTTTATTATTTAGAGAATGTTTTGAGAAAATAAATGTAAATGTCTGAATTTATAAATAAAAAGGTATTTTGGTCTGCATTTCTAAATTAAAATGCCTTTAGAAAAATTACTTTTAATGCCTCAAAGGACAATTCCAAGAATCCTAATAGAAAATCTAGGTTTTAAAGCGAATAGAACACTTTAAAAAGTTTTGTACCCAAAGAAAAGGCATTACAAAGGAATTAAAAGGTTAAGTTACAAGGTAGTGAATCAAAAAAATTTCAAAATTATTCTTCAAGTTGTAATAAATTCTTCAAGTTCTACTAAATTTAAAGGTATGGAAAAGCCAAAAAGCATATTTATATATCAAGATTTTCTTAGCAAAGAAGTTTTTGAAAGATATGACAATAATTATTAAAGAAGATTATTTTAAAACATTGGAAATGAAAGAATCAATAGGAGAACAGAAAAAATAAAGCTCTTTCTTGTTTTGGAAAAAGTTAGGAAAACATTCAGAATTGGAATATAGTTTATTAGTTGAAAAGATAACCAATTCATTCTGTTTTCAGAAAAATATTTGTAAGATGAAACGCACAAAAATGTTCAATATTAAAATAAGAGTGTTAAACTTTTTTCAGATAAATGCTGAAATTAAAGTTGGAAACTGTTAATAATAATGGAAAATGATTTTTACAGTTTCTAGCAAAATGATGAAAAACTTCAAGGAGATCACTCCAATAATTTCTTTATCTGTTATACAAAAATGCAACACCGTTTCAAATTTCGTAACAACATTTAAATATCAACAATATCTATTCAAGTGCGCATTTTGAAGAAACTGTTTTAAAAATTACACAAAGTTCTCAGTAATAAGCTTTGAATCTATGAAAAAATATATATAAGCCATTTATGGTAAACTGAATGATATGTATGTTTATATTGGAAAGACAATCAATTCTAACAAGAAAAACAATGATTATGAATTTTTACAAAATATTAATTATATTGATATCCCATTTTAAAACAATTCGAGATGTACCTTTTAATTTTGAACCCTGGTCAGATGACGAGGATGATGCTTAATCATAGTAATTACGTAACTAAATTTATTGGTGCATATTTTCTTATTTATCCAAAGTGAACTAATCATTATAAAAGACAAAAAAATATTGAAGGCTCCATTTGCCTTATAATCAACATGTGAATTTCTAAAGCTAGAGAAAAAAACTTAAAAAAAACTATTGAATTAAAAATGTGAGACCGCTGAAATAGATTAAATGAATTTTATCTAAATTATACAACCTGCATTTTAACGATGAGTGGCTTTACTAATTTATGAGAAATCAATTTTTTTCAATATGTTATGTCATTAAAATGATCCAAAAACTAATAAATATTTTTTTCAAACTAAAGAATTTGAATTTTAAATTAATATTCCTAAATACATATTATTCTTTCATAATCCTATGAAATAAAAAAAATCAATTAATTAATTCTATACTATCATTTTTCTCATATTTGCACTTTTCTTTCTAATATTACCTTCATATCTTCACTTTTCTGTCTAATATTACCTTCATATCTTCACTTTTCTTTCTATTATTTCCTTCATATCTTAATTTTCCTTCTATTATTTCCTTCATATCTTTACTTTTGCTACCATTACTTCCTTCATCTTTTCACTTTTCTCTTCTATTATTTCCTTCATATCTTCACTTTTCCTTCTATTACTTCCTTCTATCATTTCCTCCATAGCCACTTTTCCTTCTATTACTTTCTTCACATGTTCACTTTTCTTTCTATTATATTCTTCATATCTTCACTTTTTCTTCTATAATTTCCTCCAGAGCGACTTTTTTTCTTTTATTTCCTTCATATCTTCACTTTTCCTTCTGTGATATCCTTTTCATATTTACTTTTCCTTCTAGTATTTCCATCATATCTTCACTTTTCCTTCTGTTATTTCCTTCATAACTTCTTTTTTTCTTCTATTACTTCCTTCATTATCTATAATTATACGAAGAAATTTTTGAAATAAATTCCATAGAAGTTAAAGTTTAGAAGGTTAACTTTAAAATATAAATATAAAAAAATATTTCCAATTGCTTATGTTCTTGTGCCATTTTACAATCAAATATGAATTGCATTAATAACTTCATTTCGGACCACAATTTCTGTGGTTCAAAGTATTCCGTCTTTCATTATCTGCAGAACCTGGTATTAAATTTCGAGATCAATTCCACCGAAGCTGCTCGAGACACCCCTCCCCACGTGCGTTTCAAACAGTGGACCTTAAAATTCGAAAGAAAGTCTTTCAAACTTCAAAGGCATCAAACTGGAAAACGAATTTTAAATTGAACTTTCTTTTTCCGTAAGGACTCGCACTGGGGCCTTTGCGTTTCGTTAAACCCACTTTTACAGCATTCTAAAGCCACATTTTAAAGGTACGCTTTGCCCTCAGCGTTACTTAGAGGCAGCCACTTTTATAACTTTGGAAACACAGCGTCCCGGTATAGTTTAGCCATAAAGTTTTACGAGTATACTTCTCTGAACACGCCCATTACTGCAGAAGAAAATAAGGAGGGGAAATATGAATATATTGTACAGGGTATGAATAGAGCGGTCGCTTCCATGCATATTTCATAGATCCTTTCTCTTCGTCCAATTTTACGGTTTGTTTTGGAAATTCAATCTTGAAAAGTTTTATGACTCCAGGCCATCTTTTGTTTCTGCCCCGGTCGCTCCATACATCCAAAGAATTCTGGAACGTCGCTGTATTATCTGCTGCATTTAGAAGTACCTTAGAATATCATTTACATGCAGAAGAAAGAATTAATTGAACATTGATATCAAGTGGAAAAGTAATTTCATGTTTTTCCCCCTTCTTGATGTTAGGCTATACTCAAATATTCATGGTAAATAGTCTGGACATTATTTGGGGTTGATGGCATTGTTAGCTTTTCCTGATGAATTGTAATTTCACTAAATAAAAGACCTATTTTGAAAATAGAATCATTACACTGAATATAAATTACATGTTTGAGAATTACAATATTGTATAAAAGTTGTTTTTTATCTTACAAAAGGATATATTTAGGTACTCTTATAAGCTTACAAATTTACTAAGTTGAAAATGAAACAGTGATTCTAAAACAATTCTGTCTGTCTTCATTATTTATGAAAAAATATTTTCTTATAAATAAATAATCGCTGACCAATATTCAATTAACTAATAAATACCCAGTTAATTAATTATTTTAATTATATTTAATAAAGTATATTATTATCGAGAAATTTAAAATTATTATAATGCAGAGACGATTATTCATTGTACATACAGATTTACCTATTTAAAAATAAAGCAATGATTCTTAACAAATTCAGCTTGTCTTTATTATTTATAAAAATATTTTCTGAAAAATAAATCAGTGCTGATTAATATTCAGTTGTGAAAAGATAGAACTGACTATTTAATCTAATAACATTTACAGAGTATGTTATTATTGTGCAACTTTGAATAAGTATAGTAAATGGTCAGGATTGTTTATTTGGTGGCGATGGCATTTTTGGCTTTTCCTGGAATTAGAATAAATCCACTAAATATATTAACTACGTAGAAAACAGAACCAGTACATGGAATATAAATGACCCGCTTAAAAATAATAATGTAGTTTAAAAATTTGCATTTTCTCTTACAAAAGAATATATTCAGACATTATTAAAAATATACAAGTTTTAACATTTAAAATGAACAGTGATTTTAAACAAATCCTGCTTATCTTTATTATTTATAAAAACTTATTTTCTGAAGAATATTTTCTAAAAAATAAATTTTCTCTGACTAACTTTCAACGAAATAATAAATATTCAGTTGGGAAAAGTTATAAATGATTAACTATTCCAATAATATTTACTGAAGTTTATTATTATTGCAGCTTAAAAATTTCACGGTAAACAGTTATAATATGTTCATAGTAAATGGTCGGTACTGATTATTTAGTGTTGATGGCATTGTTGCCTTTTTCAGTTGAATTCTTATTCCACTAGATGAAAGAAATGTGTAGAAAATAGAATAATTTCATGGAATATAAATCGTCTGTTTAAGAATTGCAATAATGTATAACAATCGTGTTTTCTCTTGAAATAAGATGCATTCAGATACTATTACAAGTATAAAATTTATCTGTATTAAAATGTAACAATGGTTTTTTCTGATGTTTTCCTTGTTGTTGAAGTGTTTCTTGTTTGATGAAAATTATTATTTTGGAAAATAAATTATATCTGACCTATTTTCATCCAACTGCTGTATTTAATTTGTATAAAGATAGCACTACTTAATTATTGTAAAAATACTTCCTGAAATATACTATTATTGTACACTTTTGAAAATTAGCTTTTAAGCCTCAAGTCTTAATCAGGTGTAAATTTTTATTTTTTTAAATTCAATTTAAATTACAAATTTGTATAAAATAACCTATACATTTTTAATAAATGAATCAATATATTATTTTGAAGAATTTTGAAGTTGATGAAAAAACAATTTTGTTGTGTTTTACGTCATTGATAGAAAAGTGAAATTTTACAAAAAGTGGTAAATTAAATGAAAAAAGCAAGGAATATATTCTCGAATGTGACAGAGAACTTCAACATATATCATAGCTTACGTTTCGTTTTTTTATCGAAGTTTACTAGTTTGCAATCAAAATTTAACCAATTATTGCTTTAAGTACTTAAAAATGGGCAGAATAGTTCCGAAAGATTAATCTACAAATAAATGACCCCCCCCCCCGTTTACTATAAATTATTAGTTTCAAAATGAATATAAAACTGTCTCCAAACGATAATTAAAAATCTACATCATGCTGTTGAAAAAATTGATATCTACAACTACAATCCATGATGTAGTCTTCAAAGTAAACTAACTTAAAGCAGAATTGTTAATAAAATATAGAATCAATACAATATTCAAATACTGTAATATTCTTCATGGATTTATTTGAAATTTATTACATTTATCTTGTTCTCTCAAATATTTATCTTCAATTATAACATTTTTGTAACATGTGAACAGTTTTCTTTAAATGTTTCCTTATTAAAAATTAAACCTTTTGAGATCGAAATAATTTTATTATAATAAAAAAATAACATCATCAGGAAAAGTTTACAAATAAATTAAAAAAACCTACTATAAAAATTAACAATTTTATGAATTCAACTTATTTATTCAAGCTAAATATGAATTCATTATATTTCATTCAAAACATTGATATATATTTTTAACCACCAGTAATAAATGACTTCTAAACGCTAAGCTCCAGCTATACATAGGGTTTTCAGTTGATACAAAGTATAATGTCTGTATTCAATGTATATGAAATAGCTGTTTAACGTCACAACTGAATTATATTTCACATATCGTTCATTGCACGGCATACTAATCAGAAAAAAAAATTGTGCCACCAGGCAGCGAAAACTGTGCCTATCATAAGAAAAAGATGTTTTAACTACATAATTCAAGATACTAATGATGACATATATAATATCACAGTTTGAGTAAAATTAAATTTTGAAGCTACTCAAAATACAATAAAGATTGCACAACCTTCCGAAATTTCTATCTAAATCTTTTAAATCTTTTTCCAACTACAATTTTTGCTTTCATACCTAATAAAATATAAATTTTTTCTGGTTATCATTGAAGATGAGATCTAACAGGATTTTAAATAAAATTATGTATTAATCCAGTTGTTTGAGGAATTTTACAATTTAAAAATCATTTAATAATAATTTTAATTTACATATTAAAAAGAATTTTTAAGATATAAGTAAAATGTGTTGTTGTTGTTATTAATGGCACTTGACATAGGACAAGCAAATGTTGGAGGTCATCAGTGATTTTAAGCCGAATGAGCTTCTCTTGTTTTTTTTAAGTAACGCGAACAGGGTTCAAGAGTACAATTTAGCCACACACTTATCACATGTCCTTTTTACAGCGAGGCACATTTACACGTCTCACAGATAGTACACAGAAGAACAACCATGCCTTAACTGGGACTCGAACCGGGGAAGCCCAGATCACGAGAAAGACTCTCTACCTCCGGGTCAGGACGATGGTATAATTAAAATATAAAATGACTGAAAAATATATTTAAAATTCAATAATTAATTATGAAAGAAAGTGATTTTTTTGTACAGTTCTAAACAATTTAGTCAACAAAAGATATAATATTTAAAAAAAAAGAAAAGCCTGCTAAAACTTAAGTCTATATTAAGCAATTTCTCCCCCCCCCCCTCCCCTCCAACAGCTGAATTAAATTTTTGACTGACCCCCTACCCCCTACCAATTCCGTCCCACAAAGACATTCAGGATATAAAGTCTGATTTTGAAAGTAATAATTTTTTAGTGGCAAAACAGATCTAAATTTATTCTCTCCTGAAGATAAAATAAGCTTCATTATTAAAAAAAACCAATATTCTTTTCAAAACATATCTTTGTTTAAAAATTATTTTTATTGTAGTTTGACACGCTGTAAAATGTACGTTAATATCAATATTTTTGCCTTAAAAAATACTTGCGAATCAATTTTTGTCTTTTTCTTATAAATATACCTCGTGCACGCGAAATAAAATTCTCTAAAAAACGAAACAAGGCCCCGAGATCTAGAATAGGAGACTGACAATGGATTACACCTACAAAAATTACCTTCAGCTTTTTTCAAATGTGTTTGTAATTAAATTTTATGTTTTAAGGTGGGGTAGGGGAGCAAGAACCTGAGAAAAAGACTGCCAAAATGTACCTAGTTTTCTTCCAAGGAGAGTTTCCAAAAATTTAAAATGAAATACAGCTGAAGTTTTACGATTCTAATGCCTCTAAAGTCATTTCCTTTATTCACGCAACATCTTCTGAAACACTAAATTTGAATTTGCTCGCCCTGGCATGAGTGTCGGGCGAACTGGATGGATGGAAGAGGAATTGAATCGAAAAGCGGGCCTCCAACTTTTTCGAGGAAAGAGTTTAGGAAAATGAGTTGGGAATTGAATTTAAATTTCGCTTATATTTCTTAATGCACGAGTTCTCGGAAGGAGAGGAAGAATATGAAGGACCTTAACTTTTAAGTAGTTGTTTGAGGCAAATAAAAAACGGAGAACTTAGTACTTTTTTGGGGAACGAAGAAGTTGGAGTTTGGTTTGAGTACTTTTCATTCTTTATGTAAGGTTAAGACAAATCTCTTGGTAAAAATAGCCAACTCAAAGATAAATACGACAAAAATGTTTTATTTTTTTCCAGCTATATATTTTTTGGAATAAAAAAGTAATTTTTTTTCTTACCAGATTTAAACATCTATTCATATTTAGAGAGATAGAAAATGTTCTGCTACATTTATGTGTGGTACTTTTATAAAACTACTACTTTTAAATTTTATAAAAGACACTAAGAGGTATGGAACTTAGTAGTAAGTAGCAGTTTTGTAATAAAAAGTATTCTATCTGATTAATAAACAGCAATTAATCGTCTAAAAAGTCTTTTATTTTTCCAGATATATTTTTTCAATAAAAATTCTTTTCTGAACAGATTCAACCATCCATTCATATTTAGGAAGATAAAAATGTCCTGCTTTTTTATATATTACAGTTTAGAAGGGAGACTAAAAAATACGTAACTTATGTTAGAAAAAGTAGAAGTTTTGTAATAGTTCTTAATAATAAATGAAGAGATTCTTCTAAAATGTTCTTAAATTTTCAGACACATTTTTGAAATAAAAGATATTCTTTTCTGAACAGATTCAACTGTACATTCATATTTAGAGAGATAGAAAATGTTGTTACTTTTATATGTTGCTTTTAGATGAAAGACTAAAAAACATGTAATTTCTGTTAGAATAAGAAGCAGTTTTGTCATGGTAATGATTCCTCTTGACTAATAAGTACTAACTATTTGTGTAAAATACTCTTTATTTTTACAGCTTTGCTTTTTTTTGTATAAAAAGGGTTTTCTTATTTTTTACTGATTTAACAACGTATTCATACGAGATCGAAAATGTTTTGTTATTATTATATTTTGCATGTTAGAAAAAAAAGTATGGAATTTTGTTTAGAATTTGTCCCATTTTTATATTAGAAATGAATCGCTCTGATAAGTAAATGATAAATATCCGTATAAATTCTCTTTATTTTTTAGTTATATTTTTGGAATAATAAGGACATTCTTTTTTCAACAAATTCGTAACTATATTCGTATTTAGAGTGGTAGAAAATTTTCTTCTATTTTTATATGATGGAAAACTGTAGGAAAATGAGTTGATAATTGAATTTTAATTTTTTTACTGCTCTTTCAATTGTAAGTAGAGAAAAAGTATGAAGGATCTTAACTTTTAAGTAAGTGGTTTCAGTACTTTAATTTTTCATGTAAGATTAAGATGAATAGATAGGTAAAAATAGCCAACTCGAAGATAAATACGACAAAAATGTTTCCTTTTTCCAGATATATTTTTGGAATATAAAGGACATTATTTTTTGAGCAGAATCATTCATCCATTTATAAAAAGAGAGATAGAAAATGTTCTACTACTTTTATTTGTTTCATTTCATAAAAAGGACTGAAAAACATGGAGCTTTCGTTAGAATATGTAGAAGTTTTGTAATCGTAAGGATTCTTTCTGATTAATAAATGATGATGATTTATTTTAAAAGCTCTTTATTTCTCCCAGCAATTTTGAAATAGATAAAACGTTCTTTTCTGAACAGACGTACCCAAATATCCATATTTAGAGAGATAGAAAATGTTCTGTTACTTAGAAAACAGACTAAGATGCATGGAACTTTCTTTAGGGTTAGTGAAAAGTTTGCATTAGTAATGATTCATCTTCATTAATAAATGGCAAAGGTTTTTTTTTTCAATATTCCTTACTTTTCTGGTTATATTTTTTTAATTAAAAATTGCATATTTTTTCCTGAAAGGGTTTACCAATAGAATCTTAGAAAGACAAAAACTATTCTGTTTTCTTTATATGCTGCATATTCTAACGATTTTTTTACTGTCTTAGGTTTCTTCTGTGAAACCGAAAAATGGGTTCTCTTGACTTTAATTATATACTTTATTTTAAACAAATTTTTAGATAATGCTCTATTTATAAATTTACAATACAGTATTTAAAGTTACCTACTATCAAAAGAAGTAAAAACTAAATAAAAACAAGTAGTTATATTCTTTATGATTTAAATAATTATACTTAACAATCCAAAATGTTTTTAATTTTCGCATGCTAACTAACTAAACCTTGTAAAAATCTTTTAAAATATACTTAATTTACATGAAAATTTTGAATTTTAAAATGTTACAGACACATGTAAAGAAAAACTTGTCTTAGTATTTGTAAATGAATTTCCATTTTAGCCACACTGATTTCAAAGTTTTCTTATAATTTCAACATCCTCCCTTGTCTAATATTTTAAAAAAATCAACCCTCCATCTAATACACATTCATCCATAATTTATATAAAGATTTAATAAATAATTATTATATATAACAGTTTATAAATAACATTCATAAATAATAATACCTTAAATAAATTTATATAAAATTGGGGTTCTTAATTGAAATTTTAAAAAATGATCATAAATTTGACATCAAGATAATATCTAAATCTTATATGTTAACTTAGAATTCCCATTTAGTTAATATTTTTTTCCTCGAAATACACATTTCATAAAAACTTACATGTCATTCTTCTATTCTGTAACATCTTTCTTTAACTTTTAAAACCCCAAAGCAAGTCATAAATACGGAAAAAATTTTAAAACTAAAATGCATATTTATTTATATATATTTAAAATGTTAATTTTAAATATAACTTAAAAAGAAATTTTGAAAACTTAAAAAACAGCACATGCAATAGAAAGAACATTTCATTTCTGTGTTTTTGTGTGTTCTATTTCAATCACATTTATTTAAAACACTTTCCAAGCATCCTTTTATATTTGCTTCAACCTTCCCCAGTTCGAACTTATCAAACAGAAACCAGCCATCGAACCATTTGATTGCAAGACGAATCCATAAATGATATCTTAAATGTCCCCCGGCCAGTAAAACTAGAATAAACTGAAATATCCCATTTCGCTGCCAGCTTTCCTTCAAACTTTAATATCGAAATCTCGGGTTGAACAATAAACTTTACTGCTGTCTCTTCAACGGTTACTTGGGCACCCTTCTTCCAGCGTGTCCAGAAATATCTCCGCCAACCCACCGCAAGCTCGTCGCAGGACATATCAATTCTTGTTTCCTGGAAACGAGGACCTACCTTCTATTAATAACGGAAACTAAAACCCGTTACCTGCATCCCTTGCAAGCCATTAATAAACATATATTCCAGGCAATAACAGGGCTTCTAAATACACACACCTTGGATCGCCGACTATTGCGAATCGATAGCATTTCGAGAAGCAACGTCTGGTTCATGAATCCTTTAAAAGGGCAGAGAAAACCAGTTCATTGCAAAATCAATCCTTGAAAATGACATAAAATGGAAATTAGGTTCCTACGGGTTTCGAGTGCATTTGTCGCCCGAGATGGAAAGCGGGGGAGAGAACTGTATTTTGGGTGTCGCTCTCTGACAGATAGTTTGGCAGTCAGACAATGCAGAATGAAAAGCCTTTTGCGGAAGTTTATTTTTCTGTTTAAATATTTATATTCAGTTTAACATGCAAATGCAATACATTTTTATACTGTTGTTGCATAATCCGTGATGTTGTATTTTATGTGTGGGGAAATCGTGCGGTAATGCAATCAAAGGAAGCATGTTTCACTTGTACATTAACCGAATAAGATATTGCGCATGCTATGTGATAATTTTTGATTATTCTGATTATTTAATCACTTCTTTTTAAGTATAGGTGACTATCTGTGTCTTAAAACGTATAATTTCATAGATTTGAGTTTTAATAATATTAATTTGACGTGCTTTATATTTACATGCAATATTTATATAGAATATTAATGTTTCAAATTATGTTCATGATTATTCCTCACAATTTTAGTTATTTCACTAAATTTTTACATTTATGAATTGTTAATTTACAAACTGGTAATAATTTGAAGGGGAAGGGTATAGACATTTTTTTTTATTCCATACAATTTAGATAATAACCACTACAAAATTTTAATTATAGTGAGTTTAGAAATCCATTACACTTTTTAATTATACAAATCCACTACACTTTTTAATTATAGAAATCCAATACATTTTAAATAAATGAATAGTAATTTTTTAAAGTAACCAACAATCAGATCCTAATTTCTATCGAAATGAAAACATTCAAAACCTCACACAATGAGGGAGACTTTTCTAAAAAAAGATAAATGACAATTAAAACTAAAATTTGATTTCATTATGAATATATTTATATAAAGAATTAATTTACAGTTTATATATACATAGTAAAGAATCTTAACTTGAACTATTGATATTTCAATAACTCATAAACTTTTTATCACAAAATATGAAAAGAATCACTTTAAAAAATTCTTCTCCGGAGAAATTGAAAACTGAAACAAACGTTTTTAGAATAAAAATTGATTAAATTGTTTTCTAAATGTTAAGTGCCGAAAAACTTCATTTGCAGTACATGACATATACTGATAAATAATACGAAAATGATACATAACTAAAAGAAATATATCCATGCATTAAAAATCCTTATATTTTAAAGAAATTGAAGATAGTAAATAATATGCAAATGCTTCTAATTGCCCTTAAAATTATTTTAAACTAATTAAAATTTAACGTAGAATGATTGAGTATATTTCAATTTAATAGTAATTTCAATAATAATATACTTTTCATTTAGTATTCAATGATTTTAAAATAAAATTTAAGAGCTTTCCTTTCTTGAAATATTTTCAGTTCAAATATTTCGATGGTTTTTAAACGTTTCTTGATTATGAGCTAAATACCACGTATTGAAATTAGTTTATAGTTATTACAATTATAAGTATTGAACATTCGTTTTAACATCTAGATTTTTTATCATTTTTTTTAAATTCAAACTTTGATTCAGTTTATATTAAAAAGCAATTGAAAAGCAATATATTCACTTTTTAAATAAAAACTGGCAACAGCAAATAATCTAGAAATTCTTCTGTAGTACCTCAAATCTTTGCATTTTGTTTAAACTATACGTAACGTTCAAGGATAAATTCAATTCAATTTTTTTTCAAAATATTTGAACACCTCTGAAATGAAATTGAGTAGAATACTTTCTTGGATAATTCTAAAACCAAATATTTGATTAATATTTATTAACTTTTGCAATAGATAACGAAAAAAATATGTAAAAAAGACATATTTTGATATTTTTATCATCAAGATAAATACTATGTACTTTGATGCGATATGCATTGCTTTTTTTAAAGGGTTAGATATATTCATCTTCGTAAACTTTTTCTTGTAGAACATCTATTTTTCCAAATACAATTTATACTGAAAGGAATCCACACGAGATTGAATGATATATAGCCTTTCTGTTTTGAAGAAATGAACCACAACATATGGTCCCCAAATGCTTTGAAAGTGACTTTAATTTCTTCAACCAATATAAACGGTCTTTTGAGGCTCAAGGTAAGTCCACGTGTGAGTGTGGGAGGCAGAGAATACGTGTGGGGGGGAGAAGGGAAGGGAATAAGTGTAAGGGAATCCAGATAAAAGTTCCCTACCGTGACACATTTTCCTTTACACTATTATGGGATACCAATTGATTGATAGGACGGCAAAAAAGATCCCTTAGGGAAAAGTCTAGAAAAGAATCGGTGAAAAATGATACCTTCTGTACTTTGTCCGGTGTTAAAAAAATAGCAAAAAAAGGGAAAAAGTCTCATCCGTTCAATACTGCGAAAATAATCGCTAACAGAGCAGTTTTAGTTTCCCCATGTAAGATGAAAAATTTATCACTTTTACTTCGTTCACGCGTATTCTGGCAATTTTTGTCTTTCCTTAAGTTAGTCGATACCTGTGGAAGGTTAAGGTATTCCCAGCCGAAATTGTCCGAAGTTTTATCTTTGTCTTATAAATAACTCTGCTGACTTATCCCAGCTGGAATAGTTTTATACGAATACTTGAGACTTAAAAAGTGAAAGAACGTAACGAAACATTAATTATATTTAATGATTTCACTCAACTGTTAAATAATCTCGTCAAGCTGAAATATTTTACATTGGTACTGAAGCAAATAATATTAGTTTTATTAAACTGTTTTTTTTACTTTCTATAATGAAAGTTTATTTAATTTTTGTGAGAAATATATAGGAATCAACCATCATTATATAATTTATATAAATTTAAGTATTATGTATTATACCTAGGCATTCTATATAATGCCAAATGGGAAACCTAGAAAATAAGATATTTATTGTCTAATAATGAAATGCATAATAGAAATTGGAAGCAGAAATTAAAATATAATTCAGTGTAATAAATAAACAATGAAACGCGATTAAATACGTTAGTCAAACAAATTTTAGTTTAAACGATTTGTTTCCTTTCATGCTGAAAGGCTGAAGGAAAGTGGATAAAATTTAGCACAGAGATAGATTATAGTCTACAAAAGAACATATGACAATTTTAATTCCGGTTAATTCAGTGGTTAATTTTTATTAATTAAAAACTAAATTTTTCACCAAATATTTTTTAAAAAAGTATTAATACATCTGCCTGAGTTTTTTTAATTGTTTTTTATTTTTCTATTTCCGGTATTCTTTTAATATTATCTTATCTAACGGAATTCTTTGTAATTTATTGTAGGGTTTAATGACAGAAAGCCCTTTTCATCAGAACAAAAAAATTTTAAAAAATCTAATTGTTTGCTTTTATTTTTCTGTTTCCGTTTTTCATTTTAATATTATCTTACTATTCTAAAGGAAAGTTTATTAGTTTTTTTTCTTACGCTTATGTCAATATAATTCTATACTTCCTGTTCATTTCTCTTGATTTTTTTACTTGCTGTACATATTCCTTTTGTCTATTTTCATCATTTTCGATTAAATTTGTAAAAGTGCGTTTATAGTTTCAAGTGCATGTTTTCAACCGGTTATTTCAAACGATTCTGTTTATTTTCGCAGTGCATAGTAAATTTAAAATTAAACATTGTTAATTGATAGATATTTTGATTCCTTCAGAAGTGTTTTTGACTAAAAATAAAACATGAATTGAAATTAAAATTTTCTAATCTGCATTCCGTTACCCCAACTGCTGCTTAAAATTCACGTCTTTGCGTTGCTCCAAGTGATGTTGAAAATGTATGCATGTAAACGGTTTTGATAACTTTTTACATTGTGATTAGACTGTCAGTTCTCACATACATATGCACATCAAAATTTCCACGCGTACGAAGTCGCGAGTAAGAGCTAGCCCTTTATATAATAGACTTATCAGGACCATTTTGCGTAATTTGCTTAAATGACATTTTTCAAATCTATAGAGCGACTAAGTAATATGAACAATATCTGAGAAAAGCATAAAACAATTTTTATATTTCATACTTTTTTCTTATAACTTCTTTATTATATTTCCTACTTTTCCTAAAAACGTCAGACACTTTATGTATGGCCTATACACTCTATAGAATACCGGCATTTCATGTTTTCCCTGTAACGTATAGAAGACAAAAAAAATAGTTCAAAATCATACATTAAAACTATTTATTCTTTTTTTCTGAAGGAATTTAATATCCCTTTCTTCGAGAAATTTATTCAATCCTAAGAATACCATTTTAATTTCGAATTTGATATAAATTCGATTGAACCCAGACAGCAATTGCATTATGTACTGAAATTAAGCAAATAATCCTTTAAATCATTTGAAGATACAGATCAATTATAGAATAGGTTTAAAATAAATATTTTTATTAAAATATCTTCACAATAGTATTTTTTTTTTAATTTTCTGTGCCCTAAAGGGGTTGAAAATAAACCAATCACGGATTGAAATTACCATTTAAACAAAAACATTTCGACATTCCAACGAAGCCTTATCAAAGACTGAAGCCTCAATGCATCACGGTCACAGGGAACTGCCAAATGCAAAGTACCTAGCGGAAATTTGTATAATTAATGACGTATTATCCCCCCTGAATCTGAATTGTGCCAAGAAAACGCCGCAACAGACGGTTTTGATTGAATCCAGGAAACTTCCAAAGTGATTCTTACTTCATTTCCATAAGCCTTTCCACAGTGAAAGGGGTGCAGGGGAATTTTCTTTCTATTTTATTTTTTAATTCGGTATTTGTCATTCCCTTCGCAAGGGGGGGGAGATAATAGCATGTTTTAATAGTAAACAATAAGAGTCGGTGGGATCTAAGTAATGCATTTAAAATTTCTGCGCCATATGGTGAAAGCAGAAGGAAAATATGAGGCAGAATATTTGCATGTGTTAAGTTTTAAAGCTCTTGATGGCTCCAAGGCATTGAGGGAATTGACTCGCATTTGAGAAATGATTCGCTTCTTTGAGATTTGATATGGCATAATTTGAGGAGATTCGGTAATTTGAGGTGAATCACTTTTCTTGAAATCCCCGGGGAATTTTCGGATGACAAAAAATAATTGAATATCAATGCTTATTTTATACAGATGAACATCGTTATTAATATTATTAGGATTAAACTACTTCTCCAAGAAAAAAATATAACTCTAATGTCACCCATATGGGCTCTACGAAATTTAAATTTCACAATATTTAATTTTATATATAAAGAGTGACCCAAAATTAAAGCAACATTTGAATTTACCTCCAATCATGCAGTAATGTTTTGAGAGTCCTATTAAAATAAACCTATTGACAATTGATTGTTCAAGATTAGTAAAAATAGAGCGTAGCAAGATAGAATAACGTGTTAAGGTGACCAGGGACCAATAAAATGACCTTCTATAATTTTCACCCCAGAAATTTTAAATTTTTTCAAACATTAAGGGTAACACTATTTATTAAGAGTAACACTACTGATTTTTTTAAAAAATTTAAGTAAATTTGAGTTACTATATTGGTTGATTTTGATATTTCATGCTCAAACTTCAATATTAGTCCCAAATTTTTTTCAAGACCGTTAATGGAAGTAAAATTAAAACATGTTATTTCTATATATCAGCATTTCTTAATTTTCTTACAAAACACAATCTTAGAACATATCAAGTAATTCGATAACTAATTAGAAATTAAAGCTTTTTTCAATTTTTCAACTAAAAGTTTTGCAAAGAATTGCAATTGCAGTTATCTGGAAATACCTTTTACATTTACAAACATATGTTTTTAAAAGGAAAGATATAACTTTTATTACCAACTAGATAGAATAAAATAAGTGACTCCATTTTTAAGAAATGTTTTAAGATTGAAGATTTATTTTGCCTCTTTTTTTCAATGCTAGATATAATTGTTTTTTTTTCAAACTAATAAAATATATTTTTAAAAATGAATCATAATATATTTTTATTCCATAATGAATATAATAGTTTCCACAAAACCTATTCAAACTCCGATGAATTTATTTAGCACGATTTCTATATCAAAAGAATAATTTAAATAATAAATATTCTATTAAATTTTTAACTTCTAAAACTTTTCAAAGTCTTTAAAAGTATATTCATGTTTTATTCATAAAAAAGTATTTTAAATTCCATCCTGGTCAACCTTTGAATAATCGACTCAAATGCAAATCTGAATAAAATTTAATATTTCAGAGTTACTGAAAGCTTTTATTTGATTTAAAATGTATTCAAATTTTTTTTTAAAAATAATTTTAAAATGTAATAATGCGTACTTATTTAGATAATTTAAAATATCAACTTTGTTTATAAATTATAACTTTCAAAATTCTTGGGTCATTTTATTTTTTCCCATTTATTCATAATATCACACTTTCTTTAAATGCTGATTTTAAAATGCTGTTTGCTCATAAAAATGTATTCCCAAATCAAGTTCGAATAAATATAGCATTTTATCAAATATTTAAACTAACTTTATGATACTTATTACGTTTCGTAAAACTTAGGTTAAAAACATGACTTGTAAGCAATATTTGTTTGTAAAGCTTAAGAGAATAGTATCTAGTAATTTAAATAATTTAAATAATTATATTTTTTCTAATAAATCTCTTTAAATACAAATTAAATTCCAAAAACAATTTCTTTAAACAGACATCACATTTTAGAGCAATTTTTAAATATATGTCAATTTTCTGCTAAATTTCTTCTAATATACATTGAACAATTCCCATTAATTAAATTAGAAAATCATAGTATGTATAAAGAAATTAATTAGAAAATTGCTAGTTATGATTATCTATTTAATAATTATCTATTAAATAATTTATTTAATAAATACTAATCTTCTAAGGAATTTCTTTGTATATATATCATTTTTCTATGGAATTTCCTTGATTAGATGTCAATTTTCAAGATTGAATAGATATTAATTTTAAATTATTTTTTAAATAGACATTAATTGTACAATTAGTTTTTGAATACACATCAATTTTATAATTAATTTATTTGAATCGTCATCACTTTTCTAATTAATATCTTTATATAATCAACAATTTTCTAATGAATTTCTTTATAAAGACAGTGTTTTTCTAATTTAATCAATAAAAATAGTTCGATGATGTTATTATAATAATTGTATAGCTCTAATTCAGGTTAATTTACAATTGTATTACTTTAAAAGACAATTCATTCGAAGATATTTGATTCAGTTTTATTCAAGTATTTTCCAAGAGTTGAAATATAACAAATACTTACAATAACAATAAGAAATTATTAACGTCAATTTAATATTAAAAACTAAATACCTCATTTAACAAGAAGAGGACAGAAAATGCACCACTCCAAACAACATAGACGCCTCTTTCACCATATTCGCATTATTTTTATTTGTCATACCATTTATCATTAGGAAATACATCTCAAGACTTACAAGGAATGAATACGCGATTTATAAAGCATTGCGACACACCAAGAAAGACATTCCGTCCAATGCATCTGGCGGTTGATTGATAATTGAATAGCTTATTCTTTCACGTAAGAAAATTTCCCAATGGAGTGCTATTCATTACTATAAGTTTCGGATAAGCCCAAACGTTGGAAAAGATCAGGAACCAAAAGTAATGTTGAATTATTCATGAGGTGTTATAGATTTCTAAGTGAATAAATAAGTGGAAAATTTTAGAAAGGAAAAAAGTGTAGTTAATGTATATTGGAAAAATTAATATAGTATTTGTTTACAATATATTACAGTCTGCAAATATGAAGTGCGATTTAATTATTAAAGTAAATATTTGACAATAGTTCTAATTTGAGTTCATTATATTTAATAGGGTGTTAATCTTGCATATATTCAATTTATAATTGAAAATGTAGTATTAATACTCACAATAAACTAACAAATATATCCTGGTTACTCAAAATAAAATGTAAATAATAATTTCATGATTAAAATTTTTATATAATAATATTTTTGTATAAAACTGTAAAAAGAATATAAATTAAAAAAAATAATTTTTAGAAGCCGTGGATAGTTAAATGTCTAGTCATTCTCGAAATAATTACCAATAGCTAATTAAAAAGTATTTTAGCAAGAGAAATTAAATTAATTTTATAATATTTTTCGCAACTTTTAAACAAGGTGCATAACCCCCCCCGGAAATATTAAAAAAGAAATGCATAGCTATTTCAAGTCTCATCATTGTCTCAGCAAAGAAATATCAATTAATTTCTTTTTGTGAAATTTAACGAATTCTTTTAATTTCGAAATATTAATGAAATTGACGCTAGTATAATGTGAAACATCAACTCGACATCGAAGGAGATTTCAAAATTTTTATGAAAAACATACTATATATTCAATCGAATCTTTATATATTGATTATTATAGATGAAAGAAAACCGGGATAAAATATTATTAGCAACAAAAATTATTTAAGTTTCACTTTGTTAAAGAAATATATTTTACAGAAATAATTGCAAATCAGTTTTTTAAATTGATTTTAAAGAATTATTACTAAACAATTACTACCATTAGAAATATACTTTTTCGCGTATTGAAGGGTAAAAAAATTCCTTTTTATTCTGTAATATTTTTGGAAGTTAGAACGAATTAATTACTTTAATTTTTAATTGATTATAATTTTAGAAACACATTTTTTATTGGACATATTTTATCTCATAAAAGCATATGAATGCGAAATTTTGTTTAACTGGATAAAATGGTATTGTCTTCAGAGAGCACCCCCCACACACAAATTCATCTTTCTTTGTGGAATATAGTAAGATAAATAACTAAAATACATCTTCATATCATTTAACTCAATGTATTTTATTGATATATCTTTATAGATTTACAACGAGGTATCTCTGGGTTAATATTATTGACCGATCGTTGCCTATCTATTCAGAATATCCGCATGTTCCCACCTTGTTTACAAAGTCAACACAACATTTATCTACTAATTACCATTAATTGCCCCGCCTATTGGACAGGAGTTCATTGTTGTTGTAAATGCGCATTTACTACAATTGATAAGTGTCCTCACCAAACCTTAGATAAGCAGTTCCAGAACAAGCTCCAGTTCCGTATCCTGATTAAACTCAAATTTCTAACAGTTTGCCGACAAGGCTATTTGCTTCGTCACCTGTCTTTGCATTATCTGGCCAAGAGGTAACGCATATATGTTTTGTGAAAACGGGCTGGATTTCTGTTTACTATAGCTGAGCATTTATTACGTTACTCGGTTATAATAATTTTGTAATTTATTTCAAAATTTATATAAATAGTCTAAGTAAGGGAATGAAGTTTTACAGTCTTTCCTAAGTTGCTTTTTAATCTTTATGCTTGTTATATAAGGTTTGTTCGATTCGTAAAATTATTTTTATGTTATTTGTTAATCTTATTATTAAATAAAAGTTTCTATCATGCGAATTATTGATAAATCAAAGAATAATTGTTTCTTAAAATTTACTTATTTGATTTTTTACATTTTTAAAAGCCTCAAAATAGTTACTTTCCATTTTTTAAACTAAAATTATATACTGTTTCAAAAAGTACTCCTACGGTACAATATGTAATCTTACGGTGGGTGGTTAATATGACAATCACGTTACAAAAAGTATTCTTACGGTGGAGCGTAAATATGCAATGTACGATGCAAAAAGTATTCTTACGGTGGAGGGTTAGTATGCAAAGTACAGTATAAAAAGTATTCTTACGTTGGAAGGCTAAAATGCAAAGTACGATACAAAAAGTATTCTTATGGTGGAAGATTAATATGCAAAGTACGGTACAAAAAGTATTCGTACAGGGAAGGATTAAGATGCAAAGTACTCTTACTGTACAATAAAATTAAAAAAAAATTATTTAATGATATTTGTTGGCAGATTTTAAGATTATTTCAAAAATTTTGTCTCAAAAAAATTTGTATACTTTTTTACAGAAGATTTACTGATACCATAAAAAATTAATTAAAAAAATTTCTCGACTGAATTATTTGTTATTTCATTCTTTTAACACAGCAAATTTAGTGAATATTTCCAATAAGCTATCATTGCACATTTAATACTTAAGAATGCCAGATTATTTCTCATGGATAAAGATAAATTATTATTTTGCTTTCCTTTTCTTTCAAGAAAAATGGTTTTTTACTGTTAAACTGAAAATTGTATTTATAATTTAAACTTGCTTGCTTCTGTATATAGCTATTTGCCAGGTACAATAACAATATCGATTATATCAATCAATTTCTATGAGCTAATTTTTATAATAATAAGCAAAAATATTATTTTAGATCTTATTTTCACACTGAGCTTTGAGAACTGTCACTATCAAGTTATGCTTACGTAATGATGGATGAAAATAATTGACGAATAAAATTGATGAAATCAGTCAAATTTTTTAATCTTGGTGTTGTGCCAAAGTTTTATTTTTCAACTCTCTTAATAATGGTGTGAAATATGCTATGAAGGATAAATGACCAAAGCATTGTTTTAGAAATTTCTTTCGAAATGATTAAAAAAATTCTCTTATAAAAGATTATCTAAACATTCTCAAGTTGTTCTAATGTTTCAGAATAGTTATTACGCCGAAATTTATATTCGTTACCTCAAAACTGGAGGCTGTATGTTCAGCAAACAGATATCGATGATGCAAAGAATATAAATTTGCATACGAAACAGAAACAACCAAAATCTTGCTATAAATTGAAGGTAGGACAAAATTTCTTGGATTATTAGTTTTACTATAAGGTTGGAATAACTGAATTCCTTTCATATCATTAAGAATGACTATAGTTACAATTGTTCATTTAAACTATGACAATAAGAATAATTACAATAATATAATTAGAACCAGCATGGTATTTATTATTTAAATATCTGTATGCAGAAGTCAGTATTATTAATTGATTATTAATAATGAATGAATTAAAGTAAATTCTATTCAAAAATGAGATTATTATTAATAATAATCTATTATATATTATTCATAGTATATATTCAACATGTTTCCGCAGATTTGTGTCTGAGAAGAAGATGTATTTGGAATTAACTTCAATTTTTTTCCTCGAAAAGGCATGATTTATAAATGGAAACAAAGGTGGATCACGTCTGTTTGCAGACAGATACTGCAATCGTGTAAATGTGCAAAATATTTCCTTCGCCGCTTTTATTTAGAGATTCGAATTGGAAACTCTTCGACATGTACCGATTCAAGAACAGGAAACTTAGATAGCTTTGAAAGGAATATCTTGGGTGTTAGAAACTTTTATCCCTACTCATGAATCTAGAAAATTGTGTTAATCATGAATTTTTAAAGTCTTTTTTTGGAATAATGAATAAGAAAGTGGAACTGAGATCAGAAAATGAGAAATTTTAGAATAAAGTGGTTTTTAAAAAAATGTGAGTAATTTGTGGTTTTAAAAAAAATGTGAGTAATTTGTTAGAATTTAAATTAAATTAAGATGCATAATTACACACACACACAAGCATATATATATTGGTTTTGGGGAAAAGATTCCATAATTATTTTACAGCCATCTACCGAGAAAATAACGGATATTTCATATGGAATGAAAATAGCGGAAAGGAATATAAAATAATGGAAAGAAATCCATTATTTTCTTAGTAGAAGGCTGTAAAATAATAATGGACCAACCTAATATGTACTCGAATGTAAAAAAATCACAAAAAATTATATATTAATTACAAGTTTTAAAAATAATTATTTATTCGAAAACTGTAGCTGTTTATCTAAAGTTACTTCATTAAACGGTTTTAGGTTTTCAAACATAATGGGAAAGTTATTTTATTTCTTTGATTTTGACATATCCACAATTACTTTGAAACGATAAAAAATACAAATAAGTATTCTAGAATAAAATAGAAAAAAGTATAAAATATAAAGCTTTGTACGTGAGACAAAAATAAATCTTCAAATAATTAATTTTCATGTTTTGTTTACATCCAAAAACAAGTTATTAGTGCATATATATAGTACATGAAAAAACAAAACTGATAATAAATTATTTATTTATTTTCTAAAAGTAAGCAATAATTTTTCTCTTCCATCTTAAGTTGTTTATTTTAAAAATTTCTAATGCAATGTATTGCTTTAAATTAATAAAATCTCAGTAATTTTTATAAAAATATTTCTTTATTAATAACTTAAATTTATCAAATATATCTTTTTTATTTTTTCCGAACACAAACAACAATCTTTCATTTTCAATACAACATAAATCTTAGCTGATAAGCTTTTTATAACAAATATTTATTAAAAAGTTATTTCAATTTTTTAATATAAAATATCAACATACAAAAGATAGCTTGAAGTACACTGAGTTATTTACGTGAACTAGTAGACAAACATTAAGAATATAACAGAAAAGAAAGTGAACTTTACTGCCTTTAAAATGAATATACCCCGGAGTTAATTTACTGTAAATAATTTTAAAAACTTCCGCTAATGATGCATTTTATCATGTTGCAGTTTGTAAATATTTAAAATGCTTAAAATAAGCAGACGCGGCAATATTCACTTAAATATCCATTAAAACAAAACTATGTTGCCTTAAGAGTAGTTAATGATCTTTCAAATATGTGCATTTTTAATCTTTCAGAGAATTCAGAAATTTTTAATTTTAATTACATTTTCCTCTCCGTTTATAAAATAAATATTGAATAGGAACAAAATTCTAATACCTCATTACAAAATTCTAATCCTTAAATATTTTACAATAAAATACTTCAATTCTTTTTGTATTAATCACTACTATCATAGGTTTCTTTATAAAATTAATATTAAAACAGTGGGAATTTTAATGTACACATCATGCTGAAGGGTAAAATATAATGATTTTTTAATAAGGCAAGATAAGGAAAAAAACAACCAGAAATAATAAAAGACTTTGAAGGAAAATAAAGCATTCATATTTATCAACACAGCATTTTTAATCTTGTATATAAAGTGGAAATTTTGTAAAATCCGAATTGAGCTAATTTGAGCAAATCTGCAGATGTGATGAATATTCAATTTTTAAACTTCACTGAACCTGAAAAAAAAAACTTTGGTGTAACTATGTGTTCTGTAAGTATAAAAACTCAAAATCTCATTAGTTGATTATTTTAGTTTACTAGGAATGAACCAAGAATAGCTATACATGGCTAAATTAACATTTAATAAATAATTTAAAACATGCTAAATAAAGAAATCTGATAGGTAATCAAATCTCAAAATTTAAGAATTCACTACTTTTCGTACGGAAATTATCAAAAGTCGGTACATCTGTATATGCATTGAATTACATATTTATACATGTATGATGCATTCATAAAAAAACCCATCAAAGTTAAAATACAGTACACAGCATATCAACAAATTGGTAAATAAATATCTAAATTTGAACCAAATGCAATTTACACTATTACTTCATTGTGTATTTTTGGACAGGATTACTAAGAAGCAAAATAAACTACCAAAAATGTAATTTTGATGTCTGAATTACAGACCTTTATCAAATTTTGAACCCAAGAAATTTCTTATGACTTCCGTTGTGGAGTTCCTCTTCTTTTTCTTTAATTAAAGCACAATTTCTCATCAACACAATTGATCGCAAAATTGTATAAAAATAGGTGTTAAGGATGTAGCGTCAACACTCTCGGATTTTTCAAAATTGAATTAATGTTTTCCTTTTTATCTTCTTTGCAAACTTATTTACTAAATGTCCCTTTTACAAAGAATCCTTGAAATATATATTTAATTCAAACACAGGACAAGATTTTAACAAAATTTTATTCTAATTATGAAAATTAATGGTAAATTACTGGTGAAGTGCTAGCCTTATAAGCCAGATAACATCTACGATACCAAAGTCGAATTGTAGCAATTGAAGATTGCGATCAGAACCTACGACGTTTGGGCCAGTAACCGAGTAACATGACCATAATACAAAAGTCGACTTTGGTATCGTAGATGTTATCTGGCCTATAAGGCTAGAGCTACAGTAGAAAAACTATTTATTGTTGTAACAATTTCATCAATCTTATCTCAGAAAAATAAAATATAGCCTATAAGCATAAAATAATTAACAATTTGTTTTACGGCATTTTAAAGATACTATACAGCATCCAGGATATCTAACATCCTGTCAATATTGTATAGTATCTTGTGCTAATACTATACTGTATTATTTTAATATTAAAAAATTATGCTTCTAACTATTTAAGGGTCCAATTAATTAACTAATAAAATGTACTTCTTCATCCTTCAAAGTGTACTTAAAGATATAAAGACGGTACGGAATCTTCGCTTGAAGAAAGAAATGTACTATACTGAATTTTTTTTTAATTCATGACACATTTTAAATTTTACTGAATGTGTAGCAATTTGCCTTTTTCTGTTATTCATTATGGCGTGCTTCTTTATCCTAATGCTTATAGCACACTAGTCCTTTTTTGGACTAAACTTTTTATCATATCCCAACTTTTAATTATTATTATTCCTCGGTTCCTAGTTATTCTTTTATGATATTTTATAATGATATTTTCTTGAATTTATCAATATTTATAATAACAGAAGAAAAAGGAGCCTCCTCTTGATTATTTAGATAAAAACTAATTATACGATTTTTAAACTAATACGCGATTACCCTTTCCTCATAACATAAATAGCTTTCGCATGGGAAAATCACCGAGAGTACAAATTTGAATTTATATTTAACGATTACATCAATATATATTTGACGCATTCTACTAAGAGATTGCTTCCATATCGAGATGTACAAGATTTATATATATTCTAGATGTTTTTAATGATACTATTTATTTTGTTATATTTAAAAAACCTCTTTAAAGTTTCAATGTGCATTATAAAATCTGTTGATACCTCAATCATGACAAAATATTTACAATGAAAGTTTCTGGGAGAAGTTTGATACTTATCCTCAAAAAAAATATTCAAAAGTACTGAAATTTTTGCTTAAATTTCATCCATGTAAGTCACCATTTCGTTGAAAGTATCAAATTGAAAAATTTTATTGCACGAGCTAAAGAGATAGTTATTTAATATTAAAATTAAGAGCTTATTGATAAAGAGAACGAAACAATTAACTGATTTTGTTGTTTTTTGCTCTTTATTCCTACATTTCGTAATAATAATAAATATTTATTTTTCATAATAAAAAATATTTAATATTCCTGAATATTTATAATAAATATTTATTTTTCATGAACAAACATAAAATATATTTGTCATTATTTTATAAACACATAAAATTGTAGGGCATATGTATTTTTAAATGTTGAGTAAGCTGTTATCCCTCTTTATTCTATAAATCATGTACTAGTTTTGGAAAAAAATTTAGATTAATGATTCTATAAAATTAATACTGTCGATCATAATTAATCTTTTATAACCTTAAGAATGCCTTAAATTTGAAAATAATGAAAAAAATTGTCGTGACTAAAAATATATAATAAATAATTCTATTTTAAACACTTTAAAAAATTAAATGAATTACACATTTATGAAATTAAATAAATGAATGAAAAGAATTTATGATTAAATTAAAAATTGTATTGAAACGAATTCCAAAAAATATATAACTAAGCCTAAAAGCAAATAATTCAGATCCAATCTATATTTTTCCAAAATTAATTTAATACGTTATGAATTGTAAACATTTAACTTTAGAAAACGTGATAAAATTCAGCTACTGATGCTTCAGGAAGTAATGAATTTGCAGCGTGTCCCTCCAGAAAATATCTCGTGAAAGTTTCATAAAGACCGATTATGCATTAAATTACTGCCACGTGCAAACTGTAACAGGCCGTGTGATATCGTTATGGAATAAAGCATTTTGAGATAAATCGAGCTTGCGCTTATCCTTTCGGTTGGAATTTTTTCACGACGGCTCAAAAGGTGAAATGGCTGTCAAGACCACCTTTATCGGTCACACCGGCATATTGAAAAATGATGCATAAAATTGAAATATATTTTGAAAGATTACAGCAGCATTTCTGTCGCCTCGTTGAAATACATCGATGTCGTTTTTTCTCATTGTGTAATAATATTAATATATTCGATCAATAAGAAAACTTATTTATGAATTGATGATTTAGAAGAAATTGTAATGCTCAAATAAGAAGAAATTTATTTATGAAATTGCTGTAGTTCATAGTAGGAATATTTGCATGATAAACAAAAATCGGAAGAGAATTATAAATATTTCGCAGGTAAACAATTTATTCTCCATTATTTATGAAAAATACATAAATAAATTAAATTATAAAATATTTAATGTTAACTCCTACATTTAGTGACAACATTATTATTTTATTATTTATTATTCATTATTATTTATTATTTTATTATATATTCGATCAATAGGAAAACTTATTTATGAATTGATGATTTACAAGAAATTGCAATGCTCAAATTAGAAGAAATTTATTTATGGAATTGCTGTATGAAGATGAATATTTTCATGATAAACAAAAGCCGTAGGGGGATTATAACTCTTTTGCAGGTAAACAATTTATTCTCTATTATTTATGAAAAATACATAAATAAATTATATTATAAAATATTTAATGTTAATTCCTCCATTTAGTGATAACATTATTATTTTCTCCTTGCTCTTACTTGGTATGGAAATTTGGCGTAGAGCACAAGTTCAAATAAAAGATTCACACTAACGTAGCCATAGTATTGCAGTAATTATAATAAAATTTCAAAGCGAAGCCTAACGTTTAGAAAAATAAGTATTATGCATTTTTAAACCTAATATTTGATATTTTTATGGAGTGTGTTAAGAATATGGGTTGTAAGACTTTTAATGTTTTATAGCGTTGTAAAGGTGTTAAATATTAAAATCAGCAATGGAAATTAAAGCTTAAAATTGTAAGTATAATTTATATTTACTTCTTTTTCTCTACGGTTTTCGTACCTTTAAAAATTAAATATATTATCTATATCTTTCCTTCTATTCATTTTCTGTAAATCATGTGCTAAAGTTGGAGAAATATTTATTTTAGTTATTCTATAAAAGCAATGTTAATTTCCCAAACAATAAATTAAATGGTATAACTTTTACTAATTATAACTTTATGAATACCATAAGACTGAAAATTCAAAAAAAAATGTGGGTTAGTTAAATATATACAGCATATTTAAATAAAAGAACTTGTGAGCTAAGAGTTAAATTGTCTATTAAAATATTAATTGCTGGTTTGCCGTTACTGAAATTTCCCTTATTTTGAACTCTGTTTTTTCAAACAGAATGTACTTTCTTCACACCAAAAATATATCATTTTTGTATTTAATTAAAAACTATCGCACTGTAAAAAACATTATATTATTTTATAAATTGGTTTTATTAAAAATTCATATTTATAAATAATTTTTATTACATATTTGATATGAATAATATTATATATTAATGCAGCACATTGTTAATATCAATATCAGATATTCGTTAAGAGTTCAGTTATATTAAATAGCTATCATTTCTTTATGCAAAGTAGAAGCTTTTAAATCAGGGGCCAGAAAAAAAGCATAATACAAGATATATAACTTGTAACGAAAATTTTAGAGGTTTTTGTGAATTCATTGTTATTATTACATCTAATTTCTCCAGAATGTTATATAAATTCACAAAAGATTGTTTTTAAAATAATGTTGAAGAATTTAGTTCCTAAAGATCAAAATAATTTTCAAAATACTGGATTTATTTTTAAATTCTATACTTCAAATACTTTTTTTACTTCAGAGTCATATATTTTCATTTTCAATAATACGAAGCATATTAAGATATGATTTATTATAAAATTATATTGTAATCTTTAAAAATGATTCTGGTTTAATTGTGCACGGAAATGAGGAAGCATGCAAAACGTGAATATAAAGTATATTTTGGTGTTCCAGATGCAATAAAAGTTAATATAACAATATTCATAGTTAAATAAATTCTACCTTGAAAATTAAAAATTACTCTTTTATTTCAACTATTATTACATTTTATTTTATAAAACATTTATCTTGTCCGCGATTACTTTTATAGGAGCCATCCTATAAACTTCATAATTTTCAAACATGCTGAATGAAACTAAGTACTTATATGCTGAATAATCTTATTTGAGGTAAGTGCTTTGGAAAAGGAACTTAATATATATTTTAACTTATAAACTTAATAACATATATTTTAAGGAAAACTTAAACAATTTTGAGAGTCTTCAAAAGATTCTTTCAATTGATTAATTATTGAAGTACAAACTGTTAGTTAGGTTGAAATATAATTATCTGGAAAGGACTCTTTCACATTATCTTTCAATAGTTTAATTAATGAAATCTGAAAACAAATGAATTAAAGGCAAACAAATTCATTCATTATTTTTCAAAAAGAAAATATGCTCTCATTTTCCAGCTTCTATTAGTCATATTGAGAGGATGCAATAGAATAACATTTTCTGAATGATAATCTTATATTTCTTTTAATGCTATTGTTTAATTATAGAATTAACTCATGTTAAAAACATTGTAGATAAACTAAAACTAGAAATTCTTAATTTTTTTAGAAATTTCATGCTATGTTTTAATTTTATCAAATATGATAAAATTTGAATAATATACAAACATTTAGTGATATATTGTTTTAAAAGCTTATTTTAGTACAATGTCCTCTACTGCACAGAATTCAGCTTGAAATCCTCTCAGCAAGTCCTCTAGTTTAATTTTCTAAGTACTTTGTATTAAAATGAATAAATTTAATCACATTTCTGTCATATTTAATCTGACCTTTGAAGTAATTAAAATTATTCACCATGTATTAAGAATTTGAATCCCATTTTTTTTTTACGTATATTCCAGTTATTTTAAAAGGACCAATATGTTGCAAAACTATTTGTAAGAAAATTTAATCTAAATTATGCATTCTTTTTGGAATCGAACTGGATGATTTGATATGGAAACTCTGAAAACTAATATTCTCCATAAAAAAATATTATTTTTTTCTAAATTGCTTGAAATGAAACTGTTTATAATTATTTATTCTGAAGAAAAATATCAACATTATTTTATTTCCTTTATTCAGAATTTCTTTTTAAAATCAATCAATTTGGTAATTTCCTTTTATAAATATATTATTATTTTATATAAATATAAATAATAATATATTTATAAGAGAAAATTTATTATTATTTTAGATCAAGCAGAAAATTAAAATAAAAATTTATAATATATGAAAGAAAATAGTTGAAATCAACATTATTTTAGATAAAAAATTTAATGCATAAGAAACAGGCGAAATAAATTAGTGCGCTCATGTCAAAATGAATTTGATGAACTTAATTTCATTAATGTGTGAGCTATTTTTCTGTTTAACTTAAATTAACAGTAAAAAAATGCATTTGAGTGACTTCTATGCAAATAAAAGAACCAGTTGATAATATATTATGAGCATTTTTTATATATAAGAGAAAGTTAAAGTTATCTACAGGCTTCCAATAAAATATTATAACCCTTAGCTTTTAGTAAATATAATTAACTATGCATATAAAAGAACCATGTTATGAGTTTTGAATATTTTTTATAAAAGAGATAATAAAAGCTGTATAGGCTTTGGTAAATCTTATTAACTTTAATTTTCAGTAAATGTATCTATTAATCTAAATCTCGGTCTGTGTCTTTCAACTTAATATAAATTTCCTCACCCATGAATATATATAAATTGATAATATTTCTGGGCGATTTCAAAACCTATTCTACATATAATTAAAAATCGTTTAAACACTAAATATTAATAAGTATTTGACAAAAAAATCCATGGATTACTATAAATTTAATGAAATTTTAATATCATTCAAAATAAAAATATCCTTTTACTGGTATTTAAATTTCCTATTATGTCCAGGAAATTTTCACATTATTAAGATATTCAAGAAAGATTGTAAAGCAGGAAAACAATTACTTACAAGAAATTCAATAATCTATTTCACCAAATGAGATCAAAGTTATGCCAATATCTACATTATTCTTACCTTCAGTTTTAAAATTTCCAGGTATAATAATACAGAAGAAGATATATTTATTACATATGTAATAGTTAAGAAAAAGATATTTCCTAGCTTAAAATAACATAATGTAAGGAACTTCATTTCACGTATATAAAATAAAGCGAAATAATTTCCAATCAACTAACGAAATAATGTTTACTAAACGTCTCGAATTTATTTATCCACTTGCAACACATTATTATAATTGAAAACAATTTTATAAAAAAAGATTTCATCATTAAAATTTGAAAAAATAAATTAACCTATCACAACAACATACATTTTTTGCAAAGAAAGTAATTAATTTATTTCAATATCTTTTTCCAGAACTTAATAAGAAATTTATTGAGTTTTTACACACTCTTCCATACAAACGTCTTATCCTTTGTTTCTATAAAGTGAAATAGGATCTTCATTCGAAAATAAGACTCCCACCTTTGTGTTCGAAGATAGCTTTATTCCTTTTTTCACATAAGAATAAAAGAATGATTTGCTGCATTTATTCTCTGTAATGGAAAAGTTAATTTCTTTAATATTTTCAATCTTCAATTATCTCATGCACACATTTGGCAAATGTGGTATTAATTTTTGCATACGTGACGGAGAAAAAAAGCATTTTAAGAATGGGAAAATATAAGACATTAAAGGTAATAAAAGAAAAGAAAATATTTCCGTTTGTATTTTGTAATTTTATATTTAAATAGAGATGGATTTGGTAAAGCTCTTGTTTATTAATAACTATTAGTAATAATGTTATATTTTCAAGTTTATATTAAAGTTAAAGTGATTCCTCTAAGTATGAAAAAAACTATTTAATTTTCCATGGAAGACAGTCAATTGAAATGTATCTAAATTTCCAGCATTATTTAAATTTGTTGCGACATTTATATTTGCTTTATATTTGAAATTTTCTAACCATTGTTGATTTTAAAAAAATCATTTAAGAAATTCATCAATCATGCAATTATTTAATAGTTTTTTTTTCATATGTTGCTGTCATTTCTACTGACACTTGGCACAGACAAGCTCAGTGACACAGTCAGCAATTTTAAGCCAACGGTGCGTCTCTTGTTTTAAGTAATACCAGCCGGGGCCAAGAGTACTTCTTAGCTACTCACGCATCACAAATTTACTCTCACAGCCCCTTTTTACAAGGGGGCATATTCACATATCTTACAGATAGAACAGATGGAGAACTACCATGCCCTAACCGGGACTTGACGCATTACTCTTGTGCAAGAACGTCAACTTTAACATATTACTCAGGGTACATTACTCAGAAGAACACCCCCTTTCCTCTTGTATGCCTAGGACAATTTAAATCTTTTATTTGTTGAAAGAACAAGAAGAATTTGCTAGCGAAAAAACTTAAATACCAATGTACATGAGATTAAAAGATGTCTATTCAAAATTAAGAAAGGATCAGGAAAAGTATTGATGTAAGCTAATAAATACAAAAAAATATGAGTATAAAACTCAAAGAAAAGAAACAAAAACCGCTGACTAAAGATTTTCGTAGATGTCTTTCGATTTATTTTAATTAGTTCAGCGAACTTCTATTTTAATTAATTGTTGAATTATATTTTCTTCTAAATTCAAGAAATGTTCTCAAAGTTCATTCGTTAACTATTAACTTCAGTACTTTTTAAATAAATGCGAAGAAAAAAAATCGAGTCAATTTTCTTATCTCTCAAATTGAAGCACATTCCTATCGAGGAGTTCTCCCAATTCTCCGTTCAATTAGGCTTAAAGAAAATATATCTTTGAATGATTAAAATAGCACAGTTTGAATATTTAATTAAATTAACCTCAGAAAATTAATCTCTGCATCAGAAGAACATATCTGTAGAGGCTTTCTTATTCAAAAAATTCTTTGTTCAGTTAGGCTTAGAGAAAATCTGTTTTTAATTGTTTAAATGGACAATTTGAATGACTAATTAAATTTATTCCGACAAAAAATGCATCCTTAATTACTTCTGAGATAGTTTAATTTTACGATACACAACGGTCAACAAATAAGAAACTTTATCTTAATCCTTTTTAGAAAAATATAATTTGAAACATCTGCTAAAATTATAATGCAAAATTATTTTATTTTCTACAAACTTCTAGAGACATAACCTCAGCTTTAATTGAAAATTTATCATTAATTTCTAAAATCCTACCTAGTAATTAACTTGTGTAGTAAACATACGCCGAGCTCAGCGTAATGTTGACGCTGCAACCTAAACTGACCAGCGGTATTCAAACTCATTTTAATGAAGAAGGCGGATAATGTACACTTATGAATGCGAGAATTAAATATTTTATTAACATTAACTGCCTTTCATTACTATCATTTAAACCTTAAATATGTTTGGTAAAACTGGTTATATCTTAAAATGAAGAGTACTGAAATGTCCATCATATTTTTATTAATCATTGAATAAATATTTGTTTGCATTTGCAATAATTAACGCATATATATAATACTAACACTTTTTATAACAAATTTATTACATAGATTATAGGGGCTTGTTGTAACTTCTGTAAAAAAGTGTGTATATTGATTTTTGTATTTGCACGATGATTGTAATGTGACTACATGATTTGACTACTTATTTTTGAGGCTTAACTATTCAAACAATCAACAGTTTTTTTAATATTAGAATAATAAATATTTTTAAACTAATTAGTTGTTACAATTTTCCTTATATATGGGACAATTTGTAAAAATAAAAGTGAAATTATTAAAATCATTAGCATTAGCATCTTTTTAGCATTTTATTAATTAAAATGCATAAGGTATTTAGTAATTACTTATCTCGTCGATGCGCCAACAACTCGCCAACCGCGCCAAATTTCATTTCAATAGTCAAAATTATTTCATACTTTTGAATATGTGACAAGCCAATTTTTGCTCGTAAACGATCTATCATTGATTTTTTTTTTGATTTGTCGAAAATGATCGATGTGATAATACGCATGCACCGTAATTACTATCACTTAGGATAAAGAGAATAACTGATGTCAAAAGATTAACAGTAAAATAAAAGAAATATTTTTAACCAAGCAATATAGATAAGTCAATTTGTATCAGAATTACAATGAATACAAACAAATCATAAATACTTCTAGTCGTACGGGTTTTATACACACATGTTTTCAAATTAAGCACTGAATCCATTTTTCTTCATCTGAACTGGGAAGGGGGCCTCGAGAACCTGTTTGTAATGTCTTAAATTTCAAGCTCGAGTGTAGGTGTTTTGAAATCCGAATTTTCTGACAAATAGCCCTGTAAGTGGGTTTGGTATATGCTAAAATTGTCGGTTGTAAGCAAATGATCATTTCTTTCCCCAATATGAAGCAGAAGAGAAGAGAAGGACAGTCATCTCAGAAACTGTCCTTTTTGTGTGGAGGCTGTTCGAAGTTACATACTTCATCCCAAAATAGCCCTAATATTTCTTCAAAATTGAATTCTAACTAAATTTACTACATCATAACTGACACCCTGGCACGATGTTAATACATCATTCCCGTTATCTGGGCATCCCCGGTTCGAGTCCTGGCTCGGGCAGGGTTGATCTTTATCTGTTCTATCTGTGATATGTGTGAATTTGCACCCCTGTAAAAAGGGGATGCGCAAGTGAGTGTGTCACGTGAGTATCTTAGAGGTGTTCTTGACCCTAGTTGGTGTTACTTAAAAGAAGAGACTCAGCTTAAAATCACTAACTGCAACAGCCAAGTTGTTCATGGCAAGCGCCATTAGAAATAACAACAACTATGGTATAATATCATCAATTTTTCTGTTAGCATCTCTGTAAACTAAAGGAAAACCCGTCTTTTTAAAAATGTATAAGTACAAAATCCTCTTCACCTGTTTTTACTTTATTTTCTTGTTCATGTATTTTCTCTGAAATTCACGGCTTTTTCTAACCATCTTTTTTACTGTTGGGAATGTCACGGCTTTCTCCAGAAACCTCTTTATCAGATGGATAAAACTAGATTTTTAATTTTTAAGACAATTTAAAGATTTTGTTTGACTTTCTCAGATGTAAATCTACAAACAGAGGTCATATATTTGGGAAAGCATTATAATATTCATTTAAAGTCTGAATCAAACACTAATGATTAGAAATATCGCAAGCTTTTATCTAATACAATTTGTCCCGAAGTTTAACTACAATTTTACCGATTACCTTGTTTCGGATATATCAATTCATTTATATAAAAAAATGTTATAATTATAAAAATAAAATTGAAGACAGCTTTTTAAAACCTTATACATAGACAAAGTAAACATTAAAAACATGTTTTAGTATTAATAAATTAACTCGTCTTAAATAAAATTTACAAAATAACTTTTTTGCATTCATTAGCTTTAATGGAGTAGCACGTGTTCACAACTTATTATTAGTTTCCAGTGAGCATTTATGGACAGATTAACAATAAAAAGACCTACTATTTGAATCATATTTAGTGGGAAATTCTAATTAAAAATTTTTAAAACCTTGGCATAATATGGCATAATGTGTTTTACTACTTAGTCCTGTTATAACCACACCAATTCACGAATGCACCATTTCAATTCAACTTAATTGATTAGGCAAGGGAAATCACGAATGCCAACGGCATATAAACGCACATTGACGGCATTGTAGCTTTTCGCAAGATACGCTACATTTTTAAAATTGAATTTCTTAACGCATTCAACATGAGCAATATGATTATAAGTTTATTAGTTTTAATTTTAGAAACTATTGCTACACTTACATTGTTACCAGGCGATAAAAATGTATTTGCTTATTTGACATCAAGAGCAGCTTTCTTAATAAAACCAAAGTATAGTAACCAAAGTAGATATGCAATCATTAAAAGAAAATAAGACAATTTGTTTCTTTCTGTAACCTAAATCAGTATCACTCAAAATATTGCCCAACACACACTTTTAATAATGAATTAGTCACTCCTATTGGGATGCCTGTTAAAAGTTAGGTTCCAATATCATAGAAATACTTTAGTTTTTCATGAATAATTTTCCGTCATATATTGAAGATAAATCTAAGTTTCGCCTCCAATGTCTCTTGGAAAGGTTTAAAGGTCTTTTGTTTTAAATAAAAAGAAGTGCAATTTCCTTTTGACATATACTCCTTACCCATAGACTTTATTGGATATGCTAAACCAAGCAGAATTTGAATTCCTTCCTTATCTATCTGTTAGTTAGTAAAATTGAATCAAAGCTATTTAATTTATGCAAGAAAGTAAATAAAAAAATTCATTAGTAAGTTTAATTTACTGTATAATTTAAACAGATATTTAATAAAATAAATTTTGCATATATTGTCCTTAAATTACTTTTGAGCTGATTTAATGTTATAACAGGTAACTAATTAACGAAAATTAACTTATTTATTGGGCAATAGAGAAAAGTTGAAATCAGTTTCATCTTAATTTTATGTTCAAGACTGCTTTGATTTCCGCAGAGTCCCAAGAGAGGCATATCCTCAACGTTAATCCAAAATGTTGCAACAAGGAATCCTTTAACAGCATTCAACTTAATTAATTTCCGAAATCTTGCCATATAATTAACTTACTTAGCGTAATGTTGACGCTGCAACTTAAGCTGACCAATAGTAAGCTTGTCCCATTTAACAAGGAAACGGGAAAGGCGGATCCCTTAAAGGGGAATTTTAACTTTCAGGAAACTAAACCTCTTATTTACATGATTCCTCTCTTACCATCATCATTGGTTGGAGGCCCTATCAATAATTGCTGCACCCCCGAAATCGTCTATCTTCTCCTTGTTCCACATTTCGAAGGCTCCGTAAGGCCCTAATCTAATTTAAACCCTCCCTCTTTTATCTGCCAGACGAGAGTAAACGTTTATTGACAAACCATTGGGAAAAGGTCTTTCACTGGTAGAAATAGAACAACTCCATCCTCGTCCTTTCTTAATTGCTACAGAAGAGAGCAACTAATATTTGCCAGGAAATCGCTTTCCCTCTCCTTTCGGCCAGCTCTAAAAGAAAAGCCTCCCCCCCCCCTTCCAGTAACTTTGAGTTTCGAACGGAGAAAATAATTCGGATCGGCAAAAGCAGTGTTTGTTCTCCCTTAGCCAGATCAATTTTAATTAAATCCGAACCCTATGCTCATGATCGGCGTCGGTTGTTTTCAAAAGTTACCCAAAGACAAAGTGTCTCAAGTAACCGCATTTAATACGACGTTAAATCCCCTCTAATAGGAAAGAAAAACCGATCAAATTCAATAAGGAATGCGGTTTCCCCTCTTCTTTTCGACACTGCATAGCATTAAAGCTCGAGTTGTTCTTTTCGCTATTTTCCTTTGTGGAATCAAAGGGATGATTAGGCTTAGTTGTTTTCGAATTGATCCAGAACTCGAGCCGACTAAAAAAAGTTTTTAATTTTGTACTTCTCACTTCATTAAGTGAAATGAAAAACTCTTTTTTTATAAGAGGACTCAACATTATATAAGTGTTTTCATTTATTTTCAATATACAAATATTGGTTTCAAACCGAAACGAATTTATTAACAGTTTAAGGAGTAATGCCTGAATTTAAAATAAGGATTTGGTTTTCAGAAACCATTAAGTTTTTTTCTTTAAAAATACAACTTTACAATATTTTTTTATAACATATTAAAGATATTCTGAGTGAACTATTACAAAGTAACAGTTCACAAAAGTATAAATCTAATTATAATGATTTCACCAAGTTAAAAACTTCAATAATTCATTTTCATGATTTGTCTGTTTATAAAAGTTGATTGAATTTATTTAAAAACTAATATTTCACTATTTATTTCAAAATATTCAAAGCAAAGGTGTTATCATAATAAAATAATTTTTCTGAGAACTTAATTTAAAAATTATCTTTTAATATTATTTTTATAATTTTGTGTGATCTGTGATATGCATTTTAAATCTTAAAATGTTTCCCAAACAATATTTTGCTATCCATTCTTGTTGAATATATGAAACTTATTCAAAAAATTTTAATCAGATTTGAGACGTGATTTTTTTTTCTTTCTTTTGATAATTTAACAGTACAAATGCACTATTTTTTTAAAAAAAAAATCTAAATCATAATTTTTCGGAGCTTTGAGTTATTTTTAAAATTTTGCTTCAGTTATTAGCCAATATAATAACGATTTTACATAATGACTTATGCACCATTCTGGCCTCATGTTTTTAATTGTGAGTATTTGAAAGAAACCAGATTTAGAGCAAAAATGACTTTCTATCAAATTTTAAAAAAATTAAGTTATAATATTTTTTTGTTTTTAAAATTAACATTTTTTCAGTATGCTAAATTAGATTTTAAAAATATTAATTCAAATGTCAGCAACTTAAACAGAATTCAAATGAAAAAAATAATCTAAAAACTTTTAAAAGTTATTCATTTATGAATGGAAATGTTTGAATTTCGTTTGACAGTGGGGATGTCTGATATTATTTTTAAATGTTACAGGTTATTTTCTTATACAAACTCTATCGTAATAAAGCTTTCAAATGTCCCTCAATTCATTTTTTAATTTGATTTTCACAATTAAATAAGATAATTATTAATATCTTTAGAAACTTTTGATTTTCATTGAAAATATACAAAATAAAATATAATCATTATGCAAATTTAAACTGTATTTTATGATAAGTTATACAATTTGTAGGAAACTTTTTATAACCACTTAGCACGCTTTCTAATACAAAAATATCCCGGAAATAATCTTTTCCATATTCATCAGTTTTATAATAGCTCCCTCTAGATTCACTGCATTCAATTATAATGCTTTTCATTATTACGCAAAAAAATTTCTCCATCCATATTTTGTAATTATAATTTTTTAATGAATTACCTGAAAAATTAACTTCTAAAAATAAAATGTCCATTTAGAGGAGTCCTCCACCCTTCAGTTTTAAAGGGACGAAGTAATTGCAAAATCAATGAATGATCAAGACAAAATGTCGTTTCTATGCTTAACTGCTTGCGAGAATTATAATTAAGGCAAAGGAGCGATTTTCTGTGAGTCTCCCACCCCCCCTTATCGGACCGCTGTGAGGTTATCGATTTCTACTGGCTTCAAAACCCTGCCATCTTTTGTTCAGGCCTGAATGAAGCCTTACGCTCATGTGACACGGCTTGTTTAATTACTTCACAAAACTTGAGCAATAGAGGATAAATTATTGCCATTATTTGCATTCGCAATTCAGAGTTTGGCCGACAATTATATTTGATGGCAATAACTCTGGGATAATGGAAATTGAAAGGGAGCAAGGATACCTTACAAAACTTGAAAGATTACAGGGGCAGATAAAATAGCCTGATTAGGAAGACGTTTAAATATGATTTTTCATTGTCTGGGCCTAACAATAAGTTGAGGTGTTTTTTCTTTTCTTTTAATTCGACTTCTGTGCTCGTTTAAGAGATTGTGTGGATTGTAAGACGAACTTAGAAATGCAAAATTCTGGATAATATAAATGAAGCCTTATTTATACATGTAATATCTTAGAGAATGATATAGTAAAATAAACTAAAAATATTCATTGAATTTACCCAGGAAGAAAGCACGTTATTTAATTTAGCACAAGAATGAGCATAAGGTGTCAGACGCCACCAATAATCTTATGGCACAAAATTGAAATATATTTTTATTTTTCTTCCATTATATGCAATTTGATATACTAGTTATGTAGGATATGTTTTGTGTAAAATATTTTAAAATGAATATAAATTTAAGTTAATAACAAATGAATAAAAAATGCTCTGTTTGTTGGAAGACGTGAAATAATTGATTTCTAATTATTTTATTTTATAATTTCAAAATTATATTTTTTGAATTAGTTTTTTTTTTATTTATAATGCGATTATAACACAAACTGCCGTAATTTTTCTATAACAGCTATCTAATGGGAATTTTAAAACAATTAAATTGTACGTATACAAGAAAAATTATTCATTTTCCAGTTTACACATGAAGCTTCAAGTTCATTATTTTTTATCATTTCAAAACATGATTGGGTTTTTGAGATGAGGCTTTTGATGACGACAAAAATCCGCAGGCAAAAAAATTGTAAAAATGTTATCTCGAAAAATCTGCAAGAGCATCTCGAAAAATTTGCTTTTAATAATTGCATTTACAAAAGTTAATTTTTATTGCAAATAAAATCTATAAAAATGTCATTTTAAGCACGTGATTATACGAAATGAAATAAATAGGAAAGGGATCTTTTTTAAACAATAAATGCGAGACAAAGTTTTTGGGATCGTTTGCAGAACTAAAGTGATTCATTAATAAAACAAATAAAATGAATAAAAATATAATTTAACTTGCACGAGCATATGGTGCTTGGCCATTCAAGAAATAATGTTCTGGCATGATACATTGAAATATGCGTAACATATTTCCTTTTAATCATTATTTTAATATATCTTTAATTCAGATTTCGCTCAAGCAATTTGTATATTCTGCACCTTTTTTTGAGAAAATGTAACAACTCTGGTGACATAATTACTATCTGTTTTTTGTGGCTAATGAAGAATATATACTATTTTGGTTTCTGTCGCTGCTTTCGATATGGTCCTGAAAGATTAGAGCCGAATCATTCAAGAATTGTCATCTATTCTAGGTGGATTTCTTATCTATAACAGCAAGATCTTTGAGCTAATGTAAACGATATTTAAATGAAAAGAAATATCAATTTAATAGCCACCACTATCTTCTGTAATGCGATAATTTTCATCTGACACTGACGTATAATCACTAATAAGTGCTCATTACCAGAATTTTCTAATTCTTATTTAATAGGATTCATATCGGACGAAACTTTCCTTCCCCAATATCTTTTGCAATGTTGTTATTTTTAAATCATAAATTAAAGAAGAAAAATAATTCTAAACAAAATGAATAATCCAAAGCTCACATTAACAAAAAATTAACATAAGAGGCAAAGGGGGGAGGGAGAAGTTGTAAATTCAAACTCAAGCAGTTAACTCATTCGAATTAAATGAAGAAAATATTTAGAATTCACTGTTTTCAAAGGAGGCATACAAAACATGACTTTAGAAGCAGCTATTGACAATTTTTTTGAATTCGAGATAATGAAACACCCCACGTCTGTCCCTATAGGTTAAAATTAATTATTGATATTTGGTTATGAAATAATTAGATGAAGTAACTAATTTTTATAGCATGAATGCTCATTCCAAAATTTATTCATGACTATATACTACCTTAGAACGGCGATTTCAAAGCTCGATTTATTTCTTTTCCCTTGGTGATGTTTTCTTAATTTTGTAATTAATAATCGTGCCAGAACATGAGGTTTTTGGAGTCAGTAAAAATCCGTAGGCGAAAAATAATATTTTTTATTATTTGCATGAGCATCTCAAAAATCAGCTTTTAAAAAAGCGTTGAAATTGCATTTACAAAAGCTCTGATTTTTTAAAAATTAGGTTGATGACTACAGCAAATAAAACATAGAAAAATGCCATTTTGAGCACGTGATTACATAAAACGAAATAAATAGAAACGAGATATTTTTTTAAACAATAAATGCCTGACAAAGTCTTTTGGATCGTTTGTAATACTAAAATGACTCATTCAATAAAACAATTGAAATGAATAAAAATATAATTTAACCTGCTCGAGCACGTGGTGCTTGGCCATTCAAGAAATGAGGCTCTGACATGATACTTTGAAATATGCAGAGCAGATTTAATTTTAATCCTTTTATGTGTTGAGATTGATAGAATATAAGAAAATGTATTTCATATATTTTTAAAGTTTTACTTTTGAGAGACATATATGTACCATTAATACTTATTGCTTAATTCCTTCAGATTAGAATTTTGTAAAAAATTTAAGAAAATGTTTTTTATAACGAATGTAGGGTCAAATAATGTCCTGATATGATACATTGAAATATGCATAGCAGATTTCATTTTAATCTTTTATTTTATTGTAAAACGACGTAAATTCCCTGGGTTGTCCGAACCACCTTCTATCCAGACGCCGTCTCACCACTCCCATAAAATCTTTTCCATAATTACCAATACACTCATAATGAAGGTTGAGATCAGTAACGTAAAACTACGGCCGTCGGTTGTAGCGCTCGTCGCATCCATTCAATATAATGAGATCATTATTGCAGAGGGCAAAATAATGATGCGGAGAGGAGTTTCCAGAAGAGAATGCGATCCTGTCTTCTTCTATTAGGAATTTCATAGTACTTTTCCCGGCAATTTGAAGTGTAATTAATAGTCAAATGTACGTCAGGAGGCTGGAATTTCGAGAAGCTTGATTACAGTTGCAGTGAATGAAAGCATGATAACATGCGATTTTTATTTAAAGGAAAAGTATGTTAACTGAGCCTGGGAGAACTAATGAGGATTTCATCGCTGACATGGAAATCCGTTTATCTTAAAGGTTCTAAGGTTGTTAGTTAAAATTTTATCACTTTTGAAAAGGACAATTAAATCATTCGAAATTTGATTCGATATTTTAAGATGAATTTATCTCTGGCATTGTTATTCTGTAATTGTCAAGTTTGATTTGAGCATCAATGGGGATAAAAAAAAAGGTACAATGCAGAATGAGAACAAAGTATTCTAAAAAATAATCAGTTAAAATATTTTTAAGTACTGAAAGAGATTAGATAAACATGAATGCAAAGAAGAAATTTAGAACAAGCCTTTAAAAATCCGTAGACGGAAAATAATTTTTTTT